>CAUYUJ010020193.1:380000-542500 GCA_963575745.1 Prorocentrum cordatum
TCGTGTCCCCGTAGGGAGCTCCACAGCCGGCCCAAGTGGCACCGCCCGCATACGTCAGGCACCACCCAATACAGCGCTTCGTGGCCCCATAGGGAGCTCCACCGACGGCTCATATGGGACCGCCCGCGTGTTACGCACCACCCACTACAGCGTTTCGTGGTCCTATATGGAGCTCCACCGAAGGCCCCAATGGGACCGCCCGCATGCGTCACGCACCACCCAAAACATTGTTTCGTGGCCCCAGTGAGAGCTCCACCGGCGGCGCCCCACTGGGACCGCCCGCGTGCGTCACGCACCACCCGATACAACGTTTCGTGGCCCATAGGGGGCTCCACGGACGACCCCAGTGGGACCGTCCGCGTGCGTCACGCACCACTTAATACAGCGTTTCGTGGGCCCTATAGGGAGCTCCACCGGCGGTCCCAGTGGGACCGCCCGCATGCGTCAGGCACCACCCAGTACAGCGTTTCGTGGCCCATAGGGAGCTCCACAGACGGCCCCAGTAGCACCGCCCACATGCGTCACGCACCACCCAGCTCAGCGCTTCGTGGTCCCATGGGAAGCCCCACCGACGGCCCCAGTGGGACCGCCCGCATGCGTCACGCACCACCCTGTACAGCGCTTCGTGGGCCCACAGAAAGCTCCACCGAAGGCCCCAATTGGACCGCCCGCGTGCGTCGCGCAACACCCAGTACAGCGTTTCATGGCCCCATCGGGAGCCCCACCGAAGATCCCAGTGGGACCGCCCGCATGCGCCCCGCACGCCCAGTACAGTGTTTCGCGGCCCCACAAGGAGCCCCACCGAAGGTCCCTGTGGAACCGTCCGCATGCGTCGCCCCCACTCAGTACAACGCTTCGTGGCCCCATGGGGAGCCCCACCACCCTCATGCGTCCCGCACACTCAATACAGCGCTTCGTGGCCCCAAAGGGAGCCTCACCGAAGACGTCCCGCACACCCAATACAGCGTCCCGCCCGCATGCGTCCCGCCCGCATGCGTCCCGCATCGTGGCCCCACAGGGAGCCCCACCGATCCGTGGCCAGATAGGGAGCTCCACCGAAGGCCCCACTGGCAAAGTCCACATGCGTTTCCCCTACCCAGCACAACGTTTCGTGGCCCATAGAGAGCTCCACAGAAGGCCCCAGTGGCAAAGTCTGCATGCGTCCCCCCCCACCCAGCACAACGTTTCGTGGCCCATAGGGAACTCCACCGAAGGCCCGAGTGGCAAACTCCGCATGCGTCTCCCCCACCCAGCACAACGTTTCGGGGCCCATGGGGAGCTCCACCGAAGGCCCCTATGGCAAACTCCGCATGCGTCTCCCCCACCCAGCACAGCGTTTCATGGCCCATAGGAAGCTCCACCGGAGGCCCCAGTGGCAAACTTCGCATGCGTCCCCCCCACCCAGTGCAACGCTTCGTGGCCCCATAGGGAGCTCCACCGAATACGATACCCATCATTGCGGTATTCACAACTACATATGGTTGGGTTCTTCGCCGGGCTTTTCTTCCCCGCGCTCACAAGCTGGGCGAGTGCCTCGCGACCACCTGCGGACCCGCTCATCAGTCACCCTCCGCACCGCTTCCAGCGGTGGAGGGGGCAGAGGGCTCGAAGAGCCCGGGCCTCCGGTCACATCATATGCTGTCCTGCCCCGGGCCGCGGCCCCCCGCCATCCTCCTTCCCCCCCTCCGCTTCCTCGTCCTAGCGAGGGGATCGGCGGCACGGGCCGTAAGGCCTTCGCAGTACAGACGGGATGGATTGAAGAGGGCACGCGAGGGGACACTAGACTCTTGCGAGGGCCACGTGGCCATATGAATCCAAAAGCATGGGTCGTGAGGCACAGGACACAAGGGCACCCTTGATCTGGCAGAGTCGACCTACTAAGCAGCCTCGACTGTACTGCTCACGCGAACGAGCCCTTTTCACAAAGAGGCGCGGACGGGGCAGGGGAGAGGTGGGTGCAGGGGGAAGACATGTAGTACGACACACTCTTGAGACGCATTCCTAGCCCGAACGTGGGAAGATGTGAAGCGACACTGCAAGACAGCTGGGCTAGCAATTGACATTTGAATACGTCGGGAGCATCGTCAACTGTTTTTGGCAAAGATGAAAAAAACTCTTCGCAAACTGGAAAGGCGACACGTGTGCCGAGGTCCCCTCCTCAGGACCAGGGTCACGGAAATGCGAATCCACCGAGTCAGGAAGAAGGGAATGGAGGGAGGGGGGAACGGACGGAGAAAGGAAAGGGTACGGGGGAGAGGATAGCGAGGAAGGCAGTTGGAGCAACACGAGGGAGAGCCGATCGCCCTCAAAATCCCTTACGACATGTATCTCACGACCAATCCAATCAGTGACTTCGAGAACTGTCTAATTGGCAACGCTTGTCAGATGGACTCACGGCACCTGCTGATGCATCGTACGAACATACTCAAGACAACGGCTAATCGACAACGGGGCACGTATACTGCACACGATGGCAAAATGGTACACCGGCATCGCATGAGTAGGTAGACAATTCACGAAGAATCGCCCGGCAATCCCGTGGAACGAAAGTCTGCTGGTCCCAATCCCCAACCACTGCTGCTGAAGCAGCATTTCCCCTCCTGTTGTAGCCAAGGCGGATCTCTTGCATCCGAGGATGGACCTGGCTAATGTTGCATCAAAGCGGGCACGCCACACAACCATTCCCTCACCATCAGAAGCAAGAAGTCCAGATGTCTCAAATCTCAAGACAGAACCATTCAACGCACAACGGACAGCAACGCTCCGTTTCATCCACCTCGCGCCGAAACCAGGATGCAGTTCCATCAACATGGGGATATTGCGCGAACTCTCGCGACCAACTCGAACTCGACCAACTCGCGTCAATAAGATCAATACTCTTCAATAATAACTTTGCGCGGCTCAATCTCTGTGAATCGCTGTGCTGTGCGAACATGGGGATCGATGCCCAGATGGAGGCACCAGTATGACGATTGACGAATCGAGACTGCACTGCTCATACGGCTGTGAAGACTGGGCATCAAAACACGTATGCGACCTGACGGGTCTGTCTGTGTCTGTGCTTGGCCCGAATGTGCGCACTCATGAAGGGTCCCTCGCGGTCGTGATGATCACGTCGAGGCGAATCCACCGGTGGTAACGAGGGACTGCAAGGAGAAACCTCACCAAGCGAGCAGACCAATCAACAACAACAAACCAACCAAAACCCCCTCCACGAGAGCCACAAGCACGCCGGCACAACACCTTGCCAGGCAGACCCTGGGAACAAAGCAGCCGATACGCCTCTTTGGCCAGCCTGGATCGATGGTGCCATGCTTTGCCAATGTGGCTTAATCGATCGACGCGCGGGTTGAGTCAGTGCTGTGGAGACGGTGTTGGATACGAGCAGCTTGCCATGAGAAGACCTGGCCTGACAAAATATACGAATTCTGGGAAAGGGTATGTAGCGTGGACGGAGCACGACTTGTGAAGGTGCGGGGGCTAAAATGTCTTACGCCGTCCCAGGGTGCGTTGCTGAGGTGGCATCCCGGCGGGGGGAGTCTGCTTGCTGTTGCTGTGGGCAGAGGTGAGGCGGGTCCCAGCATCGTCGTTGCCGCCGCCGCCACCCCGCCCAGCGCAGCGCGCGCGCGCTGAGGAGGAGGAGGAGGAGGAAGACAGTGGGAAGGAATACTAGGAGGAGGAATAACTAGGCGGAGAAGCATTAGGAAGAGGATGAGGAAGACGAGGAGCACGATGAGAAGGAGACGGAGAAAGAGGAGGAGGAGGAGGAGGAGGAGGAGGAGGAAGATGGGGACCATGATAGGAAGGGGCAGGCGAAGAGGAAAAGGGAGGGGAGGAGGCTGAGGACGAGGAGGAAGGACAACGAGGACCTCAAGGAGGAGCGAGAGAGAGGCGAGGCGGGAGGCGGGAGACAGCGGGTGGGGGCCAGCGACAGGCGGGGAGGCGTGAAGATGGGCGAGGGCGGGGAGGTCAACGTCGACGACCACCGAGGGGGGGGCCCAATGATTGAGCAGGGACCGACCGTCCGGGCATTCCTTTAGGCCTGCCACGACATGGTCTTAGAACCCAAACATGGTCTAATAACAAAAACACTGTTCTTAGAACATGAGCCCGATGTGATAAAGCAAGAAAGTCCCAGCCAGATAGGTTCTAAATACATTCCGTGGAAACCACAAAAAGGTTCTCAAAACATTGACTGGTGGGCCTATGGGCACGCCGGGACGCTTCGCCACTGCTTGACAGGAACGCCGAGCTGGCCCGCCCGCCCCCTCACTCTGCTCCGCAATTGCGGGGGGGGCTGGGTACAGGCGGACCTGGGCCAGCAGACCGTGCTTCAAGAACATGAGACCCTCCGTCGGCCCAGACGCTCGGAACATCCAAGGGCATCCTCCCCAAGGTGCGCAAGAAGATCCAACAAACACGAGAAACATTAGGGTACCCTCCCCGAACCGGCCTCGACCTTACACCTCGGTCCGACTTTAACGGTGTCTCATTAGTCGGCGGCGAGACTCCGCACTCCCATCTCAGAGACAAGACATGTTTACCTCTCCTGGCAGACATTCACCTGGCCGCGTAATTCGTCGCACCGCCAGCAGCTGCGCCAACGAGCCATGGCTGTATGTCGCGGGAGAGAGTTGTGCATTTCCGTCTTATCCTAGGAGAGCCAAAACAGCCCCAATATGACGAACCAGCAACACACACCCATGCCCATAGGGGGGACGGAAAGGGCTATGGGTGCGTGTTGTCGGATGGGGTTCCCCGCTCGAACGGGAGTGCTCCCCAGGGTCCGACAACCCGCACCCATACCCATAGCCAGTCCTCATCCCAACGATCCCCCTATGGGTATTGGTGTGTGTTGTCGGCGGTGGACAAACCTCCCTTCAGTTAACCTCCCCTTAGTGAAAACGGCCTGGGACCGAAACCGACGGACCTGGACCAGCAACAATGACGACCACGACGCCCTCTCGCGAACCGAAAACGGCCAATTCCTTAATCGACGTGTCAGGGTAGGAGGTCTATCCACCTCCGATGTTGTTCGTTCGTCGCAATAAGCATCATCTTTTGAAGGTCCGCTCGGACTTCTTGGCTCGGCGCTGGAGCCCCCCCGTCTGGCGTGCGGAACACGCGAGGGGAGGCGCTGGCGGCGCCGCCAAGAGGGGCCCAGCGCGGATCAAATAATCCACGCGGACCGTGGACACTTCAGAATCGTGTCATTTTCGATCGAGCCCACGAAGGACGCACGCGCCCAACCGCGTAGTTGAATACGGCCCCCCAGTCCGCGATACCAGCCTCGTGTAACGAGCGCTCGCGCAATGTGGTTGGCGGCTAGCGCACGCGCAATGCGCGCTTCGCCGCGCAATGCGCGCTTTCGAAACCATGCGGGTGCGTGTGCATGTACGTCCCTCTTTTGCTCCTGAACTGGAACGGGTCTTCAATTCAAGCTTACCCTTGCTGGGCTGCTGCGCTGGCACTGCGGCGGGGCTTGCCGCAGGGAGGCAGTGATGCCCGCCTCTGTGCCCCTTTGGCACGGCACGGTGGGGCGTGGCAGGTCGTAGACAGCCCTTCGTGTGGTAGGAATGATCGGGGGTGGGGCTGACGACCTTATATTTCGATGCTCGTTCCGACCGAAAGGCGATGCGCGTTTCCGTGCGCGGTTCGACTGTGCAAATCCATCTCTCGCTCCTGAGCTTCCTTCACGTCGATACCTCCCCGCCCCCCTCCCTGCCGAGGCACCACCAGGCCAGTGCCCCCCAGAATGGAGCTCTGGCCGCGCGCGCGGGAGCCCGGCCTCCCTGCGCCTCTGCTGAAGGGGCCCAAGGACACACGCAAAATACAAGTCCCAAGATTCCCTACGTTTTTCAATACTTTCGGGGCTTTCGACTTCCCCCCCACTTCCCATATTTTTCCGTACTTTCCTGGGAGTCGACGATTCATTGTGTCTGTGCTTCTTTTCCCACCTGATCTGCGCCCGCTGGGGCGCGAAGCCGACCGTGCTGCCGGGCGCCGGCGAGTCCCGTGCCCGTGCGCCCTCGGGCCGCGGGCCCATGAGACGAGGCCAGGACGAGGAGAAACCCGGGTGAGGGTATAGATCGGCAGCTCTTGAGGATGCCTCGGGCGCCGCGGCCTTCTCAGAGCGTTCCGGGACGCTCTGGGAGCGTTCCGGAACGCTCAGGAGGAGGGGGAGGAGGAGGAGGAGGAGGAGGAAGAGGAGGAGGAGGAGGAGGAGGAGGATGAGGAGGAGAGGGAGGAGTAGAAGTAGGAGTAGAGGAGAGGAGAGGGATGAGAGGAGGAGGAGGGGAGGATGAGGAGCGTCCTACGTCGATGGCCCGACCGGCATGCCTCGCACCCTCTCAAGACGGCCCAGGTCGATCTACAAGGATCGCCCCTTAGAAACCCTTTTCGTTGTCGTTGCGCAGGGCTTCACGGCGAGTTGATCGGGTCCTGACTCCGCGCCTTGGCTCCTCTCGCTGGGCCCGTTGTCCACCACAACAAGTTGGGAGGGGGAAGAAGATGGAGGGGGAGGAGGAGGAGGAGGTAGGAGGAGGAGGAGGAGGAGGAGGAGGGGAGGATGAGGGAGGGGAGGCGGAAGGCGGAGGATGAGAAGGGGAGGAGGGGAGGGGGGGGAGGAGGAGGTTAGAGGAGGAGAGGAGGAAGGAGGAGGAGAGTGAAGGAGGAAGGGAGAAAGGAGGAGGGAGGATAGTGGAGGGAGAATGGAGGGGTAGGAGGAGAGGAGGGCGGAGGGGGGGGAGAGGGGGCGGGGGGACTGAAGGACTCCCCTCCCACCTCCACCTTAATACGTATGGTGGTGTGGGTGAAAACTGTCCCCTCAACCTGCTCGATCACCACGTGGGCACTGCGCTGATGCGGAGGGGGGGGGGGGGGGGGGGGGGCGGGACCCCGGCCCACGCACATGCCGACGACCCCCTTGTTGATCGGCCCGATGCCGTTGCCGGACGACCACAAACTCCTCTCTGCTCTTGCATTTTGTTGCTGTTTCATGCCGCAGCGGGGAGCGCCCTCCGAGCTGTAGCTGTCCGTGTCCGTGTTCGCGGTCGCGGACATCTGGATGGTAACCCTGTCTCCGCGCTTGACCTTCTCTTTCTTCCCGCAGCTGACCGGCTCAAGAACCTTCTTGCTGTATTTGACCTTGCCCTGGCCGCTTGCGAGCTGCAAGTGGGCGGCGCAGAGCAAGAAGAACAACGCTGCACGCAAACACCCCATTGCCATGCAAATTCTGAAGCGGAAGCCCGGGCGGGACACCAGGTCTCAGAACAACTGTGTCCAAATTGTCAGAGTCCTCGAGCCACCAACGCTCGAAGCAGTGGATGCAAACATTGAGGAGCGAGCGTTTGGGCTTCGCTGTCTTTTCTCGTTCCTCGCCGTGGTGACGTCGTTGCCACGGTGGGGACTCACCAGTCGCAACGTACTTCGAATGCGAGGGCTGGTCAATGGCTTCCATTCGAAACTCATCCCGTGGCCCTTGGGATTGCACTATGGTTCGAGAGGCTGTTAGGCGGCTTCGGCTCTGCAGTCACGGCGCGCATGCGTTCGCAACTCAACCCAACTGGCGCTGGGCCAACAATCAATCGCTGGCAACGATGCTGTGCTGTGATTCCTGTTTCTGTTACGACCCCTGCTCCCGCAACGGCTACTGCTGATGCTTCTCCTTTTGCGAACCGCTCCTCCACACCCTCTTCCCTCTTGACCGTTGTCCTTTTCCGGGTCTTCGTCTTCGTCGTCGTCGTCGTCTTCGCCGACGCAGTTGTCGTCGGCCGTCTCCTCCTCCTCCTCCTCGTCCTCCTCCTCGTCCTCCTCCTCCTCCTCCTCCTCCTCCTCCTCCCTGCTTCAGAAATGAGGAGGACAAGGAGGACGAGGAAGAGAAGAAACGACGCTCTCCTCCTCCACCTCCTCCTCCAACCTTCCCCTTACAGGTGGTCGATGATCCTCCTCCTCCTCCTCTTCCTCCTCCTCCTCCTCCCTCTACTCATAGCCCCTCGGTCATTACCTCCCTCCCCCTCCTCGCTCCTGCTGCTCCTGAGCATTGCTCCCCGCCCCTCCCCCTCCTCCTCCTCCTCCTGCTGCTCCTCCTCCTCCTCCTCCTCCTCCTCCTCCTCCTCCTCCTCCTCCCACTCCCTCGCCCCTCGACCCTCCTCGCACCTCGCCCCACGCTCCTCGCCCCTCGCTCCTCGCCTCCCTTCCCCCTCGCCGCTCGCCGCTCCTCGCCCCGCCGCCCCGCCGCCGCGCGCCGCTGCCGGCGGCTCCTCCTCGGGCCAGCCGCGAGGAGCACCCGGAGGAGCCCCCACTGTCCCCGCTGCTGCTACTCTCGGGTCGGGCGAAAGGGGGGGATAGCAAAGGGGGGGGTTCAGAATCAGCTCGCGTATCGCTGACTCTCCCGGCGCCTCCCGGCGCCAGGAGGCGGCCATGTATCGAGGAATGGGCCCGGCGGCGAGGCCGAAGCCAGCTGCATGCAGCAGATTTCGTAACCCCCCCTTTCCCACTCCCCCCCTTTCGTCCGGCCCGATGCTCCTGGCTGGGGAAGCCAGGAGCCAGGGAGGCCCCGAGCGCCGGGCGCCGCCATCGCTCTGTCCTGGGCGGTGTCGCCCGGTTCTGGGCTCGGCGCCCCATTCAACGGGGACTCCACCAGCGGGTGCTTTAGCCAGTGGCCCGGCGAACCCAATCCTCCCCGATGTGGGCAGCACTGCCATGCCAGAAAGAGGGGCCTCTCCTGAGGTGCGCTCTGGACAGAGTTCCGAGGCGAACTCAGCGATGGCGACGAGGCCAAGGGCTCTCCAGAGCGCGGAGAGCCGAGGTGTCACACGTGACGGCCTCCAGTGCCCCCTCGAACAGTCAACACCAAAAACATTGGGATAGCACGGTGGCAGAACCTGCCGCAGGCAGATGGACAAACAACGTAAGAGCAAGCACTGTTTGGGGAACGCGAGAATGTGACAGCCACAAGACGAACTGCGTATAGCGTGGAGCCGATGTATCAAAACAACGCGGTCTCAGGCAGGACTGCTCTTAGAACATTTCGCGCAGGCCACGAAAGGTTCTCAGAGCAGCACTTGGTGGGCCTATGGGCAGGCCAGGGCACTTCGCCACTGCTTGGCCGTGGGCACAACTGGCTGAGCGCCCGGCCGGCAGCGCCCCCAGCAGCGAGCACGCCCCCGCGCTCTCCACCTGGCGGGGCGGGCGGCACGGGCCAGGCGGGCGAGGGAGCGCCGCGGGAGGGAGAGACCTCACGAGCGAGGGAAGGAAGCGGGTCTTACGCGAGATGGCGTCGCGAACTCCCGCGGTGGCTCACGCGGGCCGCCAGCGTGGCACGCCAGATTGGAAACGAGGGCGCTCACTCGCCACCTTACGCGAGAAGCTCACACACTCATTCAGGCGCAGTCGACCCCCGTGTCTTCTGGCGCTCTTATGACCTTCTGACCAATTGAGGCCCGCTAACAGCCTGCAAGGATGGAGGGATCGCGGAAGGGGAGGCGGAGGAGCGACGATAGAAGAAAGACGCGACGACGTGAGCAGAACCTCTCGTAGGTTCGCACGGGCTCCCCTTGGCGAAGCTCCGTGCGCCAGGGAGGGGGGAATACAGCGCCGATCCAGCAAATCTGGGCAGACCTCCGAACGGTTCTGCTTGTGCATTCTCTCTTTCCCTGTGAGCGAAGAGGGTAAGGGGGATCCGATGCGCCGAAACGGGGGGCCGAGAAGAGGGGGGTTAGGCGTTAGGGATTTGAGCGTGCACAAAAAGAGGAACAAGGTGCCATGACATCTGTGAGCTTTAATTGTGGTGTCAGAAAGGCTCTCCCATCCTAGGAAGTCGGTGCAGGTGAAGGGAGCAGGGCAAGGAGGAAGAGGAGGGCGAGGAGCCGCAAGCAAGCTTAGGAGGAGCACAATGCAGGAGCAGCCAGGTCCTAGCTGGAATCCGAATTGGGCACGTTGAGGGTTCTGGCAGTGGGCGTTTGCCTGCCGGGCACCGTGGGCCAAGGTGCACCGTATCCCCTCCCCCCCTTCCCCTCTCATCAGTTGAAGCTGATGCCCCTCGGAAAGGTCGGTAGAAATGACGCCGACTGCAGAGGGCATGGCCCATCGGTCCTTGTGGCCGATGGGCAAGACGTCCCCATGAGGAAAAGCTGCGCCTCTCTTGCCCACCACACGCTGGGCCAAGCCGACGCCCTGTCCACGCAGGTCTCGACCTCTTCCGAAAGCATCAGGGCCGACGTCTCCGGCCAGCCCTGGTTATGAAGGCGCCATGGGCTCCACTGGCGACGACGGGAAAAACACCGGAACGAATTGGTAATTGACCGCACCTCGCGGCAATACGTGCTCTTCCTCCCTCCCCCGCTCCTCGGCTCGATCCTCCTCCGATATCCTTCCGCTCCCCTTGCAGAGAATCCGTATAGAGGCCGTACCGACAAATTACACGAGCCCGCCAGCGATGCCCCAATACCCACTGGCCCCTTGAACGCCATTGCTTTGCGGGGCAACGACAGTGGGGGGATAGGCATAAAAGGGGGAAACATCGAACTGTAATCGGCGATACATCGCCTATGAATCGGCGGTGGGCGTTCAGAGTGATTCCGCACTTTCCTGCGCAGGCGTGGGCCCGTAAAGGCGATCGATGGGCGATTGAAAGTCGATGCGTCCCCCCCATGCCTATCTCCCCTTATCGTTGCCCCTGGTGCTTGGCATGCGAACGACAAAGAACATAACCTAAATTGCAGGCCGATCATGCCCATCGGATGCGGATATCTCCCACGCGATGTCTGAACATGGGCCTTGATCCCCCATGCGGCATCTGAGTGCATGTTCGCCAATGTCTTCCGCCTGCGTATCTGAGGTGAGCCGCTTGTTGCTCAGAAGGACCGCCCACTGGGTGTACGACGTTGCGAAACCATGATCGCCCGACATCCGCAATGCGATTGCCGAACAGGTCGGCGAACCACTTGAAGGCTACGTCCGTTCGGGTATCCAACCCACTTTTTAAAAGCGACCAGCTTAACTCACATCGTACCGAACAACCGACGCGAACGTGAATTCACGACTATGGTCACACCATTGGCGATTTCTGCGAAGGGGGCACTGTCGGTGAAATAATGCAACTGCCATGCTAGTTCCTCCCCGTTGTGTGCGATAATGAAGGGGCCCCAGGACACACAAAATAAGCACACAAATAAAATGATCCCCCATATTTTCCAATATTTTCTGGGTTTCTGTCTTCCCCCCCACTTCCCATATTTTCCAATATGTTCTGGGGGGTCGACGATTAATTGTGTCTGTGTGTTTCTTTCCCTCCTGAGATAAACCGCCCAGGGGCGATTCGCAGGGACTTCCCCCCCCCCCCTGGCCCTGGCAACTCCTCTAGTTGGCCCGCCAGCCGTCTGCACGGAGCTTGTTCCCTCTTCGCGCCCGCGAACGTGCAGGGTAGAGCGTCTGCGTAATTCCCCTGCGTGAGCGTTATGCAGCGAGGACTCGACAAACCCTCGACAGCTTATCAAGGGAACTGCCATGGCCTGCGCAGAGGCGCGCACGCTGCCCTCTCCATCCCAAACCGTCACCTCCCCTCCTCATCCACCTCGGGCGAGCATGCGGCGCAGGGGCCACTGTACTACCAGTCAGTAGCTCCCCGATGAAATCAGAGGGTGCGGCACCGCTGGCGCTGCGTTGCCAATGGCGCGTGCGTGCGGGTCTGCGCAAGATGGAAGGTTCCCTGAGCCCCTCTGTAACACGCAAGCCACATCCCACTCTGTATCTTACAAGGAAGAAGGCCGAAGAAAAGAGAGGGCGACACCTTGCACTCCGAAATGCCCTCGTTAGTGCGATCGGCGCTCCCCGCGCCAAGACAGATGCTTTCCCCCGCGCCAGACGTGCTCAAACATGCACGGACCCTGCTCTTGTTTACCTCACCTCGCGCCGGCTCGCCTGTCACTTCGTCTTGTCGTCTTCTGTAACGTCGCGCTCAATAACATAGAAAATGTGGGTAAAAATGCGGCGCGCCCTGAGGATTCGCACGACATCTCCGCCCAAAGACATAAGTGGCTGCGCGTGTGGATTTCCCCCAAGATTAGGTTTGCAAAATGGCCTGCGCTTTAATCCTTGCGCGGCGGCAGTTGCGCACCTGTCTCCCGCCCTGGCAAAACTCCCATGCGCTCCCATTCCGAAGGAGCGTATTCCACGCGTGGCGAAGTACGGACTGCGCCGCTGTTGGCCAATGGGTGCCAGAATTCACCCGCAGGAACAGATTGGCCCATATGGGTCCACATAACGTCGTAGATGCCGCCCGAAGTTTGTCCGTCGCGTTTCCGCGTCCGCTCTTCGACGACGAACCCTTCGACGGCCGTGTCTTTAACCGCTGCGAAGTCAGAGGGCCCCCCCGCTGATAAATTCCACGGGTCCTTACGCCTTACTTTCCTACTCCTTCCCCACCTCCCCCGCACCTGCACAATCTCTTCGCGAAGGAAAAAATAGCATGTCAACAAATTCTCCAATGGACATCCCCCCTTTTCCGCGCGCCGTGTTTGCACGACGCCTTGAGCGATTCCTTCGTGGGTCGCTGTAGAACAAAGGAATCCTAGAAGCGCTGCGACCTCATGGTCGCCATTGAAGAGCATGGGTCTTCGAAGTTCGTCATCGGCGCCAGTCGGTTGCCTCTGAACCTCGGGGCCTCCATCTTTGTCAGACCTCCTTCGCTTTCCCGCGAACGAACGAGCCGATCTCCTGGGGCAGCAGTTCCAAACAAGTGGGTCGGCCTCCATCTTTCCAGACCTCGTTCTCGTCCGCCTCACCGCGGAAGTCCATGGGTTTTCGAGGTTCACCCAACTTCATTCTCCAGCGAACAAGCGAGCGCAAGGCAGGGCCGATCGGGCTCCATTGATTCAAGTGTTCTTCGATCTTCTGGGGCAGCAGTTCCACGTACTTTGCTTCGGGCGTGGCTTTTCGAGAGTATTCGCCTGCACCCGCCGGCTGCTTCCGAACCTCGGGGCGTCTAGTTTCCCTCTGACTTTTGTCGTCCAACATTGCTCGCTGGCGCACCAACGAGTGCGAAGCTGGGCGAATCGAACTCCATTTGCGCACCTGCTCATCTCGTGGAACAGCTGTGTCCAACGATCGGATTCGCTCGTAGTAGTGGGGCCCGAGCGGGCGCAGGTGCAAAGGGGAGCCGAGGCGGTTTTGCAAACTCCCTTGGCAGCTCTGCCCCCTGGACCCCGCGGGACGCACGGTGGAACGGGGAGCCCAGCAAACTCTGCAAACTCCCCCGCTGCCGTTTGCCCGCCACTCTCGCCGTCGCTGTTGTCCACCTCGATGTCGGCACCCATCTGCGCGCCCTGTGGCGGCGGCTTCTGCGCCGCTCTCTTTCTGCCGAAATTGTCCAACAAGCAAAGGGTCCCGGGGCGTGTGCGACCAGCTGCTCACATATTGTAACCCTGGCCAGCTGGCACGTCCGGGCATGGGTGCGACGGATCCACTGTCTGCGTCATTTTTTATATATATATATATAAAAAAAATCACACTCACATATTCCATCGACAACTTGAGAAAGCGGCACAAAACAAACCATTACCGCATCACGACCTAGTTAGTCACACTAGAAAAGGATCGCAAAGAGGTGCGGCATCGGAAGGGCTGCAGGGATTGTGACGTTTTGTAGCCTGTGTGGCTGTCAGAATCCGTGAGTCGTGTGGAAAGGTGAGTGAACATCTTCCTTCCGTCGGGGCTCAACTTGCCTGAGCTCCAACGCCAACTAAGGGAGGAGGAAGAGGGTGAGGAAAAGGACGTGCTTCTTCGCTCTTCCCAAAACCCGTGTTCCCCTATCTGGTGAGGCGGCCCCCCCCTCCCCCATCTGATTGGCGCCAGAGTCTAGACCACATGTGCACAGCGCGCGGTGCGGCTGACGATTGGCAATGCGAGGGCGCCCCGCGATCAATGCGAACTGCCATGTGGCAAGGATGATGGGTGTGCCCTGGCACGCGAAGCGCCTCGCGAGCTTCGCGCACCCGGCTGGCACATGCACTCGGCTGCTACTTACACTCATGTGGTGGGAGGACGGGTGGGAGAGAACGAAGCGGCCGTCATTCGAAGGGAGGGGGTACGCAGATTGATCACTGCTCCTTCTTATATACATACATCCTGTCCCATACCCGATCTTCGACACATCCGGGACAATGAGGGCCCTCCTTCCCCAACCCCTGTTTACAAATAGTGCAAGATGAACTTTGCGGCAAAATGCTGGGTCATGTCCGTAGGCCCCGCGAGCAAGTTGTATTGTTCCTAGGCAGGGACGGGTGGGGGTGCCAGCATATGGCCTGCTGCGCGCAGGGCCACAACACAGGCTGCACTCCGCTGCTAAGTCTGGATCGTGCGCGGGCACCCCGCTATCACTCTGCAGTGGGTCGGTACCGGGGCGGCAGGGGTGTTGGCATATTGCCTGTTGCGTGCTGGCCCACCACGCGTCGTGATGGCCACTCCGCCGCGATTGCGCAACGGTTCTCGACACGGATGCTGCGCGCCCCTCGAACGTGGCGGACCAGGCGTGCCTGGCACTTCTTGGGCCCGCGGGGCGCTCGGCGGGCCTGCTACGCGCTGCGCTCCTGGCGCGCGCGGCACACTGAGCCCCAGCGGCACCTGGGATCTGTACTCAGCACCAGCAGCAGTCCGTTCAAGGACGACCGCTGAAGATGCTGAGACAAGGGTATTGCGAATGCATTGGGGGGGCAGGCGGGAGTGAACCAGACAGTTTGCGTCTGAGAGAAGTGTCTTCATCACTGCTCCCTATCAGTAAACACCCCCTCCCCCACCCGCCTGTGGGCCAACCCGGGACATGCCAACCCTCTCCCCCACCATCCCTGTCAAACAAACAAAACAGAATCCATTCTGCCTCCAAATCTTGAGCATGCGCGGGCGCCTCGCGACCACTCTGCAAGGGTTTTGACAGGGACGGCGGGGTTGCCCGTATGCTGTTTGTTGCGCACAAGTTGCGCGCAGGCCAACCGTCCTTGCGCTTCGCCTCCAAATCTGGATCTTGCGTGGGCGCCCTGCGACCACTCGGCGTGGGCCCCGCGACCACGCTGCATTGTTTTTTCTTGACAAGGATGGGGGAAGTGCCAACATATTGGTTGATGCGCGCAAGCCAGCCTCCCTCCCGAAAACCAATACAGAATCCACCAGGTGACCGCTGAGTCATGAGGCACCTCGCACGCACTGCGCGCGCCGAGCGCGTGGCGCACATGGCGCAAAGGGAGCACGTGGCGCACTTGGCGTTCATGGAGCACGTGCCACAATTACCGCGTTTCGTACGCTTGGGAATCCAGGGTGTCTGGTGCACCTGAACCCGCGGCACACATGGCATGCGGCGTTCCTCGGCGATGTTCCGGGACTCGGGTACCACCTATATTTGGGCGCCCGAGTTATCCGGGGTAACTCGGGTCCGGGGAAACTCGGGTTTGGATTCCCGAAAAACGAACCCGAGTTAGCCCTGACCCGAATTACCCCAGATGATTCGGGGCCCTGGACGACCGAATTATCCGGGGTAACTCGGGTCCGGGGTAACTCGGGTCCGGAATCCCGAAAAGCGAACCCGAGTTAGCCCTGACCCGAGTTACCCCTGATGATTCGGGGCTCTGATATGTGTTGGGAGGGCGGGTGGGAATGAGCGAGACGGTTTGCGGTCTTGGGGGGGCTTTGATCACTGTTCCCGATTAGTATACACCCCCTCCCCCAGGAGACTGGGAGCCAACCGGGGACAATGAGGGTACCCCCCCCCCACCATCCCTTTCTAAAAAAACAATGCTAAACACACTCTGCCTCAAAATTCGGAACATACGCAGCGAACCCGATGCGGCCTCCCCACACCATCCTTGTCAAAAGCGCTACAGAGTACACTTGGCGGCGGCGGCGGCTGTGGCCGCCGCGGCGGGGGTACCGGTTGCGGTGGCTGCGGCGGTGGCGGCGGCGGCGGCAGCGGCGGCTGCGGCGGTGGCGGCGGCGGCGGCGGCAACGGTGGTTGCGGCGGCAGCGGCGGCGGCGGCGGCGGGCGGCAGCGGCGGCGGGCGGCGGCGGCGGCGGATTCGCCCCCAGTACCTGCCCATCCAAAGACGACTGCTGAATATGCTGCGGCTCGGGCCAGGCTCGGGTGCAACGTCTGTGTTGGGAGGGCGGGTGGGAGTGAGCGAGACGGCTTGCGGGCGGGCAGGGCGTCTTGATCACTGTTCCGTATTCGTATACACCCCCTCCCCCAAGCGACTGGGAGCCAACCAACGTCAATGAGGCCCCCCCCACCATCCCTTGTAACAAAAATGCAAGCACACACTCTGCCTCGAAATTCGGAGCATGCGCAGCGAACCCGATGCGGCCTCCCCCCACCATCCGTGTCAAAAAACAATATACAGTACACTTGGCGGCGGCGGCGGCTGCGGCGGCTGCGGTGGGGGCAGCGGCTGCGGCGACTGCGGCGGTGGCGGCGGCTGCGGCGGGCGGCGGCGGCGGCGGCGGCGGGCGGCGGCGGCGGCGGTGGCGGCGGCGGCGGCGGCAGCGGCTGCGGCGGCAGCGGCTGCGGCGGCGGTGATTCGGCAGCGGGGGCGACGGCGGCGGCGGCGGCAGCGGCAGCGGCGGCGGGGGCGACGCGGTGGCGGCGGTTGCGGACGGCGGCGGTGGGCGGCGCGGCGGCGGCGGCGACGGACAGCGGCGGGGCGGCGGCGACGGCGCGGCGGCGGCGGCGGGCGGGCGGCGGCGGCGGCAGCGGAGGCGGCGGCGGCGGCGGATTCGCCCCAAGTAGCTGCCCATCCAAAGACGACTGCTGAATATGCTGCGGCAGGGGCCAGGCTCGGGTGCTACGTATGTGTTGGGAGGGCGGGTGAAGTGAGCGAGACAGCTTGCGGGCGGGTAGTGAGTTTTGACTCCTCCCCCTACCCCCTCCCCTGAGGCTCGACGGGGGAGGGGGGTGCCCATCTGGCAGCCAACATTTTAGGTTCAGGATAATCTCCAAATGAAATACAATTATCCCGGCAAAGCAACCTAACAGCGATGTGTAGAAGCATATCTGAAAGCATTCCCCTTAAGATTCAGATGAAAATCCAGTTGTAGAATTCTGCTGTTCTCGCAGTCGTAGTCGCATTCGCGATGACAGTCGCAGCGGCAACGGCAGTCGCAGTCACAGCCTCAGCCTCAGCCTGCCTCAGCCTCAGCCTCAGCCTGCCTCAGCCTCAGCCTCAGCCCAGCCTCAGCCTCAGTCTGCCTCAGCCTCAGCCTCGGCCTCAGCCTCAGCCTGCCTCAGCCTCAGCCTGCATCAGCCTCAGCCTCAGCCTCAGCCTGCCTCAGCCTCAGCCTCAGCCTGCCTCAGCCTCAGCCTCAGTCTGCTTCAGCCTCAGCCTCAGTCTGCCTTCAGCCTCGGCCTCAGCCTCAGCCTGCCTCAGCCTCAGCCTGCCTCGGCCGCAGCATCAGCCTGCCTCAGCATTCAAAATGTGGCCCAGGAATGGAGTTCTGGGAACTAGAAGAACACGAAGTGGCCTACAGTTGGCTCCGGGCATTCAAAATCATGCCCAGGAATGGAGTTCTGGGAACTTGAAGAACACGAAGTGGCCTACAGTTGGCTCCGGGCATCCAAAATGTGGCCCGGGAATGGAGTTCTGGGAAGTCGAAGAGCACGAAGTGGCCTACAGTTGGCTCCGGGCATCCAAAATGTGGCCCGGGAATGGAGTTCTGGGAAGTCGAAGAGCACGAAGTGGCCTACAGTTGGCTCCGGGCATCCAAAATGTGGCCCGGGAATGGAGTTCTGGGAGCACCAAGAGCGATTTTGCGAGGATGTCCTAAGCGATTTCGGCTTCGGCGGCAGCCTCTCCGGGTCCCGCCCCGACCCCCCTGAGAAGTCATGATGCACTAGAAACCTATCAGCAAAAGCTGTTAGGTAAAAAGAAAGGATCCTTAGGCGAGAGGAAACATTGACCCTGCGCCGCTGCTTACGCAGGCCGCCAGCGCGGCATACCACATTTGAGAAGAGGGCGCCTACGAGCGCGGGCAGCTTACGTGCCAATGTCCGTGACCCCGTTTCTCTGCGTCGCTCAAATATCTCCCTATGCGCCAAGATGGCTTCCAAGATGGTTCAAGGTAGCCCAAGATGGTTCGTGACAACCCACGATATACATACGAGCGGTCCCAAGAGGGAAACAAGACAGCTCTAAGTGGCCATGGAGCCTCTAAAGCTCGCACCAAGAGTCCGACCATGAAATCAATGATATGTGCTCCTCTCGCCTTCTCGCTTCCGACGAGCCTTGAGGCCTCATGATGGCTCCAACATGGCCCAAGAGAGCCACACGAGGTCCCCAATATGGCGCCAAGAGTGCCTACGAGCGCTCCAAGAGCCCTGTTCATCGAAGGCCTCCGAGACTCCAAGACGGCCCTCGGACGCCGTCCAGGGCCCCCCCGAGGGCACCAAGAGGGCCCCAAGAGGGCCCGAACGGCCTCCAGCAGTGTCCCAAGATGGCTCCGCGAGGCTCCCCGAAGTCTTAACCTTTGTCACCGTTTGCATCCCTGCTTCACTATATCCTTACTTGCGCCCCTCCTCCAGGTAACTTCCATGAGCTTGTGAGGATATGCGGCATCTCAACAAGTCGTTTCTTTTGTATAGTTAGCTTCCACCAGGCGCCCGGCCGGTCCCCGAAGTCTGGCCATGGATGTTCGTTTCGGCGAGCGATGCTCAGATCTCACGTTTGACCTTCCATTCTTACCCGATTGTCTCCGGCGCCCCCCCCCACACACACTTGACCCGCTCCTCCTGATCGGCTTTTGAAATCGACGCGAGGGGGGACCAGCCCAAGAGGGGGAAGCAACGACCTGGAATCGGAGATACATCGCCAATAGGTCGCAAACATCGGCGGTGAAAAAAAACAAATCCCTTTAATAAACCACTCTTTAGTGAAAACGGCCTAGGACCGACACCGACGTACCTGGACCTGCAAAAATGACGGCCGCGGTGCCCTCTTGCGAACCGAAAACGGCGATGGCGTGCCGATGTCCCCCCCCCCCGGTGAATCCCCCTAAACTTTGCCACTGAGCTTTGCCGTGCTCAGCATGGGGAGACTCGGGGGGAACAAAAGGGAGGGATAGCAAAGGGTAGGGTAGAGAATCAGCTCACGTAGCTGATTTTCCCAGCGCCTCCCCGCGCCGAGAGGCGCCCATGTACTTATCGAGGAATGGGCCCGGCGGCGGGGCCGAAACCAGCTGCATGCAGCAGATTTCGTAACCCCTCCTTTCCCTATTCCCCCCCCCCCTTTCGTCCGGTCCGCGAGACGGGTCCTGAGGGAGACGGGTTCTGGACCTTGCCGCCCCCCTCAGGACGGGCTTTTCATCCGGGGTCGATTGCTGACAGTCCCGGGGCTCGTGTAGGGCCCCGACAGCCCGAGAACTTAGAGAAACCGCGGGGCCCGTTTCACTCAGGACCCGCTTCCTCCCACGGCGAACTGCGACCCGCGACCACTCGGCCACGCAGCTCCGCGCAGAAGGTGCCCTGCGATGCGCGACGGCCGCGGCCGTCGCGCAACCGCCTGGTTGGTCCGCATGTCCAGCCGCTGCAGGCCGCTCCCCGCCGGTAGCCGCATCAGCTGCGCGCGCGCGCTGGGGAGCGCCACCGTTTCGCTGCTTGCTCCGTGCTCACAACATGGCCCAGGGGGGCGCATACGAATCGACACGGATCCCTGGATGTTCCATATACTGATCTGGGGGAGGAGAGGAGATCGGACACCCCAGAACAAGACACCTCCGCAAGCGAGCACATCGAAAATAGTGTGAGACAGGCGGGCTACAGGGGCGGAGTGAATTCCACGATTCCGCACATGCTCAAATATTTGTTGGTTGACCCTCTTCCCCTCCGGGTCCAAAATTTTCCTATCCGCCACCGTGCCTCTGGGGACGGAGTGGGCATGTCCTCAGGTCCACCGCCCAATCTCTTAAGCCTCAGTCCCCAATCCTGAAGACTCTTCAACGGGCCTGGACCCAAAATTGCCGAATCTCTCGAGTTTGCGCGTGCCCCCTGGGCTCCCCCGCTTCTCCCCGCATGACTTTTGAGGGCCCTAGAAGGCCCCAAGACGGGCCAAGAGGGTCCCAAGAGGCCACCAAGACGATCCAAGAGGGCCCCGAGACGCCCACGACGCCCAAGATGGTCCCAAAGGGCCTCCGAGTCCAAAATCATAGATGTTTCACACAGTTGTTCAATAATTCGTGGGATCCTCTACTTTCGAGCTCCAGACGCTTCAAGAAAGCCCAGTAGGCCCTTACGACCGCGACAAGGCGGGCCAAGAGGCCCCCGGGAGGACCCCAACATGGCCCAAGAGGGCTCAACGACATCCAACACGCCCCAGGAGGCCTCAAAGACAGCCCCAAGAAAGGCCAAAGAGGGGGAACACTAACCGAAAATCCGAGCCTTCCGCTCCAAGAGGCCCCCCGGAGCGCCCCAAGAGGCCCACTAGAGGCCAGAAGAGACCCCAAGAGGCCCCGAAGATCACCCAAGAGGCCCAAAACGGCCCCCAGCTTCAAAACGGTTCCCAGGAGGCCCCCGGAAGGCTCCCCGCGACATCCCCACAACCATCCTGGACGCCTACGACCCATAACCCAGGCTCGGTGGCGGGATGGGCCGAACGCCATTCGATCCGCCGCCCCCTGCTTGCAGGGGTGCACGGCGTGCTGGATGATTCAGGTTTTGGTTTTGGTTCTTTTTCTAAAAGAACTCCCCAGTGGGCTTCGGCCCGTCCCGCCGGCCACCCGTAAATTTCCCAAAATGCGTCTGTCAATGCCCAAAAACGGCCGTTTCGCTCGGGACATCCTCAAAAAATCGCGAAGATGGCCCAAGATGGCCTCCAAGTCCGCCCGAGATGGTCCAAGACGGCCTCCAAAACGGCCCAAGAGAGTCCAAGACGGCCCAAGACGGCCCAAGAGGCCCCCCAGAGGCCTCCCAGACGGCCCAAGAGGCCTCCAAGAGGTCCTCCAGGAGAGTCCGAAGAGGCCAAAATCATTGATTTTCCTTTGGTTTTTGAAGGATTTTGGCATTTGCGCCTTTTCGGCTCTCCGACGGCTCAAGACGGCCCAAGAAGCCCCCAAGATCGCCCAAGAGGCCCCCAAGAGAGCCCCATGATGGCCCAAGTGGCCTCCAAGATGGCCCCTAGAGGGCCCCAAGAGGGCCCAAGAGGCCTCCAACACGCCCAAGATGGCCTCCCAGACGCCCAAGATGGCCTCCAAGACGGCCCTGGAGCATTCCAAGCGGGCCCCAAGTCGGCCCATAGAGGCCCCCCAAACGGCTTCCGACGGCTTCAGACGTGCCAGGAACCCACCAAGATGGCCGAAGTTGGCTCGAAGCTGGCCCGAGACGGCCCAAAAAGCCCCAAAGATCGCCCAAAGCTTGCCCAAGAGGCCTCCAAGACGGCCAAGATGACCTTCAAGATGCCCACGTGTTCCCCGAAGGCTTTCCAAACCGATTCGGGGAACACGTGGTCCGATAGCTTGGCAGGTCTGGCCTCAACGTTCGGCCACATAGGCGCTTCCAAAAAGGCAGGGGGCGGCGGTGATTCGCCGTAGGCGTCTTCGATATCCAAATCCGCCGCCTCCTGTTGGCTTGCCACAGGGGTGCCCGTCATGCTGGACCCTAGACGGTTTAGTTTTGGTTCTTGCTGCAAAAGAAAAACTCTCCCTGGAGCGTCGGCCCGTCCCGCCAGCTACCCACAAGGCGCGGCATTCTCAGAACATGTTTCCCAAGACGGTTCAAGATGGGTTTCAAGACCGTTAAAATGGGCTTCAAGACCGTCAAGATGGCCCAAGATGGCCTCCAAGATGCCTCCAAGATGGCCCAGATGGCCTCCAAGACGGGTTCAATATACCCCCAAGTCCGCCCAAGTAGCCTCCAAAACGGTCCAAGAGGGCCCAGGAGGCGCCCAAGAGGCCTCCGAGGCGGCCTCCACGAGGACCTCCAGAAGGTCCGAAGAGGCCAACATCGTTGTGTTTCTTCCGGTGTTCGAAATCTTTTGACATTCGTTTCTTTTCGGTCTTCCGACGGCCCGAGACGGCCCAAGAGCCCCAAAAGATCGCCACAAGGTTGCCCAACAAGTCTCCAAGATGGCCCCAGGACGGCCCAAGAGACCCCAAATACAGCCCCAAGAGGCCCCAAGGCGGCCCAAGAGGCCCCCAAGACGCCCAAGATGGCCTCCAAGACGGCCCTGGAGCACCCCAAGAGGGCCCCCAGTCGGCCCAGGGAGGCCCCCAAGGTAGCGTCCGACGGCGTCAGACGGGCCAGGAGCCCACCAAGACGGGCCAAGATGGCTCTAAGATGGCCTAAGATGGCCCAAGAGGCCCACAAGAGGTCTCCAAGACGACCGAAGAGGCCTCCAAGAGGCCTCCAGAAGGCCCGAAGAGCCCAAACCTTTGTGTTCCCTTGGGTTTTCGAAGGATTGTGGCATTTGTTTCTGTTCGGCCGTCCGACGGCCCGAGACGGCCCAAGAGCCCCCAAAGATCGCCCACAAGATCACCCAAGAAGCCTCCAATATGGCCCAAGAGGTCCCAACATAGCTCCAACATAGCTCCAAGAGGGCCCAAAGACGGTCTCCTCCAAGACGGCCCTGGAGCGCCCCAAGAGGGCTCCCAGTCGGCCCAGAGAGGCCCCCAGGACAGCTTCCGACAGCGAGAGACGGGCCAGGAGCCCACCAAGACGGCCCAAGATGGCTCGAAGATGGCCCAAGACGGCCCAAGAGGCCCCCAAGACGTCTCCAAGACGGCCCAGGAGGCCTTCAATAGGGCCTCCAGGAACGCCCGATGAGGTCAACAAACTTGATTTCCCGTAGGTGTGTGGAAGAATTTGGCATTTGCGTCTTCTCGGCCTTCCGACGGACGGCCCAAGAGCCCGGAAAGATCGCCCAAGAAGCCTCCAAGATGGCCCCAGAACGGCCCAACAGGCCCCCAATACAGCCCCAAGAGGCCTCCACGACGCCCAAGATTGCCTCCAAGACGGCCCTGGAGCACCCTAAGAGGGCCCCCCAGTCGGCCCAGAGAGGCCCCCAGGACAAGCTTCCGACAGCGAGAGACGGGCCAGGAGCCCACCAAGACGGCCCAAGATGGTTCAAGACGGCCCACGAGGCCCCAAAGAGGTTTCCAAGACGGCCCAGGAGGCCTCCAAGAGGGCGTCCAGGAATGCCCGAAGACGCCAACATCGTTGATTGTCCATATGTTTCATCAAGGGTGTTGGCAATCCCACCAGCCCTCTGGGCGACCGCTCTTCCCTTCTGGGAGGGGAACCCCTCCCCTACCAGAGTTGTTCCCAACCATCCTGTGGTGTTGGGTCCTCGTTTTGAAAAGACAACGCCCCGCATCCTCCCTCATTCACCCCCTCCCCCCTCCCTCCTTCTCTCACCCGTCATCATCACCATCATCGTCATCATCATCATCGCCGTTATCAGCACCATCACCCCTCACACGTTTCGTTGCCCCAGAAGGAGCTCCACCGAAGGCCCCAGTGCTGCCGGCCGCATGCGTCCCGCACACCCTATTCGGCACACCTGTCACACGCTTCGTGGCCCTATAGGGAGCTCTACCGAAGGCCCCAGTGCCGCCGCCCGCATGCGTCCCGCATACCAATTTGAGCACATCCCTCACACGTTTCGTGGCCCCATAAGGAGCTCCACCGAAGGCCCCAGTGCCGCCGGCCGCGTGCGTCCCGCAATCCCACTTCGGCACACCCCTCAAACGTTTCGTGGTTCCATAAAAAGGGGCTCCACCGAAGGCCCCAGAACTGCCAGCCGCATGCGTCCCGCACACCCAATTCGGCACACCTATCACACGTTTCGTGGCCCCATAAGGAGCTCAACCGAAGGCCCCACTGCCGCCGGCCGCATGAGTCCTGCACACCCAATTCGGCACACCCCTCACATGTGGCCCCATGGGGAGCTCCACCGAAGACCCCAATGCCGCCGGCCGCGTGCGTCCCGCACACTCATTTCGGCACACCCCTCACACGGTTCGTGGCCCCATTGGGAGCTCCACCGAAGGCCCCAGTGCTGCCGGCCGCATGCGTCCCGCACACCCTATTCGGCACACCTGTCACACGCTTCGTGGCCCTATAGGGAGCTCTACCGAAGGCCCCAGTGCCGCCGCCCGCATGCGTCCCGCATACCAATTTCAGCACACCCCTCACACGTTTCGTGGCCCCATAAGGAGCTCCACCGAAGGCCCCAGTGCCGCCGGCCGCGTGCGTCCCGCACACCCACTTCGGCACACCCCTCAAACGCTTCGTGGCTCCATAAAAAGGGGCTCCACCGAAGGCCCCAGAACTGCCAGCCGCATGCGTCCCGCACACCCAATTCGGCACACCTATCACACGTTTCGTGGCCCCATAGAGAGCTCAACCGATGGCCCCACTGCCGCCGGCCGCATGAGTCCTGCACACCCAATTCGGCACACCCCTCACATGTGGCCCCATGGGGAGCTCCACCGAAGACCCTAGTGCCGCCGGCCGCGTGCGTCCCGCACACTCATTTCGGCACACCCCTCACACGGTTCGTGGCCCCATTGGGAGCTCCACCGAGGGCCCAACTGCCGCCGCCCGCATGCGTCCCGCACACCCTATTCGGCACACCTGTCACACGCTTCGTGGCCCCATAGGGAGCTCCACCGAAGGCCCCAATGCTGATGGCCGCATGCGTTCCGCGCACCCAATCCGGCACACCCCTCACACGGTTCGTGGACCCATAGGGAGCTCCACCGAAGGCCCCAATGCCGCCGCCCGCATGTGTCCCGCACGCCCAGTACGGCACACCCCTCACACGTTTCGTGGCCCCGTAGTGAGCTCTACCGAAGGCTCCACTGCCGCCGCCCGCATGCGTCCCGCATACCCAACTCGGCCACCGAAGGCCCCAGTGCCGCCGCCCGCATGCGTTCCGCACATCCAATACGGCACACCCCTCAAAAGTTGCGTGGCCCCATACGGGGTTGCACTGAAGGCCCCAGTGCTGCCGTCCGCATGCGTCCCGCACACCCAATTCGGCACACCCCTCACACGTTGCGTGGCCCCATACGGGGCTGCACTGAAGGCCCCAGTGCTGCCGTCCGCATGCGTCCCGCACACCCAATTCGGCACACCCCTCACACGTTTCGTGGCCCCATACGGAACTGATGGTCCCGACAGCTTCCCGAGGGCCGATTTCTTCGTCGTCGTCGTCCGTCGTCGACGTCCGACCTGCGCGTAGCGCGGCGTCCGCAGCCTTGAACTTTGGAGCGCGCGGGCAAAGAGGGAGGAACATAAGGGGAGGAAACGGGCGCGATCCTTGTGTGGGGCGTGCCGGCATGGGCGTCGCGGCGCGCGGGCGCTGCTGTCGGGGTTCCCAGGGAGACTCCTTGCGCAGGCTACGTTCAGTGTCACGAGTTCTCAGAGTCAGGCAGGCCCAAACCATTCACAGTCGTATGCATTTACACTAGGCGACTCCATGCTCGCAAATGCAAATGAAATAAATCGCACGCATATCCACTCAGACTCAGACTCATTCGCGCTTAGACTCGCCCGCGCTCAAGCTTTCATACTCAGACCTATCGTTTTCGTTCGCGTTGTGTACCCTATCACACAATTCGGCACACCCCTCATACGGTGCGTGACCCCATAGGGAGCGCCACCGAATAATGTATTCACAATTGCGGTATTCCCAACTGCGTATGGTTGGGTCGTTCGCCAGGCTAATTGTTGGAGGGATTGCGAAATGTCAGAGGCTCGTTTTTTCGGCCATTGGGAGGGCCTGTTTTTGCCACCCCTCTCGAGGATCGTGGCGGGGGGACCTAAATCAAGTACCCTCCTGACCGCCTCCATGATGGCCCCAAGAGGCCCTCCAGGGCTCCCCAGAGGCCCCCAAGAGGTTCCACTAGCGCACGAAGAGGGCTTCAACAGGCCACCGAAAAGCCTCCAAGAGGCTCCCGAATGGCCCCCATTCGGGAGCCTCCTGTCACTCAGAGGGTTAGTGGGATTTGGCCGCATGGCGGAGGCGGCCGCTCATGCGGCCGAGAGCCATGGGGCCTGAATGGCCTAAGAGGCCTCCAAGACGCCAAGATGGCTTCCAAGACGGCCCTGGAGCACTCCGAGAGGGTTTCGAGTCGGCCCAGAGAAGCCCCCAAGACGGCTTCCCACGGCGTCAGACGGGCCAGGAATACCCTGAGGCGGCCAAAAGAGGCCCCCGAGAAGCTCCCCAACATGCTCCCAAGAGGTTCCCAGCAAGCTCCCAGGAGGCCCCAATAATGCCGCCAGAGGATCCCAGAATGCCTCCTCTTCTTTCTCCTCCTCCTCCTCCTCCCTCTCCTCCTCCTGATCTTCCCTGCCATCTCCCAAACCGTTCCCCGAAAGGTTACCACAACAGTCTGGGGAACGCATGGTTCGATAACTTGGCAGAACTCTTGCCACAACGCTCGGCCACATAGGCGATTGCAAACAGCAGGGGGTGGCGGTGATTTGCCGTTGGCGTCTTCGAGTGAGATCAGTGTTTCGTTTGTGTGTGGTGTGTGTAGGCGTTTGTAGGTGTAGGTGTGTGTGTGTGTGCGTGTGTGTGTGTGTGGTGTGTGTGTGTGTGTGTGTGTGTGTGTGTGTGCGTGTGTGCGTGTGTGTGTGTGTGTGTGTGTGTGTGTGTGTGTGTGTGTGTTGTGTGTGCGTTGTGTGTGTGTGTGTGTGTTTGTGCGTGTGCGTGCGTGCGTGAGTGCGTGCGTGCGTGCATGCGTGTGTGCGTGCGTGCGTGCGTGCTTGCGTGCGTGCGTGTTTGTCTCTGTGTGTGTCGATGCCCTCCCTCCAGAGTTATGTGTGTTCATTGCGTGCAGTTGTTTTTGTGCCTTCCCCTTTGTTTTCCCTCCCCGCATCCAACCTCGTTCCCCCATTCGCGCTCCCTGCCTCCGACTCCCCACCCTTCGCCCCGCCCGCCGCCTCCCCCCTCCTTTCCCTTTGGGCACGTTGCCGTCTCAGGGTGCCTAGCACGCGGGGCACGTGATGAAGACGAGGGGAGGCGTTTTTTTTACCTGGACGCGGGTTACCGCCAAGCGCCAACTCCCAAACGCTCAGCGCAGGAGGCGAGCGGGGACCGAACGAGGGCCCGAAGTGGCCGAACGATCGAGCGCCACGGAAACAAACACATGGCGGAGGGATACCGACCGAACGAGCAACGGAGTCCAGACGGAGGGATGGGGAGGGATGGGGAGGGCGGAAAGGGGGAGGAGCAGGAAGGCAGGGAGGAGCAGGAAGGCATGATGGAGAGGGATGCGAATGTGGGAATGGGGAGGAGCAAGAAGGCAGGATGGGGTACATCCGAAGAGGCACCCCCAACACTACCCAGTGGTAGCCCGCTCCCCTTCCCATCCCCACACTCGCAAATGGGGGAAAAAGCGGTGGAGCAGCGGACGTACTGACCTCGGACGCCCGGGAAAAATGTGCGAAAACAACGGATTCTAACCAATACGGGCCGCTGTTGGGCAGGCGGCCTTCTGTCTCGAAAGAACAACGTTTGCGGCGACACAGACAGCGAATCCGACTTCAAATGGTCCAGAAATCTGTTTCGGTCCAATGTCCCATTCTTTCCGTACCCACCTCGGTCGTACGCGCTAGACCAAGACATCCAACATCCTTCGAAATAGGCGCCACGAGAAAACAAACAGACTGCAACGCTCTGGGAATGAACCCGGACAAGGGCCTTACAATCTGGCAATGAATCCGTATGTCCGGTCAGACGCCCGAATCCTGCACCGCGGCAGACTGTATCCGAGCGAACGACCCAACCGCATGCACCCGCGAGTATCGCGGCGCAGGTGGATTGGAGGGGACCAGCAAAAGGTCTGCGGCGTGGGCGGGGGGAAGAGCGGCCATGGGCGAGCGGTGTGTCTGTCTGGCTTCGCGCGAGCCCCAGCTGCTTCCGTGGCTACTTCCTCGCCAACTCTTTCTCCCTTGCGTTTGTTTCCGCTGTGCGTTGCGTTCGTGCCCGCCTGGCCCGCAATGGCTCGAGCCCCAGGCGCCGCCGTTTTTGTCCACTTCCGTCCTTCATCATTCTCCATTAGTTGTCCCCCCGCCTAGGCGAAGCTGTGCGCAGAGCTCTGCGCGGAGCCCCCGCGATGCGCGCCGGTCGCCTGGAAGAAATCCCGGCGACGCGAGCGGGTCGTCCACGGCACGGAGCGAAACAAAAAGTGGCGGATGACATCGGGCAAAGCGCTGGGCAGAGCACGTGGGAGTCGGGCAGCTCCTGATGAAGGCCCAACGCAAGGGATTCCCCGATACGCGCGCTGGTCGCCCCAAGAGGATTCCAGCGACGCGCGCGGGTCGTCCGCGGTGCGAGACCAAATCATTGGACAGTCGACTAGAGGCGACGCGAGGGTGGGGCAGGATGCGGCAACAAAGCGTGTGATGGGTGTATCAATCTGTCCAAGGATACGCTAGCGAACCCTGGCACTTGGGCCTTCGACGGACCTCCCTACGGGGCCACGAAGCGCACGAGGAGAGTCCCAACTTTGACATGCGGTGGGCAGGAAGCCGCATTTGAACCCTGCCACTGGGGCCTTCGGTGGAGCTCCCTATGGGGCTACGACGCAAGTGAGGGGTGTGCCAATATGGACATGCGGTGGGCGAGGGGCCGCATGCGCAAACCCTGCCATTGGAGCCTTAAATTGAGGTCCGTATGAGGGGTGTACATGCGGTTGGCGGGAAGGCGCAGGCGAACCTAGCCACGGAAGCCTTCGGTGGAGCTCCCTGTGGGGCCACGGAACGTGTGACAGGTGTGGCGACGTGGACATGCGGTGGGCGGGGAGGCGCATACGAACCCTGCCACTTGGACCTTTGGTGGAGCTCCCTGTGTGGCCGCGCAACGTGTGAGGTGTGTGCCGAAATGGGCGGGGACCCGCTTGAGAACCCTGCCACTGGGGCCGTCGGTGGATGGGACCACGGGGCGTGTGAGAAGTGTGCCGACATGGGCGGCGAACCGCATGCGAACCCTGCCACTGATGCCCAGCTCTCTATGTGGCGACAAAGCGTGTGAGAGGTGTGCCGCAATGGGGAGGGAATTGCATGCGACCGCCGCCGCTGGGGCCTTCGATGGGGTTCCCTGTGAGCCACGAAACGTGTGAAGGGGTGTGCTGAGATTGGCTGGGAACCGTATGCGAGCCCTGCCTCTAGAGCCTTTCGATGGGGCCACGGGACGTGGGAAGGGTGTGCCGCAATGGGCGGGGAAGCGCATGCGAACACTGCCATTGAGGCCTTCGGTGGAGCTTGCTATGGGGCCAGAGGCAAGGATAGGAGGAGGGAGGAGAGGGAGGAGGAGAGGAGGAAGAAGACGAGGGGCGCTGTCTCTTCGAAACGAGGACCCAACACCACAAGGTGGTTGGGAA
Organism: Prorocentrum cordatum; assembly: GCA_963575745.1. Lineage (NCBI taxonomy): Eukaryota > Dinophyceae > Prorocentrales > Prorocentraceae > Prorocentrum > Prorocentrum cordatum. Next base: position 409,359 of record CAUYUJ010020193.1, read on the forward strand.
ACATTGGGCTGGACGACGGGATCTGACTTTGCAGGAAAGGGTGCGGTTCCCCCGACTTGCCAATGTCTTGGTTGATAAGAGACCTGGTCAACAGGGGCCTGCAGGTTTCATTGCACCGGCCTTACGTGCTGCAGCGGATTTCTGTGTGGATGCTTGCCCGAAGCGGCGAGCGAAAAACGAAGCGAATCTCGCGTCGGCTCTTTTTGGTCTTCGTTCCTGGCCGAGCATGATCCGCACGAGATCCACCTCGAAGTCCGGAGCGAAAGCCTCCAGGACACCCTGGGCCCACCCTGTCGTTTTGCTGGCGCCGTGGCAGGCTCCCGCTGGCTGCCCTGGCGGCCCGAAACGAGGGACCTCGGCGAGAGACCTCGGGCCGCGGCGCCGACGCACGGCCGGGGACGCCCCGTGGCACCCGCTGCGGCCCGAGGAGCGCGACGGCTGGCCAGTAAGCCGGAGCACACGCGCGGACACGCGGCCAGAATCCCGTGGCCCCACGCAGTACAAGAAGAACAGAAGCACGAACACCTAACCTTTTGGCGCTCCGCGCGGCTTTCTGGGATCCGAGCTGGGCCCCCCTCCCCGGCGCGCGGAGCGCGCCAGGGGCGGCGCCGGAGGCGCCGCCGGGGGGCCCAGGCGCGGATCCAAAAAATCCGCGCGGAGCGCCAAACGTTTCTGTTTGTATGGTTTTTTCTTCGAAGACAGGGGTGACCTTTGGCGCGCGGCTTCGGGGGGCCGCGGGTAGGCCACATCCAAGCGCGCAGGGCAGCGCTGGGGGACCCCTGTGGGCACGCACAGGGCCCTCCGGCGAGGGGTCACCCGTGCGCGACGCCGAAGGGCACGCGGAGGCCGCGCGGGAGACGGACGCGGAGGCACGCGGAGGCCGGCGTACGCACCTGTCCACGCCAGGTGCATCTAGCTCTGGCCCGTGATTGAGGATACATACGTCGCCGTGGCAAAATACGAGGGGGTCTGGAAGCAAGTTGACACTGGGGGTAGATGGAGTGGGTGGAGTAAACATTTCCCCGCGCGGACATGCATCCCGCCCAAGTTTCATGACATGTTGGGCGGGGTACTTTTCGACCCCGTTTTGAGATGGCACAACTCTTGATTCAAGGGTGCACGGATTACTCCGCGGGAGCGCAAGAACCGCCTGTCTAAAATAGGAATCTTCAGAGGCATAGGAGATTCCCACTTCATGCCAAAACGCAGAAACTTTCCGCAGGGCAATGTAAAGGTAATTCATTCTGCAAGGTCGAACCGCTCACGGACCCCAACCGTGGCGAATCCGGAGGAGAGCATTCGGAATCGGCGTATGCATCTCGCGGGACTCACTCTTCGCTATGATGCGCCGTGTTGGTAACGGTACCTTGCCTTTGGTCGGGCATGTCCTCCTACAGGCGGAACACTATTCGAAAGAGCACGGAAGTAATCAAACTTGTCAGAAAGATCATCGAACATGGCCAAACATAGACAGACCATCATCAATAGTCAAAATCGTCTCCAGACTATTCTTAAAACTATGTTTGAATATCCCTCCTGTAGAGGGACATGCCCGATGATCTAAGCCTGGCCTCCTCGGGTTGAGGGGAGCGGATGGTCTTTCCCACGCCGTCTGCTCGCGTTGAAGATCCAATCGCGCCGCCACTGAAAATCGCGAGACTCTGCCTGCTCGGGAAGAAGGAACAAGGAGGAGAACAGGAGAGCAAGAAGGAGAAGGCAGGAGGAGGAGGAGGAGCATAGTGAAGGGGCCCTGGGACACACAAAAAAAACATATATTATCCCAGAGCGACCCTACCTAAGAGGTGGAGCCCCGAGGAGAGCAATGTTAGTAGTAACGGTAAACGCCGTCCTCCTCCTTCTCCTCATCGTCGCAGTTGTAGCAGTAGCGTAGTAGTAGTAGTAGTAGTAGTAGTAGTAGTAGTAGTAGTAGTAGTAGTAGTAGTAGTAGTAGTAGTAGTAGTAGTAGTAGTAGTAGTAGTAGTAGTAGTAGTAGTAGTAGTAGTAGTAGTAGTAGTAGTAGTAGTAGTAGTAGTAGTAGTAGTAGTAGTAGTAGTAGTAGTAGTAGTAGTAGTAGTAGTAGTAGTAGTAGTAGTAGTAGTAGTAGTAGTAGTAGTAGTAGTAGTAGTAGTAGTAGTAGTAGTAGTAGTAGTAGTAGTAGTAGTATAGTAGTAGTAGTAGTAGTAGTAGTAGTAGTAGTAGTAGTAGTAGTAGTAGTAGTAGTAGTAGTAGTAGTAGTAGTAGTAGTAGTAGTAGTAGTAGTAGTAGTAGTAGTAGTAGTAGTAGTAGTAGTAGTAGTAGTAGTAGTAGTAGTAGTAGTAGTAGTAGTACTAGTAGTAGTAGTAGTAGTAGTAGTAGTAGTAGTAGCAGTCGGAGTAGTAGTAGTAGTAGTAGTAGTAGTAGTAATAATCGTAGTAGTAGTAGCAGCAGCAGTAGTAGTAGTAGTAGTAGTAGTCGTAGTAGTAGTAGTAGTACTACTACTACTACTACTAATAACACTACAGCTTAATACCTACATCTACATCTAGACCTACCTCCACATCAACACCTACAGCTTCATGTGCACATGCATCTACATCTACATCTACAGCTACAACTACACTCACGTCTACATCTACATCTACACCTACATCGATGCTATGCTATGCTATGATATGCTGCGCTATGCTATGATATGATGTGCTATGCTATGATATGCTATGCTGCGCTATGCTGTGCTATGCTGCGCTATGCTATGCTACGCTATGCTAGAGTATGTTAGACTGTGCTATGTTATGCTAGGCTATGCGATGCTATGCTATGCTGCGCTATGCTATGATATGCTAAGCTGCGCTATGCTGTGCTGCGATGTGCTAAGCTATGCTATGCTCTGCTATGCTATGCGATGCGATGCTATGTTATGCTGCGCTATGCTATGACATGACACGCTAAGTTATGATGTGCTGCGCTATGCTATACTGCGCTATGCTATGCTATGAAATGCTATGCTACGCTATGATATGCTTTGCTATGCTAATGCTGCGCTGCGCAAAGCTAAGCTGGGCTAAGCAAAGCTAAGCTACGCTAGGCTAAACTAAGCAAAGCTAAACTAGACTAGGCTAAGCCAAGCTAAGCTAAGCTAAGCTGAGCTAAGCTATGTTAAGTTAAGCTAGACTAAGATGAGATAAGCAAAGCTAAGCTAAGGGGGCGCAACTGGGGGAACCGCGGGGCGGATACTGGGGGAACCGCCCGGGGCGCTTTCCACTGCCTGGCCCCTTTAAGCCCAGAGAGTAAGAACCCTTCTAGGCAGAGCCAAGGTAGGGAACAACAGGATTCCCCATATTTTCCCATAAGTTCTGGGTTTTCGTCTTCCCCCCAACTTCCCATATTTCCCCATATTTTCCTGAGAGTCGACGATTAATTTTGTCTGTGTCTTTCCCCTCCTGACATAGGCACTTGGCGCCGTGCGGGGGGGAGGAGGGAGGACGAGAAGGAGGAGGAAGGAGGGCAGAGGTGGCAAGGGGGGGGAGGGCGGGGGCAAAGGGGAGGGAGGCCGGGCCGTCCTCCTCCTCGCCCCCCTCCCCACTCCCCCCGCCCTCCCTCCCTCTCCTTCGGGGGCGGGGGGGAAGAGGAGAAGGAAGGAGGGAAAGATGAGGAGAACAGGCAATGGCGCCGTGCGGATACCCCCTGCGGTCGGGGGAGGGCAAAATGCCCGCGTGGCCCCGCCGGGGCAGCATGCGAGCCCGTGCGATCCCGCCATCCTCTACCTGCTCACCCTAATCGCAGGTCGATCGACTCGCCCCTGGACATGACGCCGTGGAGTCCGCCGACACAGGCGGAGGCACGCTCCCTGCAGGCCACATGGAAGATGGCCCTGGCCCATCAACTCTCGGGCGACTGCCAGGGTGATTCTGGTTACGACATGGCCTCGTCAATGCCAGATTGCTCTCTGGTCTTGTTCTCCCCAGTTGCCTCCTCCCACTGCCTTCCAATAGCTCTGACCCCCAGAGCGCTCGCAACCCCCAGGGCGGGCGGGGGGAAGCTCGCTACCGATCCGCAGTGTCCCAACATGTACTGGCCGCGACAGAGCGAGGAGGAGCAAAATGCGCGGCGGGAGCCTTACTATCGCTCGGACGTCCATTCCCCGTGCATGTTTCGATGTCGTGTGTGTTGTTTTCTCGCAAGATGGTCCAAGATGCTCTTCGATGGTCCTCGCCGAAAATAAAATACCCATGTCCGGGCGACACCAGGGGGCAGGAGCAGCGGGACGGGGTGGAGGAGGGGGAGGGGGAGGAGGAGGAGGAGGAGGAGGAGAGGGAGGAGAAGGACGAGGAGGAGGAGGACGAGGATGAGAAGGAAGAGGTGGAGGAGGAGGAGGACGAGGAGGAGGCCCTGCCCCACAGCCAGGTCGCGCGGACGCTGCGGCGACGGGCCTCCGCCAGGGCGTGCGCGGCGGCGTTGCCGAGGTAGTTGCTCCTGGGCGGGCGGGTGGCGGTGGGGCGCTCCTCTTGCGGGGGAGGCCCGCGTCCGCGCACGCGGCGCGGCGGCGGCGGCGCTCCCGCCTGGCGCAGAGCTGCTCCGAAGAGGCCCATCGGTCCCACGCTGCCAGGCTAGCAACGAGAGGCCGTGCGAGGTCCGCGCGGCGCGCGGTCCCACGGCGGCAGGGCCTTCGACCGCGCATGGAGGGCGGCAGCGGCAGCGGGGCCGCGCGAGAGCGGGCGAAATGCCGACCTGGCCGAAGCGCCGCGCAGCTTGGGAATGACAGTGGTATGGCTGTGTCAGCGCGCCCCCCCACCCGGGGCGAATACAATGCGAATACCACTCTCCACGTTCCCGGATGCCGCGCTGGACCTGGGGAGCCCGATATGATACATGCTGTCTTCTTGCACACAAGATGCTCCCGATCTGCTGCTGGCAAACGGTGATCTGGCTAGTGCGTTCACCAGATGATCAACGAAAAGCTCCGTCCAACGGAGTAACGCTGTCGCCGCATTGGTGGCAGCGGTGGTTGTACCCACAAGCTGAATCATAACGATTGCTGCCTTCGAGAATGTATGATCTCGCTGGTGCCTTTATCGGTTGCATGATTATGTTCACCAGGGAGCGTCCGTCGAACGAAACGACGCTGTCCCTGCAGCTGTGGCAATGGCAATCGTGTTTTCACTGTCGAAAAACATAATCCCGCTACGGAATGTGTCAGATGTCTGTATTTCGGCGGCGAGCGAGGGGGGAAGTGAGGCGAAGAAAGCATTCTCAGCAGGCGGCGAGACTTCTCATAAACCCTCCGGCCTTCTGCGACGTGTTCTGTCTTCGGAGAAGGCTTAGAGCACTTCTCAAAGGTCGGGGGCATAGCCTTCTGAGAAGGCCCGCCCCTTTTCACTTCCCTTAGCCCGGGCATGTCCCCCTACAGGCGGGTTTTGGAGGACAAATTCAGAATAGTCAAAACAGATTCGAACAAAGATCAAAATACTAGCAGAATCGTCCCCATACTATTTGTCAGCTACTTTTATTCCTCCTGTAGGGACAGGCCCACCATTTCACTTCCCCCCTTCGCTCGCCGACGAGAATTCACGTCGGTCTCCAGTGGAGCGGTGCTCTTGCTGCATCGCTGACCCACGGAGCGGCGCTCTCTCGTCGCGGCGGTGCTCCCGCACGGGAGCTGTGTCTCCCCAAATGGATGTCTCTTGCGCGCCGTGCTCTGTCCTGAATGAAATCCGGTGTCGGGAGAGACTGTGGGGATCAAATATTGAAGGGGAAGAAGAAGAAGGCGAAACGCCGTAAACATTAACTCTTGGCGCTCCGCGCGGACTTCTTGGATCCGCGCCAGGCCCCCTCTGGCGGCGCCTCCAGCGCCGCCACTGGCGCGCTGCGCGCGCCAGGGAGAGCCAGCGTGGATCCCAGAAATCTGCGCGGAGCGCCGAAAGTTTACAGTATGTTTATGGCAAGTTCTCTTCTTCGAGATGTTCCAGACACCTGGCTCTTCGAAAACAAAGAGGGTGGAAGGGAGGGGCATCAAATATGGCGCGAGCGAACCTAGCTTGCCCCCATCCGTTCTCCCTCTCCCTCTCCCTCTACCTCCTAATCTCCCTGTGCCTCCCCCTCCCCCTCCTCTCCTCTCATTACTCCCCTGTTCGACAAGGGCCTCTGACCCTCACCTGATGGCAAAGCAAAGCCCGCCCATCCCTTGTCTGTTAGATAGGCAAGCTTCGAGATGTGTTTTCATGGTTCGACGACCGCATAACCCGGAGAAGCAATTAAGGAACCCCCCGGCGTTATCATTAGCACCGCGCCATAATTAGATAATTATTTGGGGGGGTTTTCGCCGAGCGATATTATTAGCACCGCGCAAATGGAAGGAAAACAAATAATTCCAGCGCCCCGCCTCGGGTGGCATCCCAATTAGAATGTGCGATCTGGTGTACCCCCTCCTGGTGCCAGGATAACGCTTCCGGGTGCCGGGTGCGTTATCCTTTCACCGGAGAGGGGGGGGGGGGTCCTTAATCGCTTACTCGGGTTATTCGGGCCAGTATGGAACCAACGGCCATAATGCACTGTGGACCGAATAGCCCCACAGCCACTGTTGGCCGGGCTCTGGGGCCTGCCAGCACAGCACTTTGGCCCCTGCTGCTCGGAGGTCCGGCGACGGCTGCAGCCGGAGGTCCATGCAAGAAAGGAGCAACCGTCACGCAGCCACGCGCACATGCCACGCCTCGTGTGACGAGGGGGGGGGGGCACCCGTTGCTGCACCATGGCCGAAGTCGCGGAGGAGGAGGAGGAGGAGGAGGAGGAGGAGGAGGAGGAGGACGGATGGCCTGCCCAGCTGCCACACGGGCCGGTCCAGGGCGCCCCCTTGCGACAGGAGGGGCAGCGGCAGGCCGGCCCACGTGCTGCCCGCGGGTGCAGAGCCCCCGAAGCCGGGGCGCCGTCACGCCAGGCTTGCCAACAGCGCAGTGTCAACAGCGCAGTGTCAACAGCGCAGTGTCAATTCACTCATTTGACGCAGTGTCAACAGCGCAGTGTCAATTCACCGTTAAGAGCTCCCTTTATTCCCCGTGCATGCGTCGGTTTCGTGCGTGCGTTTTCTTCGCAAGATGACCTCAACTGCTCCCCGATGGTCCTTCCCGGCCACACATTCAGACGTCCGAGCGATGCCACTCAGGCGGCCAACCAGGAATTGCGGTGCCCGGACCTCGTATCATGCGTCCGCAGCTCGGCCTGCCATCTTGGGCGACGGCCCACGGCCATCTCCCGAAACGAAGGCCGCCTTCCACCTGCGAGCTGAAGGCCCCTTCCGCAACAGCCAGCAACAGTGCAGGAGGCGAAGGATGGGGGGAAAAGTAGAAGGGAGGGGGCAAAGGCGGGTGAGTAAAGAGGGAGGAGGAGGGGCGGGAGAACGCGGGGAAGGGAAGGAGGGATGCGCCGAAGGGAGAAGGGACAGAGTCCTCAGGGTGAGATGCTCGAGAAAAGATGCGTCGCCACTGTGCTCCAGCAATGCGTCAACCTGCACTCCACAGTATTACTTCCCTTGTCCCCTTACCGATACAAAGTTCCACTGACTGAGTCCCCCCATCGTCAGAGGAGAACTTCTTCCCAGCTGCTGACCCACTCCTGCTAATTCAGCCACCATGGTTGCACGTTAGCAAAGTGTTCGAATCATGTTCATTTTCTAGACAACTCTCCCCTCAAGCGCGCGCATCCTCCGACAAGACAAATCCCACCTCGTCATTTGTCTCTCTAGAGCCCCTCTCGTGCTACAGCAGACAAAGGACAACGGCCAACGACAGATCGAAGACAATTGTTGCAAGATGCCCAAGGACCAGCCCAAGACAACCCAGCGACTTCATAGCGGCTCCAAGATGCCCACCACATGCCCCAAGGTCCCAGGAAGCCCCCTATACACGCCCAACGAGGACTCCAGCGAGGCCCCCAGACCGCCACACGCAATGAATCACAAGCAATGAATTGCCAGGGGGGGACTGTTTCGTTCTCCTTCTGGACGTTTCGGCTGCAGGCTGCGTGGAGGACGCTTTATCAGAGAGCCCCAAGAACTCCCCCGGAACGTCCCAAAATGGCCCAAGAGAGCACCACTACGCCACCAGGACCCGCCCCGTCGCCACCGCGATTGTTCCAACGAGCTTCTTCAGGAGAGCTCGGTGGAACCACCGCGCCAAAGACGGCCCCGAGACGACCTCTCAGGCCTTCAGCGGGCCCACGATAGGAAGAGCTTGAAACTTTGCCGCTCGCGCTTGACCTCCTTACAGGCGTGCTGGTCACAGGTGCTGCTGCTGGCCCGCTCTCCTCTGCTGGCGTTCGAGCTGCTGCTTTCGGTTGACACTGCGGTGGCTGGATCAGGCTCGTCGTCGTCGTCGCCGTCGTCCCTTCCTGGTTGTCGTTGTCATCCTCGTCGTCGTCGTCGTCGTCGTCGTCCTCGTCGTCGTTCTCGTTGTCGTCGTCGTCCACCCTTCCTGGCCGTCGTTGTCATCCTCGTCGTCTTCGCCCTCGTCGTCGTTCTCGTTGTCGTCGTCGTTGTCGTCGTCGTCGTCGTCGTCGTCGTCGTCTACGTCATCATCAACGTGTGTAGGTCCTGCTACGGCCGCTTGCTCACGACCCGCCCCAAGCAGCGGCTTGCCATAATGCCTCTGGCTCTACCTCCTTGCTGGTGGTGCATTGCGACCCTCGTGTGTGCTTCGCCTGAGGAATTACAACTGGAGTTGACTCTGAACTCTCACTTCGGACGAATGATGGTTGTGGAGTCGCCCTCCAGGTCCCATCTGGGTTTTCAAGTTACGTGGCACTCACGGGGCTTACACCTCGATTTGTACAAGGGGACGTTCTGATTTTCACAACTGAAGTTTTGCCCTCCGAGCTGCTGCGACAACGGTTCCCGCCTGACACTTGCTTGCAATTTTCCCAGGACTGTGCTTGTACTGATGGGGGTCTGACATGTTTGTCTGACAGAGCTGGGCCTGTCTGGTGGTCCGGTAGCTCCGTGGTCGCCGTCGCCGCTGCGTCGCCCAGTCGCCGGCCATCGTCTGGGCTCGCCTGGCGGTCTGGCAGCTCCGTGATCGCCGCCGCCGCCCCGTCGCCGCCTCGTCGCCGCCTGTCGTCTGGGTCTGTCTGGCGGTCTGGCGGCTCCGTGGTCGCCATCGCTGCCCCGTCGCCACCTCGTCGCCGCCCGTGGTTTGGACTTAATTGGCGGTCGGGCGGCTCAGTGGTCGCCGTCGTCGCTGCGACGCCGCCCCTTTCACATGTATAAGCTTTATCCCCCTTTGAAGCTAGTATCGCCTCCCCCTGTACCCCTGTCAACTAATACCATGCGCACTATTATCAAAATCCATTGATCTTCAAAAACCAAGTGGGCTACCATACGGAACAATCCGCACGCGGGCGCCGTCGCGCGCGTATGTATGAATCCGTCCCGAAACTTCTGATTCACACGGATTTCGAGATCGAGGTGTCCGGAGACATAGGCACACTTGTTCCCCGACAGTACTTTTCAAATCAAGTCTGCGCGCGCGTTCTTGCGAATTCGTCTGCAAACAACTGTCGTTGTGTTACTCAGCATTTCCACCAAATGAAACCACGCCGGCCTCTCGCGCGCGCATGTCGACATCGCTCTAATGCCCTTGCGCGTTTGCTGGCACCAGGCGGGGGGGCACGATCCATGCCAAATGATATCGTGCGGGCCACTCGCGCGCGTCGGCCGCGCGCGCATGTCGAAATCCGTCCAAAACATTCGTGTTCGACACATTGAGCATGAACATCATCATCGCCATCGGCGTGACCAACATCGGCACCGTCATTCACATTGCCGTCGTAATCGTCTCCATCGCAAACATCGTTACTATGATCATCGCTTCGGCCGTCTTCGGCGTCACAATGATACCGCGCTCGCCCGAGTCACCAACCTGGAAACTTCATTTCAGTCAGCGCCACAGCAGCCGCGCCGGCTGTGCCAAACTAGCTGGCCGCTCTATGCCCGATCTTGCGCTCGCTAACGCGGGCGTGGGAATGCACGACCCACTGCCGACACTCATCGCAATCGCCGTTGCGTGGCTTTCAGAAGGCAAGTTGCGGGTGGAAGGGTGGGGTGACTGGACAAACAATGGAACTGCCCACTTTCACTTCAGCGAAATGGATTTGATAACATATATTTTCTATAAAAAAACGACCACCCTCCTCCCCTGGGGTTACACCCCCCCCCGGGAACCCATGTAACACACATAGGATTCGGACCTAATGTCCATCGTGCCTGTGAATTCACAACATTCCAGCCGAACCAATATCGCCCCCCCGCCATCCTTTGCTAAAAAAACTATGTGCGCGCACTCGTTTACCACTAATTATAAATTTCCCATCCCTTACACAAAAAAACGAAATGCACATGCGCGCGTCGTCGCGCGTGCACGCCGGAAACCTTCAAAACCTGTGGTGTCGGAGGAATTCCACATCGAGTGGCCAACAAAAACTAAAAACAACACAATGTTTCGCAACCGCAGGTTTTCAAACAAAAAAACATGCGCGCGCTCTTGCGAACTCTTTAGAAAACCATCGGTGTTTCAACGTTTTTCTGAAAATGCTGCCAGACGGGATCCGCGCGCGCATGTCGAAATCGTTCGAACGACCTGGCGCGCGTGCTGGGGTGGCACGGTCCGTGTCAAATATTATCATGCGTGCCACTCTCGCGCGTCTGCAGCGCGCGCATGTCGAATTCCTTTCAAAACCTTCATCGCCGACGCGAAAACGCCGTCACCGTCGCCGGCGTGATCGGCATCGGCGCCGTCACTGGCCGTGCCGTCGTCGCTGTCAGCATCGTCACCAGCATCGCTACTATCGTCATCATCGTATCTACAAGTGTCGACGTTGCCATGATACCGCGCCCGCCCATGTCGCCGACTCGCACTCAAGTGTCCGTCTGGATGTGCCGAGCGGTCAGCCCCACCGCGGCCACGTCGGTCGCGCCAAACTACCTGGCCGCTGCGTGCGCGCATGCGCGGGCTGGCGCGGCCGCAGACATGCACCAGCCACCGCCAAGCACTCATCGCAATCGCCGCCGCATGAGGTTTGCAAACCGAGTTGCGGGTGGGTGGGTGGGATGTTTGCGCGAGGAGTGGAGTGGACAACTCACTGCAAACTGAAAAAAATGCACCACATAGAATGCACCCTCCGCCAAGCAGCTCTGAATGACATAGCCTGCACCACATGGCTTGCACTACATATATTGCAGCACGTAGAGAAGACACCATAGACTGCACCACAACGGTTGGGCAACACCAGTTGCACAACGTAAATTGCACCGCGTGCATCTCACATGTCATAATGCTAAACATATATTAGACAATCTATAATGTACCACAGAGCTTGCCCAACATAGGTTCCAACACGTAGATTGCTCAACATCAAGCGCACCGCACATATCGCACTACGTGGATCGCCCCACGACTGGTGCAAAACATACACTGCCCCACGTAGAAAGTCCCGCACATATAGCTGTAGACACATTGGTCGTGGTCCACGCTGGATAACAGATTGAGACATCGCGCTCCCGCTCCAGACGCGCTGACACTTGACCCAGAAATCGCACTCTCGCGTCGAACGTTCTTGTTGATTCATGCGCCGCGTCCTCCGCACTCCTTAATCACGCTCTTGCCCAATACTTTTTGACGTTTGCTCAAGACGGTCCTCTGCGATGTGTTCAGGGAGCGTGCTCTCGCTCGAGACTTCGTTGCAACTTACCCAACCGCAACGCACGTCCTCGCAACTTACCCACGAATCACGCTCTCGACTAAAATTCCACTGCGTCCTACTCAAGATTGAAAGGCCAACCCGCCCGACCGGCCCGCCCGCCCGGCTCGCCTGCTGGGACCCGCAATCGCCACTCGCTGCCGCTGTCATGCCCCCCGTCCGACCCGCCCGTTAGGCTCCGTCCGCCCACCCCGCCTGCCCGACCCGCCCGCAAGGGTTCGTTTCATGCTTTTTCTGCTCCAAATCTCTGAGCCCCTTCCTCCTAGTCTCTTCCGTCTTCCATCCTTCTCCCTCCCCCTTGTCCCTTCCCTCCTCCCTCCCTTCTGCCATTCCTTCCCGCCTCGCTCTTGCCCTGCTTCCCTTCTCCCCCTTCCTGTTTTCAAGGCTGCGCCAACTCCGCGTGGCAGGAAATATACCCTCAAAAGGGGGCACGTTCGAAGACGAAGAGGGCGGGATTCGAGGGTTTGGGTATGCCTGTTGGTTGACACGCGTGCATATGAGAGCGAGCAATCGCAAAATTAGCGTCATTGCTGGGGAGACCAAAAAATACCGATACCGCCTACTCCCCGGACCTCTCCAGGGGCGCGTTCTGACCAGGATTTCGCGGCGAACTCAGCAGTGGCGACGAGGCCTCCCAGGAGGCCCCCACAAGGCAAGGGTAGCGGTACGGATAACTTTCCTCATCTGGAACTGATGTCGTCGCGGTGGTACCCGTAACGGTTGCCACAGATCCGACGCCGCGCCGCGCCACACAGATGACGACTCGCCTTTGAGCTGCTCGCAACCTCGGGAGCACCAAGCGGCCACAACCACATCGAGGACACACCCTGGGGGATGCCAACTTCGTACTCTTTGTGGCCGCCGGGGCGTCCCAGGACGGCCACATCGAGGGCGGCGGATTCTCCCCCGAGGGGCCCTTCCGAACAATCCACTCGATTGTCTTGTCGCAATTGGCCGTGCTGCCTCTGGGCGTCCGTCTCGCAGTCTGATCTGGCCTCGGCTGGGCGGAACAGATGGCCGCCATCGCGCTGCCCCATCGTGCGGATGCTCTCGCGCTGGGCAGGTATGCCGTGCCTCCATGGGCGACGGTCAAATTTCAGGTCGTGCCTCGCTGGGCGTGCCTCACTGGTCGTGTCTGCGTTTCCACGTTGTCGCCAGCATGCTGCCCGTGCCAGGCAAGAAACGGGCATTTCAAACTTGGCTGGCCACGAGGGGCAATCAGACTTCAACAAGACAAGAGGGCCGCGAGAAACCACGTAAAAAACAAGCGGGGATGGGTAGACGAATACGGAAGGAGAGGGGAATTGCAGAACCGCGCTAGTTCCGCTGGCCGTCAACTGGACTCCCTGTCGTTTGAACCATGTGCAATTCTGCATTACGTAAATCTGCCTCGTCACGTGGCACTGTGCTCACAGTATGGTGAGCGAGGTGGGCAGGGAGAGATGGAGGAGGGCGGAGGGGAGAGGAGGGACGACGAGAAGCCGGAGGAAAACGAGGAGGAAAGTGACGATGATGAGGGGGAGGAGGAGTAGCATAAGGAGGCATTCGCTACACGCACAGGCTTCCCCATTTGCCCCTCCAGGAGCACGCAGTGGTCGTCCCGCAGCAAGTTGTATGACAAATCCAATGTCCTTCCCACGAATTTGTCTTGTAAGCCTGCCTGCATTTTGGACTTACGCCCCGTTAACAGACGTTCGCTCGCCGAGTGTCCTCATCTTCCTGATCCCCCCTAGCTGAAAATATGTAGACTCCTTGGAATCCAACCGTGCGTAAGTGGAACGAGGGAGAACACAACAAATGCCAGCAAAACCAATCAGATGCCACACAGGTGGAGCTATATGAGATCCCTCGACACTGGGAAAAGCAATGAACATGTAATAGAATCCTCTGCGGTACCCAGAAGCAACTATCGCATCGAGATTTGCTGACGCCCCCTTGACTCCACCAGTAATCAGGGAGCCCCCTTTAGCCATAGTCCCGAACACCTACTGGACACCCAGGCGAACAGGCGAACTCTGCCCCCGAATGCACTGCAACACGCTTGCCTTTCTCCCATGGGGCCTTCACCGGCGCCCCCTCTCCCCGCACCAATTCTGTCATTCTTGCGTCATCGTCCCTCGTCGGCGGTGGACAAACCTCCCTTTAATTAACCTCCCTTTAATGAAAGCGGCCTGGGACCGAAACTGGCGGACCTGGACCCGCAAGAATGACGGCCGCGACGCCCTCTCGCGAACCGAAAACGGCCAATTCGCTAATCGACGTGTCAGGGTAGGAGGTCTGTCCAACCCCGATCGTCCCTAGTTGGAGGACAACACGTTTTGCGCTGCAAGGGCTTTTCAGGCTTGTGCGCGAACACCACTCGAACAAAGCAGAGTAGAGCGAGATCGTGTGCGAACGGGCAGGGCCCGGGACGAAAGCAGCATGATGACCACGTTTTGCCTACGCACGCTACGAACTGCGCAACGCATGTGAGGAACAGGCCGGACAAGAAGAACAAATCTGATATCGTACGCCAATCTCTTCCTTCCGTCAGGGAATCCCGACTGGCCTGCCACAGCTCAGCGACAGTGGCCAGAATATCGACCCAGATCGAGTCTTCCATCTGCTGGTGATGGTCTTGCGCTTCCTCCTTCTCTACCGCATTCGTGCGATCGGGCATTGCCAGGGCACGTACAACAGTATATGAGGATTCAGAACTGGAACTGGCGATATTCGTTAGAAGATGCCTTTTCTTGTTCAGCGTTTCAGTCCGCGCGAGACTTCAACACAAGTCCAGACCAACAACAAAAACATCACTTCTGACTGGGCCGCAATGTGCCATCCCTGCTCCCATGTATGTCCTCAAGCGTGGAGGCAGTGCGCTGAAGAGCGGCTGGAGTGGCTGCTCCCGCCTGAAACTACCTGGCCGCGACCGCACTTCCGCTCCCGGACCGCTCGCGCCGATGCTTTAATACCGCTGCGACGTGTCAGGTCGAGTGCGTTCGGGTACCATTCAGGGAGGTCCAGCGGAGAATCCACACGTGGCATGTTACATCACACGATGTCACAAAGCGCCTGCCATTCAGATTCGCTGCGCGAGACACAGCATGTGTCAGGCGCTGGCTCGGGCGAGGAAGTGTGTAATCCACGAATGATGGCAAGAAAACCACGAAACACCGGCGGCGACAACGGGAAAACCAAGCGGGCCTATGGAAGCGCGACGACATCCACAAGAGACGAAAACCGTCGACCCTGCCGGCGTGCGTGAGCCCTTCCGTTTGAGTGGTCGTCGTCGTCGTCGTCGTCGTCGGCGTCGTCGTCGTCGATCCCCCCAGGGGGTGGGGCACCCCTTCCGTTTGATCCCCCCAGGGGGTGGGGCGGGGGGGAGAGACCACGGAGGGGGTGGGGGCGGCGGGGCCCGGGGGGTTGTGACCCCCCCCTGGGGAGAGCACCCCTCCCTGGGAGAAGCTTTTCGATTCCATTGCTCGCCTCCTGTACGCCTCGAACGTACCTGTACCGCGGTTTGCTTCAAGAGGGCCCCGAGAAACATCACAAGGTCGCTCTGAGACCGCCCAGGATATACCTTCAAGACGGCCTCAGAAACCCCCAAGAAGCCCCAAGAGACGCCCCAAGAGAGCTCCCAGGGGAGCCCCAAGAGGGCCCCAAGAGGTGACAATTATTGATTTTCATGTACGTAGTTGTTCCAAGTGTTTCGCGTCCTCGCCTTCGAGCCCCGAAAATCGAATCACGACGGCTCAAAAGACTGCCGAAAATGCTCCCAGACAGCCCAAGACGGTCCAAAGACGGCCCAATACAGCCCAAAGACGGCTTAGGATGCCCCCCCCAACTGGCTCTCTTCCCCAGAAAGGCCCCAAAAGACCCCCGAAGAGGGAGAACGCCAACCGACAGCTCGAGCCTTCCACCGCAAGAGGTTCACCGGGAGGCCGCAAGAGGCGCCACAGAAGCCCAGAAGAGGCCCCCCAAAGGCCCAAGAGAGCCCTGAGAACACCCCAAGAGAACACCAAGTTGCCGTCGTCTACGTCGTCTACGTCGTCGTCGTCGTCGTCGTCGTCGTCGTCGTCGTCGTCATCATCGTCTTGTCGTCGTCGTCGTCGTCCCCTTTCAGGGTCGGCAGCACCGGCTGTGAGGCCTTCGCAATAGGGGGCAGACACCAGCTAGATAACCCTCGAGGGCAAGCGTGCCCAGTCACATCGCATCGAAGGGTGGGGCACGCTGCCTGAGCTCCTCATGTGGAGGGCGAGGGCTGGCAAATCCGTGGCTGCTAAAACGGTCTCCGCGGAAAGAAAAAAACAAATGCCCGGAATACATCTCAACGCACCGAATAGAAAACGGGCTGCTTCTAGGAAGAACAGACAATTTCCCTGAACTCCTCAGTAGCAGCCACGGGTTTGCCAGCCTTCGCCAGGCTTCTGATAGGAACAGAAAATGGCGATACTTCAGATGCAATGCAGCAAACAAGAGCAGCTCGGAGAGGCAAAGAAGGGAGGGCAACAGCAACGCACATGGACAGGGTAGAGGCCGGCGAGCACATGTCACGTCGCAAACAAGGTAAACAACGCCGAGAGCCTCGCGTATCAACAGCAAGGTGGTTGTGAGCCAGGTCCTCGCAAGAGCCCACAAGAACGTCATGTTCAGCAGTGCGCACTCAGATTGCAACATCGGCAGAGCTGAACGTTTTCATGCGAAGAGCTATATACGCCAGATGAATTCACAGCCCAGATCTTCTGGTCCAGGGCGCATGTAAGATCTGTTGAGATTTGGTGCACAGGGCCCGCATAGGAAGGCAGACTGTCGTCCGAATGGATTGCATTTTGTGGGCCTCGGGCGACCAAAGGCCATGAAATTTGGAATGCTGTATCTCTCCATTGCAAACTGGCACGCCAAGTTTGTCTGCCCCGAGGAAGACCAGGCCCAAACTCTGGCGAGCGCTGGTATCTTGCAGCAGCGAAGCTACAGTAGGAGCTCGACCACAAGAAACCTTCCACAAGAAACCCAACCATGAGACCCCAGGAAGTCCAGCGATTTTTCGTGTGGGATCGTTACGCTTCCCATAGCAGCACCATCGAAACCCCAGAAACCCAGGGCACCCTGGAGGCAAGCAAGAAGAGGTGATTTTGGAAGAGGAAAGACAGACATCGTTAGACCACCTGTCGCCCAGAGGGCTGACTCTTGAGAAGCTTAATTCGGCATCAGCGCTGGTAGATCCGTGGTCGACAACACCCCAAACCTGGCATACGTAGCCTTGTCTTCTGTTGCTGAATCCCGCCGATGCGGCTTCATCCCCTGGCCCAATGGGATGTGTTTCCACTGCAGTTCTTCCTCATCGCGCCACGACTGCATCGAGAGCAACGGGCCCCCCCAGCCACAGCATGTGAGCCGCATGCCGTCCCACGCATTCGCTCATCAGCTGACCGTCCATACCTGGTGATCACTGCCGCCTTCATGACTCGCTCCGTTGACAAGTGGCGATGGCAACACATACATCGGAACACTCAATCCGACTGACTCGACTGGGGCACCTAAGACAACAACTATACGCACCAACCTATCTTGGACAGGCACCAAGTCTGGGGTGCGGCATGCTGTGAGTCACCATGCAATCGCCAGAGCACCTTGACCAGAAGGGGCGGTCGAGTAAGACGCACGGCAATTGATTGTCACTGTGCCATTCACACCGAATCAGCCTGGCACAGTGGACAATGGCATCTCGCTACCCCTCCTAGAGAGGACGCGTGGACCACACAACATATGCAAACGAAAGAGACTGCACAGCACTGCCCTAGAAGAAAATGGGAAGACACAGACCGAGTCGCAGATTTACGGAGGACATGAACAATGCGCAGAGTGCCGGCCAGAAGAGTCAAAGAAGAACCAGGGGCGCCACGCCAGCAACGCCGCGAGCCAACGACACCAGGATTAGAGACACAAAAAGGCGACACAACATAAACGTTCGGAAATGCGCGCGGATTTCGTTGGATCTGCGCTGGGCCCGGCGCCGATCCAAGACATTAGCGCGGAACTCTGGAAATCAATGCTTGTGCTGCAGTATTCAATCCTCCCATACAATCCTCGTGGCCACGGCTTGGCGGCCAGGACGGACCCGGGAGGAGTCCGACCCTGCGCGTCGTCGCCGTTGTGGCTTGTGCATGATTCTGGGCGATTCTGGATCACTCAGTTCTTCGAGCCACACCAGCGGGGACCCGCGAGCCAACGACACCAGGATGAGACGTCGGGCCGCGCGCGCCGCACGGCTGCACAGTTCGTCGGGCCCACCTGGACACTGGTCGATGAGGGCCGAACCTGAACGCTGTTTGTCTTCACTCGTCGACGAGGGCTGAACCTAGATGCTGTTAGTTTTCCCTCGTCGATGAGGGCTGAACCTAGACGCTGTTTGTTTTACCTCGTCGATGAGGGCTGAACCTAGATGCTGTTAGTTTTCCCTCGTCGATGAGGGCTGAACCTAAACGCTGTTTGTTTTCCCTCGTCGATGAGGGCTGAACCTAGACGCTGTTGGTTTTCCCTCGTCGACGAGGGCTGAACCTAAGCGCTGTTTGCTTTCCCTCGTCGACGAGGGCAGGTCCCGCGCACCTCCGCACGCCGTGCGCCCAGCCTCGGCCGCACGGGGACCGCAGCGCGCTCGGTGCCGACACCTCTGGGGACCCCCGGTGCGCATGGCACTGCGGTCAGAAACGCCTGCTTCGCGTTTCGCCGCGGCGTCCTCCACTTCGGTGTGGCTGGCGCCCAGGTGCGTTCGCCTCCATGCGGAGCGTTTTGCTCAGTGCATGTGCACACCTCGCATTCTTTGCGAATCAGCCTCGTGCCGTGACCCGGACGCCGCTTCCGCGCCCTGTCCGTTGCCTCGGAGCCGCCGACCACCAAAAAAGTGTCGCCGCGGCGGCCCTGGCAGCACGCTATGCCCTACGAGCGGACAGCGTGCCGCTCCGCTCCGCGGGGCGGGAGGCCAGGAACAGCTCGGGACGTCGACGTCGGTGCTCGGGGGGCGGGAAGTGGACGGCGTGTCGTGCCGAAGCATGCTTGGCCAGAACCGGCGACGCGACACGCCAACCAACAGTTACCGACCGTAGAGGGGCAACAAACAGCAAGATCATGCGCTTTCGAAGGTACGCGCGGACTTCTCGCATCGGCGCCGGACCGCCCTCCCTGGCGCGCGGGGCGCACCAAGGAGGGTGCTGGAACAGCCGCTGGGGGTGTCCAGCGCCGACCTCGAAGAGGCATCCGGAACTGTCGATCTTTGTGCTGTTTTTGCTCTGCTTCGGGGCATGAAGGTGGGACAGACATACGTGTAAAGTATTTGCTTGACACACGTCGCAACACGATGATCATCAATCACGTGTTTTGGCGTCATGGCCTCGCCATCAATCGCATACACGCGCACACACCGTTAGCAACATGCCTCCCTGACCGTCCCCGTGCGATCTTCCCCCCGCCCGCCTGCTTCTCTCTCCTCCACCTCTTCCGCATCCTGCTCCCCCTCCTGACGCATCTCGCACCACCACCACCTTCTCCTCCTCCTCCTCCTCATCCTCCTCCTCCTCCTCCTCCTCCTCCTCCTTCTCCTCCTCCTCATCCCTCCTCCCCCTCCTCTTCCCCTTCCTCTGGACCTTCCCCTCGCGGTCCAGCACGGCAAGCCTGGACAGCCCAGTCAAGACCGCCGCGAGGGGCGCTCCTCCCCGATTGCCCCGGTCGGTGCGCCCCCCCCCCGATGCTTCGCGCGGGCGGGGGCGCTGCAAGGCAGGCCCCGCGCACACCACCGACCGCGGCCGGAGCACCTCGGCGCACTGAGTCTGGCCGTGCAGCCCGAAACTCGGCGAGCGGCGGTAGAGGAAAAAACGCCATAAACATAAACTGTTGGCGCTCCGCGAGGATTCCTTGGATCTACGCTGGACCCCCCCCCCCCCGCGCAGATCCAAGAAATCCGCGCGGAGCGCCAAAAGTTTATGTTTATGGCGTTTCTCCCTCTTCAAGGTAGTGGGTCCTCTTTCGAGCTCTGCGCTCCAGGCCTCCAGATGAGTATCCTTCCACCGATGCCCATCCCCACCAGCGTGGGCTGGGCCCCACTGGCCGATTTACCCCCCTAGATGGGGATATAGGCCGTATCCTTCGGGTTTCGAGGGGTGAATCCCCGACTGGGGCTGTAATTTGGCGGGGATCTCGAAGGGGATGAGCATGGGGATGGGGATCGGTTAAACGATACTGACCAGATCCCCCCTCAACCCTCAAGGGGGCAAGGATGCTCGTCGCCGCGGAAGGGGGGAAGCGCCGAGCAAGCCTGGACTCCTCCATCTGAGCTGCCCGAGCACAGGCCACGGGAGGAGCGAGAAGGAGAAGGCTTGCTCAGAAGGCGGCGGGGCTTCTCGGAAGGCCTTCTTGCTGCCGGCCTGCGGGGAAGGCGAAGAGACCTCTTCTCGGGCGGCCGTGGGCCTTCGGAGCCTTCTGAGGAGGCCCACCCCTTCTCACCTGCCCCCCTGGGCTCGCCGCCGAGAAACGATCGGGGAGCTGCGCGCACGTCGGTGGCCACTCACGGGGGTCTCGCATACCATCCAGCTGGCTCTGGCGAGTCGGCGCCAACCAGCGATAGTCGAATCAAATCCACGCTCATCGACGCTAGCCCGACGCTCGCCGACGAGATGTCCGCGCTTTGTCATCGATCATCAAGCGCTAGCGCGCGCGAGTGCGCTCAAAAATGAAAGCACGGCCAGACCTACGACAGAATCACACCCTGCAAAAGCATGAAACCCTCCGCCAGCCAATTCAAAGAACACTCGAGGGTATACCCTCCATCATGATGCACAAGAACATCCAACAAACGCGAAGAGCATCAGTGCATCCTCCCTGCACAGACCTCGATCGAATACTTCGGTCCGACTGCACTCCGGCGCAAACACCCCACATGAGAATACTCTGAACTACCGTGGCAGTGCACTGCGTCGTCTTCCTTGTGATGGCGGGGGCCTCTTCCCGTCCCCTCATCGCCCTTCCCCTGCTTGGGCCCTGGCGGAGGCCCACCCCCTGCTTGGCCTCTGCCTCGTCCTTCTGCTTCTTCCCCCCCTTCCGCCACCACCCCCCTTCCTCTGCAAAGGCATGCGTGCCGATTTTCACTGGCGCCGTCGCCGCTTCTGTCCGCAAGGGCGCGTGCTCCGACGGCCAGATCGCGAAACCGTCGGGGCAACCCCGCCGGCCGCTGGCGCGCGAGACCAAATCGTGGACAACCCCGCGTTCAGGCGGGGGGCAGCGCGAAACCGAGCTCAGCGGCAAGCTGAAGGCGCAAACTAACCAGACCGTGCGCACAATGCTGTGGGCGGTAGCGTGGACAGCTTGGAAATCAATTGATCCTGCCGCGGGCAATGCCTTGGCTTCAATTGCCCACACTGAGTTCAGGGCAATGAACCTTTTCAAGCTCGCCGCCCACCACAAAGACTCGCTGGAAAGTGAACCTTTTGTCTCGGCGGTGGACAAACCTCCCTTTAGTAAACCTCCCCCCGGTGAAAACGGCCTGGGACCGACACCGACGGACCTGGACTCGCAAAAATGACGGCCGCGACGCCCTCTCGCGAGCCGAAAACGGCCAATTCGCTGATCGACGTGTCAGGGCAGGAGGTCTCTCCACCTCCGACGTTCGAGCTCGCCGCCCTCCCCAAAGACCCGCTGGAAAAGGCACCTTTTTTGGCCCCAACGGGCTCCACTGGCGCCTCGACGGGCCCCCCGAGCAGTCCCAGCGGGCCTCGGCCGGCCCCCCCGAGCAGTCCGGGGCAGTCTCAGCACCTCGGCCCCCGAGGGCGCCCCAAAAGGGAGGCCGCCAGAGGCGGCGCCAGGTGTTGAGACCGTCCTGGACTGGGGGCCCAAAGATGTACACCACCACCACCTCCCTCCCCCCCTCCCTCGCGCTGGACAGAGGAGAGAGGAGGAACCGACGCGGTGGTGGTGTATATTCTTTGGGCCCCCATGGACTACTACCCGGAAGGCGTGTCGAGGTCAGCTCGCACTACTCGGGGGGCCTGTTGGGGCCAGCTGGGACTACCAAGAAGAACCGTGTGCGCACATTCCGAACCCTTACCAGCACTGACCGTGAGATATTGGCCGGTTCTCGTCCACAGTCGGCGTTCAGCAACGAATGTCCGCGCGTCGCCGCCGCGTCGGAACCATGCGAAACTACCATACCTACAAATCCTCGGACCGCGATCCAGCGAGTTAAGAATAGCAGAGCAATTCATGCTAGCCACCGTGGACCCCAACACCATGTGTTTCTAGCGAACTTTGATGTGCAACGTATGTGGAACAAGCTAGATTGTACAAAACATATTGTGCAGCAGATGGTGTGCAATCCATGTTACGCAATATATGTGAAGCAGTCTTTGTGGTGCAATATACGTGGTGCGCTTTATGTAATCTATTATGTTGCGCAATCTGCGTGGTGCAGAATTTGCGGCGCGCAATTTCTCTGATGCAATCGACGTGGTGTTATCTGCGTGATGCAAACAACATTGTGCAGCACATGTTATGCAATATGTGTGGTGCAAGCGTCGTGATGCAATCGATGTGGCGCGAACGATGTGGTGCAAAGTGTGCGGTGCGACCGACGTGGTGCACTGAATGTATGTTCGCCGTGAGTTGCCAACTCCACTGCTCGCACAATCATCCCACCCACCCGCCCACAACTTGGCTTGCAAAACCGATGCGGCGGCTATTGTGATCAATGCTTGGCGCTGGTTGGCACATAGTTGCGGCCGCGCCATTGCGCGCAGGCTCGCTCTCGGAGCGGCCAAATAGCCTGGCGCGACGCGGCCGCGGTGGCGCTGACCAATGGGGACTCCCCACCGCATCTCGCAGGCCACGCTGACTCTCGGGCATTTCAATGCGTGTCGGTGGCTCGGGCGGGCGTTGTATCATGGCGACGTCGACAACGGCAAACACGATGATATCCGCAACCGTGCCTGCGGCACGCTGAAGCGCGGAAAAGTGCCAAGGGTTCTTGTAGTCTTGCAAGGAATCCTCACATCCCCACGTTCACACCCACCCGACTGCATCGTCCCTATTAACGGGGGGACCTGGGCGGCCATGGCGCCTCCCTGGGGCTCTCTAAGGCTTCCATGACGGCCCAAGACGCCCCCAAAACGGTCCAAGATGGCACCGTGTCGCCGAAAGATCGCTCGAGGACGCCAAACATGGCTTCAAAATTGCCCAAGGGGCCCACACGACGCCCCAACCAGCCTCCAAAACACCACCCATGAGGACCCCAACAAGCAAACAGCATTGATTACCCTTCGGTGTTTGATTGATCTTTGCGGTTTCACCAGTCCGGCTGTCCGACGCTCCTGGACGACCCGAACGGGCCCTCACTACCAACCCAAAACGGCTTAATATGCCCCCAAGGGGCCCCCAAGGCGGCCACAAACAGAGCCAAAGAGAGGGAATACGCACCGAAATTCGAACGGTCCGCCTTAAGAGGCCCCGAAAGGCCCCAAGAGGCGACGAAGAGACCCGAAACGCTTCCCAAGGGCCCACCTCCCAGAGGGGCCCAAACGGGGGCCCCAAGAGGCCCCCAAACAGCCCCCAAAAGACTCCCAAAGGGGTTTCTGAGAGTCCACCGACTCCAGGAGGGCCCGAAGAGGCCAAAATCATTGATTTCCCATTGGTTTTTGAAGGATTGTGGCATTTGCGTTTTTTCTGTCTTCCGACGGCCCGAGACGGCCCAATTGCTTCCAAAACACGGCCCCAAGAGGCCCCCAAGACGGCCCCAGAGGTCTCCAAGACGCTCAAGATGGCCTCTAAGACGGCCCAAGAGCCCTCCAAGACGTCCTCCAAGAAGGCCCGAGAGGGTCAAAACGGCCTCGGGACGGCCAAGATGACCTTCAAGATGCCCACGTGTTCCCCGAAGGCTTTCCAAACCGATTCGGGGAACACATGGCCCGATAGCTTGGCAGGTCTGGCCTCAACGTTCGGCCACATAGGCGCTTCCAAAAAGGCAGAGAGCGGCGGTGATTCGCCGTAGGCGTCTTCGATCAGCCGCCCCCTGTCGATTCATCGCAGGGGTGCCTGTCGTGCTAGATGATTTCGGTTTGGTTCTCTTCCAAAAGAACTCACCCTGGGGCTCTGGCGCATCCCACCGGGGTCCAGGGAAGGATCTCAAAACGCATCCGTCAATGCCTTTGTTGCCCCAAGTTGACCCAAGATGATCTCCAAGACGGCCAAGATGGCCCAGGATGGCCTCCAAGTTCGCCCAAGATGGTCCAAGGTGGCCTCCAAGACGGCCCAAGAGGGTCCAAAATGCCTTCTAAATCGTCCAAGAAGCTTCAAAACGGGCCAAGGTGGCTCCAAGATGGCCTCAAGATGGCCCAAGAGGGTGCCAAGAGGTCCCCCAGGAGAGCCCGAAGAGGCCACAATCATTCCTGTTCTATGTTTTTTTTAATGATGTTGACATGTGCTTCTTTGAATCCTTCCCACTGTCCAAGACGGCCCAACAGGCCCCCAAGATCGCCCCCAGAGCACCCACGAGGCCTCCAAGATGGCCCCATGACGGCCCAAGAGGCCCCCAAAACAGCCCCAAGAGGGCCCCAAGACGGGCCAAGAAGCCTCCAAGACGCCCAAGGTGGCCTCCAAGACGGCGCTGAAGCGCCCCAAGAGGGCCCCACGCCGGTTCAGAGAGGCCCCCAAGACGGCTCCCGATGGGCCAGGAACCCACCAAGATGGCCGAACATGGCTCGAAGCTGGCCCAAGACGGCCCAAGAGGACTCCAAGAGGGTCTCCAGGAAAGCCAGAAAAGGTACAAAATACTGATTGTCCTAAGGGTTTTGAATGATTATTGCATTTGCTTCTTTTCGGCCTTCTGACGGCCCGAGACGGCCCAAGTGCCCCCAAAAATAAACCAAGAGGCCTCCAAGAGGCCCAAGAGGCCTCCAGATGGCCCAAGTGCCCAGATCGCGGCCCAAGAGGCCTCCAAGAGGCCCAAGAGGCCTCCAGATGGCCTCCAAAAATCACGGGCCAAGTGCCCAGATCGCCCAAGAGGCCTCCAAGATGGCCCCAGAACGGGCCAAGAGGCCCCCAAGACGGCCCTAAGAGGCCCCCAAGGCGGCCCAGGGCCCCAAGTCGGCCCAGAGAGGCCCCACAAACGGCTTCCGACGGCGTCAGACGGGCCAGGAACCCACCAAGACGGCAGAAGATGGCCCTAAGATGGCCCAAGAGGCCTCCAAGAGGGGCCTCCAGGAAGGCGCGAAAAGGCCAAAATCATTGATTTCCCATGAGTTTTTGAAGGATTGTGGCATTTGTTTTTTGTTCGGCCTTCCGACGGCCCGAGACGGCCCAAGTGCCCCCAAATATCGCCCAAGAGGCCCAAGACGGCCCTAAGAGGCCCCCAAGACGGCCCAAGAGGCATCCAAGACGCTCAAGATGGCCTCTAAGACTGCCCAAGAGCCCTCCAAAACGTCCTCCAAGAAGACCCGAACAAAAATCAAAATGGCCTCGGGACGGCCAAGATGACCTTCAAGATGCCCACGTGTTCCCCGAAGGCTTTCCAAACCGATTCGGGGAACACATGGCCCGATAGCTTGGCAGGTCTGGCCTCAATGTTCGGCCACATAGGCGCTTCCAAAAAGGCAGGGGGCGGCGGTGATTCGCAGTAGGCGTCTTCGATAAACATGCGCGCGGCCGACGGGCGCGAGCGGCCCTTTATGACATTGTCTGACGAGGACCGTGCCCCCCCCAGCAAACGCCCAAGGGTGTTCGAACGATTTCGGCACGCGCGCGTGAAAGGCCCGCGTGGTCGCCCTTGATAAAATGCTGAAGAAACGAGGGTTCCCCAGGGAAGTCGCAAGAGTGCGCGCGCTGGAACATGTGCTTACAAACCATGATACAACACCAATTGATGCTCGATGTCTTCGAACATCTAGGTCAAGCATACCGTACGAAACCGATGGTGTTGAAGAATTCAGGCACGCGCGCTGGACAACGCGCGCCAGCGGACGCGGCCCCACTTGCTGCGCAAGGCAATGTTGACAACCAGTGGGCGTTGATCAAAGAACACGCGCGCGCAATTTCATGTTACGAGGACAGTGGGGGGGTGCCCCCACCCCACCGGATGGTATGAGCTCATATTCAAAATAAACGGCGTGGCCAAATTGGTTGTAAACCGTACTATCCCGAGAGAATTAAGCCCGTTGGCGGCAAGGTGTGGGTGGCGGTGGAGTTGACTCGGGCCTCTGCTCAGGAGCGAAACTGTATATCGTGCGAACTACGTGGCGCAACATGTGAAGTGTAAATAATTGTGGCCCGCTACGATTTGTCAACTCCACTGGTCGAGGCATCGCCCGGACCGCCCACCTGCAACGTGACATGCAAAACGCATGGGGCGGCAATTGTTATGCCTGCCTGGCGCTGGCTGGCGCTCCGGTGCAACCGCGCTAGCGCGCGCAGGCTCGAGAGCAGAGCGACCAGCTAGTTTAATGCGACCGACGCGGCCGCTGTGGCTCTCATCGCTGGGGACTTCCCTGCGAGTCTCACAGGCCGCGGTGGCGCGCGGGCATTTCAGTGCGAGTGAGTGACCAGGGCGGGCGAGCCATGGCGACGTCTACAACGGCAGAGACGATGCAGATGGCAGCGAGGCTAGTGAGGACGGTGACACGGGCGACGGCAAAGCACATGGCGGCGCCGATGCTGATCACGCCGATGACGATGATGATGTTCACGCGTCGGCGATGAAGGTTTTGGAAGGATGTCGACATGCGCGCGCGGCCGACAGGCGCGAGTGGCCCGCGTGGCCTTACGCAACTGGGATCACCCACCCATCCACCCCCCAGCACGCGCGCAAGGGCGTTCGAACGATTTCGGCACGCGCGCGCGAAAGGCCTATTTGGCCGCATGCGACGAACACTCTGCAAAACAAATGGTTTCTCATGAATTCGCAAGATCGCGCGCGCAGACCGTCTTTTGTTGTTGATTTTGTGTTGTCTTGGGAACCGGCGTTGCCAACATGGTTCTCTGTAATTCGCCCTCCGTTAGGGAATCCCGACAAAATCGAACAAGGTGTTGGAATGATTCCAGCATGCGCGCGCGACGACGCGCGCGCGCGCGCACCTCGTCCCTTGTCTTGCAGGTGATTCTTGACACTTAACAAGTTGTGATGAACGAGTGTGCGACCATACTGCGGCTGGTGCAAGAAAGCGTTTGAGGCGAGGTTCGATGCAGGGGCTGGGCTGGGATTGTATGAACTCGTAGTCCGAATGACAGATGGGGCAACCTCCCATTAATATTTCACACCCGCGTGCGATGAAATGGCTGCAAACAAATGTCTGTTATCTTGCGAACTCGCCAGAGCGCGCACAAACATTCTTACACAATCACGTTGCAAAACAATTTGTTGCTATACCTGTGAACGGGAAACTCGCCGTTGAAATCCACGCGAAACCATGTGCGCGCGACGATGCGCGCGAGTGCACTTCGCCCAACGTTTCGCAACAGGTTGTGTGAAACTTGATGTGCTTGATAAACGAGTGTGCGCAAATCGTTAACTGCTGAGCGGCTGGAGGAGCGGAGGGCTCTTTGTGTTGCAAGGATGAACAGGGGCGGGGGCGGGGGGGCGCGAACCCGGCTTCGCTGGGAAAATTCTGGTTCGCTTTGAGAACGAACGAAGGGGCAGAACCGCACGCACACTGCACATCCCCAAGGGGTGCCGATTATCGGGGGGGGCTAACCCCTGATGAAAAAAAGGGAACCTATTATTGCCCGCAACGACTTGTGAACCCCGCTGATCGCGCGATTTGTCCGCCCACCCACCCGCAACATGGATTGCGTAGCCCATGCGACTACGATTGCGATGACTCCTTGGCGCTGACTGGCGCATCGTCGCGGCCGCGGTGGCGCTGACCGCAGGGGATTCCCCGGCGCGTCTCGAAGGCCGCGCTGACACGCGGGCGCGTGAATGCGAGTCGGTGGCTCGGGCGGGCGCAGAAGCATGGCGACGTCGAAAAGGACAGGCACCATGAGATAGCAGCGTCGCTGATGGCGATGATGACGATAACGACGACGAAGCCAATGATGGAGCCGATGCTGCTCACGCCACTGACGGTGATGTTGTCCATGTGTGGGTGATGGAAGACTTGGAAGTATTTCGACATGCGCGCACGGCCGACGGGCGCGAGTGGCTCGCATTGTGTTATTGGACAAGGGGAGCCCGAATGATTTCGACATGCGCACGCTAGGTCGCGCTCGTAAAACATGTCGCGCCCATGGTTGTACGAATTCGCGAGAGCGCGCGAACAAGCTTGTTGTGCAAAGTCACATGCAGAACCATCTGGTGCTTTATATGTTTGCGGGGAGCTCGACCTTGAAACCCTTACGATCACGATGGCTTTGATTCACGGATGTCGCCGTGCGCGCGCTACGCCGCGCCGTTGTAGACTGTGCCACAGTATTTGCAAGGGTTGTTTCAATGTGTATGAACATTTTTAGACGGGAGGGATGACGGGGGGAGGTCGGTAAGGGTCTCTCCTGGGATGCTGTGAATTCATACTTCCGATGAACGATGGGGCAGAGCAATATTAGGGGAGCCGATCAGATTGGGGTGGGGAAACAAGAGCCGACTTTCTTCCAAGACAGGAAAATATGCGAACCGACGGCGAGGCGGCGACGGTGAGCACGGAGCCGCCAGACCCGCCGTCAGGCCCAGACGACAGGCGGCGACGAAGCGGCGACAGGGCGGCGACGGCGAGCATGGAGGCGACAGACCAGCAGCCAGACGCAGCTCCGGGGAACACAAGTAAGAACCCCTAAGTGCAAACACTGCTGTGGAGAGACGCTGGACAATAATTGTCCCAAGGCTTGGCTGCACTCTTGCACATCCGTGCGAGGCCCACCACTCGACACGATGGAATGTGTCCTCAAATACTGAACGCCCTCCGCGTTGGAAGAGAAAGACTCCAAATTACAACGGAGTAGACTGCTGCCTCCTCCTCCTCCTCCTCCTGTTCCTCTTGCGTTCTCTTCCACCTCTTCCGCCTTCTCCTCGTCCTGGAACCTCCTGAACCTCTAGCTTCCTCAAGAGACCCGAGGGACAACTAACACACTCAAGAGCGCGACACGTACCGACAACGAGGAAAAGTATGATGAGGGGTCGGGAGGGTGGGGGGGAGGAGACTGAGGGGGAACGAGGGAGGATGATGAGGAAGAACGCCCGTCGAACTGGAGGACGCGGAAGAGGAGAGGGAGAACAGGGCGATGAACGAATGCCATCTGGCATGAAGGGGGGGGAGGAGGACGTGGACGCGGAGCTGGAGGGGGAACTGGGGGCAGTGGATGGTAGCCCCAAGCCAACCCCGAGCGCAGGGGCCGAAGCAAGCCCCATGACCACGGAGGCGAGCACCGCGGCCCCCTCCGAGCATGCTCGGGTTGTGGGCGCAGTACAGGCTCCGCAGGGCCGAACACTCCGACAGAAGCACGAAAAACTCCTCGGGCACAACAGGCACGGGGGATGGAACGCACAGAGACATACTAATACTAGATGTCCTCCTTGGAAGCGAGCGTCCGACCCGTACAGATAGTGGACCCAGATTGTAGTACATCGTCTCCCGAGCGGCGTGGCCAGGGAGCGCCCGCCACGACGCATATACTAGAAGACAGATGAGGGGGCCGAACGGTCATTCATTGTCCCTGCGTGCGTGGTTGCTTGTTGCGTTGTTGCTGTTGTTGTTTGCTGCCGTCGTCCTCCCTGCGACCCACCCCGCGACCCACCCGCGACCCACCCCCCGACCCACCCTGCGACCCACCCCGCGACCCACCCCGCGACCCACCCCGCGACCCGCGACCCGCCCGCGACCTGGCCCGCGACCCACCCGCGACCCACCCCGCGATCCACCCACTTTGCTTTAATGAAAGATCGGCGCCTGCGGCGGGCTCAATGCATAACTTGTAAAACTTAGGCGCCTGCGGCGGGCACTTCAGAGCCTCGCAGACTGACGACGTCCTCGCCGCCCCCTCACTCTTATCCGCAACTGCGGGGTGCTACGTAAGATTTCTCGGTGCGCGCGTCGCCCCTGGGGGTTCGACGCAAATATAGTATAAGTATGTTGGGGTGACTCCGAGAGGGACCACTGCTGGGAGGTCTTCGTCGGAAGGGTTCAAGAAAGTTAAACCCCACTGGGGGACTGCTACGCTGGATTCGGCCCCAGCTTAAGCTGGGCTGCGCTGGAATAAGCGGGATCAAATGGGATTAAGCGGGATTGAGCCAGATTCAGCTGAATTGCGGACCAGGGCAAAATCAGAATTTGACCTCCCAGGAGTTGCATCCGAAAAGCAAGGAGGGGACGGAGGAGGATCGAGGGAAAATCAAAAGTTAATTGGTGGTGTGTGTGTGTGGTTGCGCCTTCTGGGGGGTCTCCTGGTGGTGCCCTCTGTTGCCATGGCTGGATCCGCGTCGAAATCCTGGCTAGCGCACTCCAGGAAAGATTTGGAGGGGCCGATTTTGAGAAAGGGGGAGGCGGTCATCATACCATCCCGTTTCTGCTACGATGCCATTTCCACTTCCGGTCTTGCTCCCGCGCATCGAGCCGCTTTCCTCAGAGGGTTAGATAACGACATACACATAGGAGGTCCGCGCGGATTTCTTGGATCGGCGCTGGACCCTCCTCCTTGGCGCGCAGAGCGCGCCAAGGTCACCAGGGGGCTCCAACGCCGATCAGAGGAATCCGTACGGACCTCATGGTATCATCTGCTGTTGTAAAGCCTGGGGGAGCGAAGCAACACACAGCAATAG
Source organism: Prorocentrum cordatum (assembly GCA_963575745.1). Lineage (NCBI taxonomy): Eukaryota > Dinophyceae > Prorocentrales > Prorocentraceae > Prorocentrum > Prorocentrum cordatum. The sequence continues at coordinate 439,840 of CAUYUJ010020193.1, forward strand.
TGAGATGCGCGGGTTGGGTCCTCCTGCTGGGACGCGGACGCGAGGAGCTGGTCGTCGGCGAACAAAACCTCGCGCGGCCCTTGCGTCCTTCGTCGACTGCCCGAGTCGGTGACAACATCCGCACAGCGCATACAACACGGACCACACACGCACGTACACACGCTGACCGAGAAAGAGCTCTGGATCGGGCCACACACGTATGCAACACGAAGACATTGAGAGCATCGCGCCGCGTGTGTCGGCAAGCCCACAAAGACACTGCGATGAGGCGGAGGGACGAGGCGGGGAGGGAGAGCGCAGGCGTGCGAACATAAATGCCTGCTGGGCCGAACAACGGCGTGTTCCAGAGAAGGCCCAGCTCACGTCGCTGCCACGAGAACCCCGCACCAATGTTCTGGCGTCCCTGCAGTGTAGGCCCAGATGGACGGATGAGCCCCATGTTTGGTTTCTGCCCGCAGCCACGGCACCGAGCAATCGAATGAGCGCCCCCGACGCATGCCGGCATCGCGGCACGAAAGAGCAGCTCTGAGAAACACCTCCTTCGTTTCTACAACACCGCCTGCCCACCCTCTCCTCTGCTTGGGTAGGCACGGCGCGTACTTGGGATAGGGTCGAACCAGCACGCTCGCTAGGCGACAACTGCAAGAGTGTAACAAACATTGCGCCGAGGATACGCGTGGGCCCCGTCCAAGGAGCACCGTCGTTGCGAGCAGCGACGCAACCCTCCACGCGAGCAAGAGGCTGGGTTCGGTCCCCATTTGACGTCGACTATCGAACGGGACTTTGGACCTCCCGCCCCTCCCATGTTTCCCATGACGTCCTTTGTGACTAGAAGGCCTCCTAGATGGGCTCCGAGTAGACGTGGTCGGAGGAGCGCGCCGCATCGCTGGTGCCTCCTCGATGCATCGGCGACGTCGGCGTGGAGAAAATTGGGCTCCGCATCGCGCCGCGTCGTCGATGCATCGGCGATGCGGGGCGATCCTCCGACCCCACCTACTCGGACCCCATCTGGAAGGCCGACAGTGACCCGCTCCGCTCCCCTCGGGCGGGTGGTAATGGGGGGGTGACCTCAATGGGGGGCGAAGACACGGGCCCGAATGGGGCGCTTTGGGACCCCTTCTGGAGCCAGCAGGGGCCCATAAGGGGTCCGAAAGTGCCCCCTTAAGGACATTTTCTGTTCACCGCATTCAGGCCACCCCCTTATCACCACCGGCTCGATCCCCTGGCTGCCCTGCTATTCTGCACACTGCCTGGTCTCCCCCCGCTCCTCGCCCCTCCTCGCGCCCTGGACCTTGCCGGAGCGAGCGGGGGGGGGGGTCAGCGAAACGGCGGCATGCCGCTGTTTTCATGGCCCCCCTTTGACCAATACAGTCGAACTCGGGACAGAAGAATTCCCCGAGAGCACGAGCACAAGACAGGAGACAGAAGAGCATCCCTCAAGACAGAAGAACATCCCTCAGGACTGTCGAGCCCAAGACACAAGAACATCCCTAAGACAGTCAAAACCTACCATATACAGCCATACCTAGGCCAGAAGAACATCCTTCAAGAACACGGGACCATCCGCGGGCCAAAACGCACAGAATATCTAATGGTACCTTCCCCAAGGATGCATAATCATATCCAACAGGCACGAAGAACATTAGGGCACCATCCGCGAACCGACTTCGATCTTATACCTCGGTCCGGCTGTAAGCGAATCAGCTGTATACAAATGTTTTCATGGCCACCCTTTACCAATACACCCATTTCGCCCGCTGGCCTCTGGGGTGGCAGATGGAGTGGCCTACATCTCGCGCCGCGAGGACCCCAGCAAAATCCAGGACTCACACGACGTCTCGAAGATTGGCCTGCCTGCTGGAGAGCCCTCCGAAGCAGGGTCAGATCGCGCAGGGCAATCGAAGACAAATCCTTAGTAGGAAATGAACCCAATATGGATCGCGACTCGAAGCCTGGATGACCCCCTGGAGTGACAGCTGGAACAGGACTTCTCCGCGGCAATGTCTGGCGCTTGCGGCCGCATGCTGTATTCAATCTGGCTTCTCGCGAAGTGCCCTCAGGACCCCAAGAAGCAAACCGCCCCATGGATAATTGAAGGGCAGGAGTGTGATGTATACACCTTCAACCCCACCGACCATACAGGGTGCTGAAGCACATCGCGCAACGCATCGGACGAGCGTACGTTGCCAGCTCCTGGTTTCAACCTCCTCTCCTTTTCATTCTGCTTTATCGTAAGGCAAGAGCGCCCAGAATCCCACACAGACCCAAGCACTCACGCACTCATCATCATCATCATCACCATCAATATTGGCCACACTCACTAATTCACTAGCGTTCACTCACTCAACCACTCATCACCATGCCATGAGGATCGCCCTTGTTCTTAACAGTTCTCTTCCGCGGAACAACGATATCCCACGTATGTGCCTAACTATTTACGGCCGATGACAAAGAGAATGTGGCAGGAGGAAACAGCAGAGCGAAAGAGGGAGGAGAGAGAAACGAGGAGCCTACTGCGGACGACATGCGAGGAGCGACAGACACGAGGCACGAGCTGCACAGGCACAGCCGGACACGCTGGGAGCAGCATGCACAACGCAGGCCGCACCTGCAGGGCGGGCAGGGCGGGCGAAAGCCGAAGCTCGCCACGGCCACACGTTCACGGCCATGCGGCGGGGACGGGCGTGCCACACGCAGAAAAGTTGGGGACCAACGACTGAGCACAAAGAAAGCTCAACAAAAAGAAGGCACGTGCCAACGAATAGCGTGAGATCCCAACGCCGTGAGACCGACAGTTCACGACCACGGGGGCGGTATCTTACGCAAACACCATGGCGAACTGAAACTAAAACGTGGCGGCCGCACCAAAACAAGACGCCCGGTGAAGCAGAGGGGCAGCAACGCGCGGCCCGCGAGGACCAGACAGCGCAAGGGCTCTGGCGCGGCAGCCTCCCTGGGTTGCCGAGCGCTTTGCCCCGAAACGACTACGAGGTGAAGAGGAACAGGAAAGAGGGGAGGAGGGAACAGGAATGGGAAGGGGGATGGTAAATGACTAAGTCATAATTAACTACAGCTGTCACACCACTCAGATGACGAAGGAGACGTGTGCAAGGTGTAGACGAGGATAAACATAACCCCCTTCATCAGAGGCTTCAAAACAGGATTCCAGCAAACACACATCGAATCGCAGAGCTGATGATATAGACGATTAAAGATCTATCGCCAAGCCATCCAAACCACTGCCACTCTGAAATAACCAGCGCCTAAGCTGAAATGGCATCGACTCTAGAAGGCCCTATCCAAAGATCATCGGGCAACCTCGAAAGAGATCGTCTCAACCACAAACGGCCTCGGCAGTTACACACTAGAAAGGTAGCGCTTCTGACAGCACGAACTCCAAACACTGCGAAAAAACATAGTACGGGGCTTAGACGGGCTCGCAGCCCCCGTGCCTCCAACCCAACCCTCGGCCTGGGACGGAACTTCGCGAAGCGGTACGCCCAGCCCCAGTATCGCCGACATCGTCATCATCAGCCCCATCACCCCACACGCACAGGAAGTCATCACCATCGTAGCAACACCCTATCATGCTCACCGGTCATCACCATCGCATCATGAGGGAATCTCGAGCGGGAGCCTCGTCTGTGACGGTGTTACATGCAAAACTCAGGCGGCAACCTTCCCTGTGGGGCCCGCAGCTCATCTGATTAATCCGAGCAGATCACCCGGATCCTGTAACTATCGTCACTTTTGGCCACTTCAAGCTTTAATATGGAGTAAGTCTCAGGCGGGAACCCCCTCCCAACGGGGCCCGCGATATATGTCATTAATCCGAGCGGGTCCTCGGAATCCTGTGACTGTCGTCGCCGCTGGATGCTTCAAGCTAGAGTACGGAAAAATCTCAGGCGGGAGCCGTGCTCGTGAATAAGTTGGAAGGAGGTATCAAGCGGGAGCCCCCTGCCTACGGGGCCACAACCTGTGTAACTAATCCGAGCGGGTCATCGGGATCATGTAACTGTCGTCGCCTCTGGCCTCCTCAAGCCTGAGTATGGAGGAAGTCTCTGGCGGGAGCCTCGTCTGTGAATGAACTTGGGGACGTCTCAAGCGGGAGCCCCCCTGTCTACGGGGCCCGCAGCCCTTGTTACTATTCTGGGCGGGTCATTGTGATCTTGTCAGTCATCTCCCTAAGCTTCCTCAAGCTTGACTATGAACGAAATCTCATACGGGAGTCCCGTACGTGAGTGAACTACGAACTAGTCTTAGGCGGGAACCCCCTCCCCTTGGGGCCCACAGCTCATGTTAGCAATCCGAGCGGATCAATGGGATCATGCCACTGTTGTCACGTCTGGCCTCCCCAAGCTTGAGTATGGCGAAGGTCTCAAGCAATAGCTTCGTCTGTGAGTGCATTGCGGAGAAGTCTCAAGCCCTACCTGTGGGGCCCACAAGCCATGGTACTCATCTAAGCGGGTCATCGGGAACTTGTCGCTGTCGCGATTTCGGGGCTCCTGAAATCTCGAGCGGGAGCCTCGTCTGTGAGCGGATGGCAAGGAAATGCAATGGAACATGCTGATCCTGCGGCCGCCCACGTGGGAGAACAATCATGTTAAATCTGTTCATGCTTACACGCTCGCGTTCCACTCAACACCTATATCCCGAACCCTCGACACCCGCCCTCTTCGTATGTAGTCGTATCCCCTTTGGGTATATCTGCCTTACCTGCCGCGTGTATTTGGTGCACCCCCTAAAACAAGGGAATCGAAAACGAATGGTAAGGGAAGGGAGAAGGATGGAGCACGGGATGAGCAGGAGGGGGGCTAGGAACAGAAAGCACGTGGCAAAACCAAGCGGGCTGATCGGGCGGGTAGACCCTACCGAGCGGGTCGGGAAGGCGAGCCCAAGCGGCCAGGTCGAGAAGGCGGGCTGCTGAAGCGTGGGCACTGCATGAGTCGCAAAGGAGGTCTCGATCGACAAGCGCTTCCCAACTGAATCGCGGGGAAAACCGAAACGAGAGCGCGACTCCTGAGGGTCGAGGGCACGGCGTTTGAATCTATTGCGAGGAAAACCCTCGCGAGAACGCGCGGTTCCTGCATAAGTTGTGCGGGAATCCCGCGCGAGAGCGCGATTTCCCAAGAACTTGTGAGGAAGTGTCAGGTGTGAGCCTTTGTTGTTGGTGTTGTAGGCAGAGGGTCAACAATACCGTTTTGCGACCCCACGCTTTCCTTGTAACAAAGCAAGTGCGAGCCTTGGCAGGAGCATTTCCTTGTAACAAACAAAATGCGTTTTCCTAGAAAGCTACGATTGTCACCGGAGGGGGGGATCAGCAATACGTATTCTTTAGAACTGAGAACTCAAAGAAGCAGCAATCCGCACCGCAGAACACCACTACAACCACGCACCCAGGGACAGTGGATGACCGTTCGGCCCACATCACACTGATATGTGCTGATATGTGTACATATACATACTCTGATTACACCGGCACATGTACAATCGCGGGTTTGCCGCTGTTGGTGTCAAGTGGTCAGCAAGAAACCTACGGTGTGCAACTCAGGGTGCACCTATGAGATGCAAGCTAGGGTAACGCTGAGTGGGTGCAGCGTGTAGGGTGCAACTGATGGGTCCAACTTCAGGGCGCAACAAATCGGATGCAACGTATGGTACCAAACCCGTGAGCCAATCATATTGGCGAGGGCGCTGGCCACAGGACCGAGCTGTGGACGGGAAGTCGGGGACAGGGCCTAACCCAGGTAAACTGCGCAGGAATAGGGCACACAACATGTGGGCAGTCGAGGACACTCAACGCAAGAAGATTGGTCCAAGCGCTGGGCGACTTCTCCGTAGCACACCAAAGATCCCTTCAATTCAAACAATGTGCAAGGAACATGTTTCAACATCCGTGCAACGTGCATTCCGGTCAAGCTTGAAATGAAGCATACTATCGCCAACGGCAGCCGATTTCTATCGGAGGGCTCATCCCTCGAACACTCCGTATAGCAGTCGGTTGTATCGCCTTCAGACAGTGTGCGCTGGAACATAAGAATTTACAAACATTAGCCTGGCGAAAGACCCAACCATCTGCAGCTGTGCTCACCGCAGTCTTGAGTATCATCTTCGCTGGAGCTCCCTATGGGGCCACGAAACGTGTGAGCGGTGTGTAGACATGGGTGTGGCGGGCGCATGTGGACGTTGCCTCTGGAGCCTTCGGTGGAGCTCCCCATGGGACCACGAAACACGTGAGGGGTGGGCCAAACTTTGTGAGGCGGACGCATGTGGACGGTGCCCCTGGGGCCTTCGGTGGAGCTCCCTATGGGGCCACGAAGCGTGTGAGGGGTGTGCCGAAATGTGTGTGGCGGACGCATGTGGAGTGTGCCACTGGGGCCTTCGGTGGAGCTCCCTATGGGGCCACGAAGCGTGTGAGAGGTGTGCCAAATTGGGTGTGGCGGACGCATGTGGACGTTGCCTCTGGAGCCTTCGGTGGAGCTCCCCATGGGACCACGAAACATGTGAGGGGTGGGCCAACATTTGTGTGGCGGACGCATGTGGACGGTGCCCCGGGGGCCTTCGGTGGAGCTCCTTATGGGGCCACGAAACGTGTGAGGAGTGTGCCGAAATGTGTGTGGCGGACGCATATGGACTGCCACTGGGACCTTCGGTGGAAATCCCTATGGGGCCACGAAACGTGTGAGGAGTGTGCCGAAATGTGTGTGGCGGACGCATGTGGACGGTGCGGTGCCCCGGGGGCCTTTCGGTGGAGCTCCCTATGGGGCCACGAAACGTGTGAGGGGTGTGCCGAAATGGGTATGACGATGATGATGGAGGAGGGAGGGGGCAGCGGGAGTGAGGACGCGGGGCGTCGTCTCTCCAAAACTAGGACCCAGCACCACAAGATGGTTGGGAAAAGACCCTGGTAATTGAACGTGTTCCTTTTGTGGACCTGTTCTCTTGGATGTGGGGTTCCTGCACGGGCACAGACCGTGGCCGATGCGAATCACCTCCCACCGCCCCACCCCTCCCTCCCCTCCGGGGCTGGGTGTAACTGGTTCCTTGACACTCAGGCATCTCCCATCGAACACCCCGCGACATGTCTCTCGCTGTTTGCCTCGCAAAGCTGGCTCGTCCACTCCATACTGTCGAGTGCCATGCGGCGGCTCCTGCGCACGCTCAATGCAAGACACACCGCATTCTTGCCTGGTGCGATCAGCGGACCCGTAGATCGTGTCGCCGCAAACAGCCAATGTTGAATTACGTGCATTACATGCATGGGGGTTCAGGCCCTCTGGACCCCCCCAAGCCCTTTCTGCATGATCCTAGCAGTTGTCTCACCCGCCTTCTCCTCCTTCTCCTCCTCCTCCTCCTCCTACCCCCTCCTCCTCCTCCTCCTCCTCCTCCTCCTCCTCATCATCATCATCATCATCCCCCTCCTCCTCCGTTTCCTCCTCCTCCTCCTTCTCCTCCTCCTCCTCCCTCCTCTTCCTGCATCTCCGCTCTCCTGACCCACCGTTCCGACTGTGGGCGCTCCTCCAGCTACTCCCCCGTCACCCCATCTTCCTCCTCCATCCCCCTCCTTTCCCCTGCCTCCACTGCATGTCCATCTCCTCCTCTTTGGGCATCGCCTCCTGGGTCCCCCCTCCCCTAGAGGCCTCCCAACTGGGGTCGGAGCACACGGGGTCGGAGGATCGCACCGAATCGCCGATGCAGCGACGATGCATCGGAGACGTCGGCGATGCATCGGCGATGTCGGCGTAGAGAGAATCGGGCTCCACATCGAGCCACATCGCCGACGCATCGGCGATGCGGCGCGATCCTCCGACCGCATCAACTCCGACCTGATCTGGGAGGCCCATTTAGACATGCGACGCACTGATTTTTTTTTGTGCGGTCACTGGAAATCCCGACGGTTTCCCCAGGGCCAGTGTTTCGTCCCGAGACGTTTTCTGACGGTCCCGGGGCCCAGTCAGGGCCCCCGAGCGACCGAAAACTTAGAACAACCTCCGTTGCATGTCTGGGTAGATCCCCCTCTGCCCGACCACCCTGCCGAGGGGCCGAGGAGGCAGCGCAGCTCACTCGCACCGAGGTCACCTCTGGACGTCGGCCCGAGGCTCGCGCCTGGCTCCGGGCGCGCGCCGCGGAGGGCGGCGTGGCACTGGAGCCGCGCCCCCGCGCTCGTCGGCCAGCCTCGGCCGACGATCGAGGATCGAGCGGTTGAGGTTCATGAGGAGAATGCTGGGAGGCTTCGCGCGGCAACTTGAGGCCCAACCTGCGTCGCATCCACGTCGGATGCACGTCGGATTCTCGCCAGATCACGTCAAACGTGCGTCGGATTCCCGTCGGCTTCGCGTCGGACTTACGTCTGAACAGCGCCGCGCGAACGTCGACCCGTATCTGCTGGAGCGGACGCGTGGACCAAAGGATACAATCATTGCGCGCCGCGCGCGGTATCCAGGATCGACGAGCGCCGAGGTTCGAGGTTCGAGTTCGAGGATCGAGGATCGACGACCGTACGCCTGAAGCGCCTCCGTACGCGAGGTGTCAGGCTCGGAGGCTTCTGCGGGGGATTCGAAATAGGCGGGAGAGGTTCTGAAATGCCCCCTGTCTTCTCAGAAAGCCGCCCTCTCGCCCTGGACCCCTCTGCGCGCAGCCGATTCGTCCTCGTCCGCCGCATCCCCTCCCTGCGGCCTGTGCTGAGACAGAGAGAGGCCTCGACGAACACGTGAAGAAGTGACGTCCTGGTCGGCATTCCGAGCACCCCAGGCCCATCAAGTATAAACATCCGAGGCAACTGATGCCGCATGATCGCATCATCACACAAAACAGTAGCAACAACATCATCACTAGCGACATCGACGTCGTCTTCGTCGTCGTCGTCGTTTGACCCCCCTTTCGCTGGGCCCGTCGCCGCTCCTCCCCTCTTTCACTGGGCCATCCTCATCAAACGAGCCAGCCAAAGCAGAACCAACGCGAAATTGAGCAACGTCGCAAGTGAGTCGAAGGGAAGCCCCTTCCCTGTGATTCCTTCCCCTCCCGGGGGCAGGGGGGGGTTCTGGGGGGGGGATCCCGGGGTCCTGTGGGGGGTCATGGGAGGGAGGGGCCCCTGGGGTGGTCCTGTTGGCGCGATGTGGGACTGTCAGGGCGCAGCAGCCATGCTGATGCTGAAAAATGGGCCCGCGCCTGACCCAGACCGGAGGGGAACGCAAGACCTCAGCTGGCGGCGCCTGGCCGGCTTCGCCGGCGGGGGGTCCCATGGTGAGAAAACCATCCTCCCCCGGGGGGTCCTGGGGCCCAATAAGGCCACAAGACAGCCCAAAAGGCCCCCAGGACGGTCCACGAGGGCCCCGAATTGCCGAACAATCGGTCCAAGACGCCAACGAGGGCCTCCTGACAACCCAAGCGACTTCCAAGACTTTCGACGTGGCCTCCAAGAGCACATCAAGAGGGCCCAACAGGCAATTAAAGTATTAGTCGTTCGGGTTTTTGTGAGATTCTGCCGTTCTCGCGTTTTCGGCGTCCGGACGCCCCAAGACGGCACAAGATGCTACAAAGATCGGCACAAACGGCCCCCCGGAGGTTTCCAAGACGGTCCCAAAACGACCCAAGAGGGCCCCAAGAAGGCCCCAGATGCCTCCCAGACTGCACAAGAGACCGCACAACGAACGAACGGAGGGGGCCCACACGGGGACACGAACGAACATTTCGAGCCCTCGGCTCCGAGATGCTCCCAGGAGGCTCCAGGAGGTCCCCAAGAGGCCCCCAAGAGACCCCCAGGAGGCCCCCAAAAGACCCCCAGGAAGCCCGAAGGGACCCCCAAGAGGCCCCAAAGAGGCGCCCAAGAGGCCCCAGAAGTGCCCCCCATTGGCCTAAGCGCGCTCTGAAGAGGGCCCACGGCCCACGAGGCATTACTGAGGACTCTGCCCCACGTCGGCGTCGTCGTTGACGCAGCCGACGTGGTCGTCGTCCCTTCGGGGTCGGATGCGCCATGAACATCACTAGCAAGACGCGGCAGCAGATCAACATTCCGACGCGCACAACGGCCAGCCCGCGCACTCTTGCTCTAACCATCGTCACTCTCGCTCGCGACAGCAGCCTCTGCAGAAGTCGCGGCCTGGCCTTCGAGGAAGTTCTTCCGCCACTTGCTCTCGACCACCTGAGGTAGCATGTTTTGGGGGCTGCGCTGCTGCTGCCTAAGAGTACGCGACCCACTCAAAGTGGAACGATGGCGGGTGATGAGTTGCAACGTTGGAAGGTGTTGTGAAACCTACGCATGTCATGTGGAGATCAGCGGGCGGAATGTAGTGTGGGTTTGGGGTCTTGGACGGAAGCATACACTACGACGGGCCGTGGCGATGACGACGACTGGAAAGAGGCGCGGAGTGGGCGGTGGCTCGGACGCCTGATCCTTCACGTACTCCTCACGCTGCAACTTCCCAGTCATCCGCTTGGCCTGCTCCACAGCATCCTCCTCGCTCGACTTGGACTGCTCGAGGAACATGAATAGCCTCCCGAGTCCGCCTCCTCCGTTTCATCCCCGCAGTCGCGGTTACCCTCGCCAGCGGACCGGTAGGACGTCGCGTCGAGATCACGAGCGCCTTCTTTTACAAAGTGAGAGAACGCATAGGATCTGCTAAAGTGCCGAAATTATCGTTGGCGTCGCCCGGGGTCAGAAGAAGGATAAGCAACATAAACATAAACACTTTGAGCTCCGCGAAATGTTCTTGGGTCGGCGCTGGAACCCCCTCCCTGGCGCGTGATGTGCGCCAGGGTGCACATGCGCGTGAAACTCTCACAAGCAGCGTCATTCCCATGACTGGCCAGTCAGGGGAATCCTTTGCCTGTCATCCGAATCTGGATCCAAATCTGGATCCTCTTCTCGAGCGCTTTTGGCGGGGGCATCCGAATCCGGATCCAGATCCGGACCAGATCTGAGGTGCGCCCCGTCGACAATTCGGGATTCGAATCACGGATCCCAATCCGAATCGGGATCCGGATCCTCTTCTCGAGCCCTGCAGGGGGGGCGGCATCCGAATCTGGATCCAGATCCGGACCGGATCTGAGGTGCGCCCCGTCGAGGATTGGGGATTCCGATCACGGATTCCAATCCGAATCGGGATCCGGATCCTCTTCTCGAGCGCTTGGGGGGTGGAAAGGGCATCCGAATCCGGATCCGGATCCGGAACGTCTGGGGGTCGTAATGTTTCCCCCTTCTCGGTCCTACGGACAAGGGGAGGAGGAGGAGGACCGATCCTGCGGCGCCCCGAGGGGGAGGAGGATGACAAGGGCCAAGGGTAGAGGGCGAGGAGGGCGGAGCAGGAGGAGGGTAAGGAGGAGGACAGGGACACCCCCCCCGCGCTGCCCCGCCACCCCGAGCGGGGGACCTGGAAATCTGGAAGCACAGAGCGATCAGAACTTTCGGGCGCCCACGTCTCGACACGTCGCGTAGCCGTCGCCGCCGCCGCTGTTTCCGTCGCCGCCGTCCTCGTCGCTGCCACCGTCGTCGCTGCCGTCGTCGTCTCTCCGTCGCCGCCGTCGCCGCAGGCGTCGTCGGCGTCGTTGGCGTCATCGCCGTCCGCCTTGCTGCCGCCGTCGTCGTCGTCGTTCTCGCCACCGCCGTCGTCGCGTCAATCCTCGTCGCCGCCGCGGTCGGCGTATCCATCGTCGTCGCCATCTTCGTCGGTCACTCTCGACGTCGCTGTCTTCTATGGGCGCAGCGAGGATCATAGCACGACGACAGCCCCCCAGGAAAAGGTTTTCAATGGTTTTTCGCGATAGCGGCCGTTACCGCCGCCCCCCGTCCCATGGTCAAGTCTCGAGTCGTACTGACGACGTCTGCGAATGCCTGAGCATACCCGGGACAGCTCGGAAAGTAGGTAATACATGGGATCTGCCGTGGCGAGCGTGGTGCACCATGCTACGGATATGCAACGACCTACGATAGATAGCCATGGACAGCTCAGCGCAGCCGAAGGGATTTCTGGGAATACGATACGGTGTTGTTCTATCCTCTCCCTTCCCTCCTCCGCCTCCTCCTCTTCCTCCTCCTCCTCCTCCTCCTCCTCCTCTCTATCCTCCCCACCTCGTTGTCCTCGTCCCCCCCATTGCATTGCAGGGTGCTTCGCACATGGACGCAATAATGAAAAGGGAAACGCAATGAGGGAGGGGGCGAGGCAGGCGGGACCAGGCTGAAACGACCTGTTCGATTACACTCCTAGAATCGATTCGTGCTCTGGGAGGAGTCCGGGAGCCCATGGGTCCGACGGGGGAAATGGCGTCGTCGGCGTCCTCCTCAACTCCTCCTCCTCCTCCTCCTCCTTCTCCTCCTCCTCCTTCCTCCATATTCCTCATACTTCTCCTTTTGTCGTCCGCTGCCACCTCATTGCGTTGCAAAATGCTTCGCTGCACATCTGCGTGCGCACCACATCCCTCGGGCACGCTGGGGGCGTGTGAAATGGCGTATGCCCATGGGATACACGTGGCCACGTCCAAGTTAACCTTGCGACCAGCGCACTACCTCTTTCCTGAGCATCCTATAGTGTTGGGTCCTCGTTTTGAAGAGACTGCGCTCCGCGTTTTCCGCACCCGATTCTGCACACCGGGTACACATGGGGACCCCGGACCCGACTCGGCACAACCCTCATTCGTTTCGTGGAACCATAGGGAGCTCCAGCGAAGACGGTAGTCACAGCTGGGTACCAACAACTGGCTATTGTTGAGTCCTTCGCCAAGATAATGTTGAATGATCGGGCGACGATCGCGGATCTCAAGCTGGGTGTCTTAAGCAATCCTACAGGCTGGACGCACACGCGTTTGTAAACACATGCGGAGACCATTTGCTGGATACACGTGCGCATTGCCGGCGTACTTAGCCACGCGAAGGCAAGTGCCCGAAAATACATGCGTCCACATTAGTATCCAACTCCCACCCATTGTGGCCACGTCATGTGTAGACTGCTTCCTGGTCAGAAACGCACCAGCAAAAATGTCCCGGATTGTGGGGGTCCATTTTCCTAAGGAGGCAGGAGCACAACGATGATGAGAACGAGCACGACGACGAAGACGACGGGGGAAAGGGGAATGAGGATGGATGCAGGAGCGAGGAGCAGGAAGAAGAAGAGAAGGAAGAGACAGGAGATGAGGAGAAGAAGGGGGGCGCTCTGCCGAAGCAGATCCCTATGGGTATGCGCGCTCAGCCGAAACATATCCATATCAAATAATTGGTATCCGACAGACTCTCTCTGGTTATTCCTGGGATTCCCGGGCGGCGCTGGCGCGAAACGTGACATTACTGGCCCCTCCCTTCCCCCCCCCCTCCCCAAGAACCGCCTGTTATCGCCCAGGAACGACAAAACGCTCTCCAGACGCGCACCCGTACCCCAGGGCCCGCTCCGGAAGGGAGACGAAGAGGCGTGTGGAGGAAGGGGCGACCTATATCCACCAGGCATGAGGGACCTCCATCAGCCCGGTCCTGGAGAGATCGTTCGGCAATAACTGCGAAAGCAACGTGCCTTGCCCCCCCCGAGAGAGCCCATCGAGTTGACGATCTTTTGAGGGGGGTTAACTACCACGATAACCATCTGTGGCTGGTCTGAAGAGACAGGGCGGAGGTGCAGGCGGAGACGAGGAACGGGCGGAAGGACGCAAGATGGCAGAAGCAAAACGAGGGCGCCTTGGCCGGCGGCAGCCGGCGACAGGCCGGCGCGGGCCGTCGCATGGCCGAGAGATGACAGCATGTTGTGGTCCAGGGCTCGTGGAGCCGGTCAGACTTAGATCATCGCGGGTAGATGCGGGCATTCGGGCTCGGGCGGTTTTCGAGCTTGGGTTCCTGGCCGTCATCCGCCCGAGCGAGAGGGGGAAACGGCGAACCAGGCCCACGAGGGAGCCGCAGGAGGAAGGGGCACCGCCAGGGAGACAGAGGAAGAGAGAGTCAGGGCGGGGCCCCGCCGTCGAAGCCCCTGCCTCCTCCCTCCGTCCTTTCTTCCATTCCTGCCTTCATCGTTCCCCCCCCCCCGCACACACCTCAACTTCGGTGGCAACTCATGGGGGCCTCCCATACCATCTTGTCGGCCCCTGCGAATCGACGCGGGTCTACGCTAAATCGACGCTCATCGACGCTGAATCGGCGCTATCTCATCAACTCCCAGACGCTAGCCGACGCTAAAGACGGAATTGAATGGGTATCCCAAGCTCCCATGATTTGCTACCGAACCCACACCTTCACCCTGGGGGAAGTACAATCGGAAACTTCTGGACAAGGTGTCGCTCCGCAGGTAATGGCAGAGCGCGCTTCGGCGCGACACGCTGTCCACATCCCAGTCCCCAGGCGTGCACGTCCCGAACCTTTTCTGGGCTTCCCGCCCCGCGGAGCAGAGTGACATGCTATCCGCTCGCACGGCATAGCCGTAGCTGCCCCAGTACGCAACACGCAACCCGTAGGGTGCTCACACGGATCGACCCAGAGAGTGGAGAACGTACAACTGGCACGATACGTTCGCCAAATCGTTGGCGAACGCGCGCCGAGCAAAACACGCAAGTCAACACTGACGCTGCTGAGTTCCCTCCTCCTCCTCCTACTCCTCCTCCTCCTCCTCCTCCTCCTCCTCCTCCTCCTCCTCCTCCTCCTCCCCCTCCCCCTCCCCCTCCCCCTCCCCCCTCCCCCCTTCTCCTCCTCCTCCTCCTCCTCCTCCTCCTCCTCCTGCGTAAAAATTGCACGGTACGTGCTGAGTTCCGACACGGGCGTATCCGTGTAGCGCTTAGCGTGTCGCCGGGGCCACCGCCGCGGCACGCGAAGCAAAGGTCGCCTCACCACTGGGCCTCCGAGGGCCCCCTCGCGGGGATGCTGGCGGGGCTCTCGCGATGCCTTCGGCCATCGGGGCCCTCTTGGTGGCCAGTCGGCCGCTCGTGGGCGCCCCTCAGGAGTACCGCCCAAACTCCTGTCTTGAACTCCTACTCTTAAGCTACCGTGCGCACAAGAAGGATAAACCGATCCACCAACAAAATCCCTGGACAATCCCCCGGACGACCCATGCTGATTCATAACGACGATCACTGGCACCAAACAGATTCCGCAGATGCAAGGCGGACAAGGAAATGAGGAAGGAGAGACGGAACATGGAGAAATCGAGGAGAGCAGGGACGCCTAGCTGCATGCATTGGCAGCATTCTGGATCAAGGAGGGGGCGGCCGCCAGCCACCGAGGCCACTAGAGGGTCAACCTCTGGCCGGTGTTAGTACACGAGCGCGGTCCTCTACTCGCAAAAAGTAACTGCTCGCAGATGGCCTGGCTCCGCCGCGGGGATTCTACGATAAATTACGTCGAAACAAGCATATTTTTCGGACGTTTGCGAGTAGGCACTTAGCGAGTAGTGGAACGCGCTCGGCGAGTTAGGCTAGGCCGAAAATTACACCCCCACGGCGGAAACAAATACCAAACACGACGTGCTTGGCACAATGCCTGGCCGCGGGCGAGTGGCACAGCCGAAGTGCGAGCGTGGCGCCAGGCGCCACCGCCCGTGACATTCACGCACGACGGTGCCAGGCCGCAGCCGTCGGCGACATTGCCGGGACCTGGGCGCGGTGCGAACGTAGGCCTGCGTCGTGACAGGGCAGAGAGTTGGCTCAGCGTGCCGCCTTGGCCGTTGCCTGGGCCCGGCGAAAGCCTCTCGCGGGCAGCCGGCGCGGCTCAAGCCTGAGCCGAAACAGCTGTGGACAAGCATGCCCTCAGGCCAACGCTCGCGCAAGGGATAACGGCCCTAAAGGCGAAGCGCGTTTATCCCGGCGACTAGATCCCAGGCGGTTGGAACTGGCCGATATATGTAAAATCATATACAATAATACATATAAAAAACTCTCCAAGGCGCTTCAGATTTCCCAAGACCTCAAGCGGCGCAGTCGGATGACCAGCCACGCTCCCGTGGCGACTGACCAAACAGGACGGTTGTCGACGGCAAAAGAAAAGAATGAAGCGAACCAGGAGGCATCGGACAACCACGGCACCACCGCGGAAGTCACCTCCAGTCACATTATCAGTGCGGGCCCAGAGGTCACGAAGTTCAAGAGATATCCTGGACCCCTGCCAGAGGGGACAAAAAGAAAACATTCCCGAGCTCCACGTTAAGTTGTGCCTGGGAACAGCACGCGAACACGCCTTTCGATCCACCGCGCTGCAGTAACCGATCGCTGGCGTCCCGCGGTGGATCGGATGCATGCGTGGATCTGCTGTGGCACAATCCCACAATAAGCAATTTGACGGTGACAGTTGTGAGCGAACGAAGAGGCATCGATAATGGCAGCAGAACTCACAAGCACCGCGCGTGGCATTTCGTCTATCGGGAGCAGAGCGAGAAAGCCAGGGAGGGGAAGCAGAGAAGGCGGGCATCAGTTCAGCAAGCCAACGTTCGCATATCCAATAAAATCGAGAGCATCGAGCATAAAGGATGACATCATCGAGATCAGCCAGAGTAGGGTCGAGCGGGCCAGAGGGGCAACCAACAAAACAACCGCGGGATTGAGTGTGAAATCTGGCCGTCGCGTTCATGCCGCGAGCAAAGATACACGATAATGTGAGACCAAGGTAAAGGCCTGAACGCTTCGCAACATAGTTTACCGCCTTCACGCAATAGGCCGCAAACTCCCCCGATAAAGCCCCCATCCACCTCCCCGCCCGCAACAGCAGCGGCGAGCGTACCCCAGGCGACAACGCGGGCGACGCCGTCGACATGCGCGGGGCGGTCGCCTGCAGGGACTTCCGTCCTCAGGTATGCCCTTCGGTGTAGCGCATAAAACACCATGTGCACTGCTGAAGATACGAAGGGGAACAGGAGCCATTCTAACATTAGCCCAGCCAGACATTGTCGTAATAATACATGCCTCATCGTTATGAGCATGATCTTCCAAAGTCCTCTCAGACTTCCAAGATTTCATTGCACCTCCGGATCAGACGAAATCTCAGTGCCCGGGGAACCACTTCCAAAGTATTGCGATGGCCAGGTATTCCCAACTTCTGAATACTAGTATTATGTCGGCAGATCATCCTACAGGGCCACATCGGGAACCCTTTTGTTTTTTTCCCCGCCAGGCTCCCGCAGAGGCATCCGCAGGCCCACCCGAAAGCACCCGCAGAGCATCCGCAGAGCATCCGCAAGAGCTATGTCAGGGTTCATGTTTTTTTCCTTAAACCCTTTCTTTTTTTCCATATGCACGTTTTCCTTCTCAGCGCCGCTTTTTTGTTTTTTTGTATCTCCGTGTGCTTGGGCGCACCATAGCGAGCGGTTCACGCGCCAACACAATAGTTTCATTCATGCGCACGCACGCCCGACATGACATCAATAACACAGGCCGAATGTACCACGGCACGCCGCGCAATCTCAAGATCCGCTACCAAGAAGGCTGCTTAGCAAGATGCAGCCGTTGCTGGCGCAACAAATCACGGGGGGTCGCACTACAGTTCCGCTACCACTATCACGGGCAACTATACCCGAGTTGTTCGCGCCATACGGCGCATCCGTGTTTGCATCCACAAAAAACGGCCTCCTCCTCCTCATCCTCCTCCTTCTCCTCCTCCCCCCGTCCCCTTTCTTCCTCCTCCTCGCCATCCTCCCACACATCCGACCCCTCCTCCTCCTTATCCCCTTTTCTTCCCCCTCCTTCTCCTCCTCCCTCTCTTCATCCTTCTCCTCCTCCTCCACCTCCTTATCATCCTCCCCCCCATAATGCCATCTGGGTTAGGGGCCTTTAGGGTTAGGGGTCAAAGATATGTTGGTGTTAGGGTCAGTGTACCTTGGGCCCTTAGGGTTAGGAGTTGTCTTGAGGTTAATGTTAGAGTACTTTGGGTTAGGGGTCATCTAAGGGCGAGGGGTTCGGGGCCACCGCAGGTTAGAGGTTATATGATGGTTTGGGTTATGGGGTTATCTCAGGGTTAGGGTTATGTGCTATCTTAGAGGTAGTTTTAGCGTTAGCTTTAGCGGCTATCTTGTAATTGGGGTGGGGGTTAGAGCTAGGCTTAACATATCTTGGAGCCCTCCTGTTACACCCTCCATGCGCCTCCACATTACCCACCTCATCCTCGCCTTTCGCCTCCTCCTTGCCCAACCGCATCCTCGCGCCCCTCGCGGCTATCCAACTTGTCCACTCCCATGCCTTATCATTCATCCGTCTTCGCATTCATCCACTCCCCCTCGTCCTACCGCCCCCCCGCGCCGTCACCCCCCCTTTTTCCTGGTGTTTTCCCTTCCTGTACGTTCCCTCCCGCCTGCCGTCCACCTCCCTACCCCGCCCGTTCCCTCCCCCCTCCTCCTCCCTCCATGCCTCATCCTCCCTCGGGCCGCGGGCTGGCGGGCTGTCCTGGGAAGAGGCCGAAGCTGATGACAGGCGGACGCCGCGCCCGCCCCGAGGACGACGACGACGATCGACGATCGACGACCGACGGTCGACGATCGCCGACGACGACGACGATCGGCGATCGACGATCGACGATCGACGACGACTACGACAACGACGACGACGACGACGACGACGACGACGATCGACGATCGACGACCGACGGTCGACGATCGCCGACGACGACGACGATCGGCGATCGACGATCGACGATCGACGACGACTACGAACACGACGACGACGACGACGACGACGACAAGGG
Organism: Prorocentrum cordatum; assembly: GCA_963575745.1. Taxonomy (NCBI): domain Eukaryota; class Dinophyceae; order Prorocentrales; family Prorocentraceae; genus Prorocentrum; species Prorocentrum cordatum. The sequence continues at coordinate 458,468 of CAUYUJ010020193.1, forward strand.
TGAGGAGGACGACGACGATTTCTTTTTAACCCACCCCACGTCGCAGCATCCCAGCTGTCGACCACATTACTGCAGCTTCGCTGCCTTGACTGCGCGCTCCACGAGCGCCGACGGCATCTGGTCCCACTTCGCACCCTCTTTCGTCGCGAGCCTCTTGAGCGCGAACACCTTCTTCTTGAGCTCCTCTTTGCTGTACTTGGCGGTGAACAGCGCGGCCACCATGCCCTCGATGTGGCTCTGCGCCAGAGCCTTCATCACGTCGCTCGCCGTCTTGGTGGAGTCGGGGCTCGGCACGCGAGTGAACACGCTGGCCACCTCCGTGTACGACTTGAGCAGCTCCTGGATCTTGGTCTTCTCGACGTTGAAGCTCTCCGACGCGTGCTTGCACACGGTCTCCTTCGCCATGGGCAGCAGCTCGCTGAGGTCGTTCGCGTCGTTCGCTGACCCCCACCACGATTCACCGTCAGCACCGCCCTTGGCCCACTTCGCAGCGTGGTTCACCCTGTTGTCGAGCTCGGCCTTGGATATCCCCATCGCCTGGTCTCCGACGGTCTGGATGTAGTTCTTCGCGCTCGTGTGGGCAGCGACCAGGACCTCCTTCTGCTCGCACTCGGGGATGCTCTGCATGACCTGGTCGAGCGCGATCTCTTTCAGGATGATGGTCTTCGTGCTTTTCATGGGCTCCTCGTCCGTCACTCCAGAGCCGTCCTCGCTGCCGCTGGTCATCGAGACGTGCGCTGCAATGCTGAACTTCGTCTCGCCTGCAGCGTGGAACGCCTTGAAGATGTCGGTCATGCCGTCGCCCGCCACCAATGCGATGTCTTTCATGACACCTGCAATCTCGCCATTGCTCGCGTTCACCGCGTCCTTGATAGCGTCCCACACGCGGCTGCAGAAGGACGTGACCGCTTCCTTGCCCTCGACATCGAGTGAGCTCTCGGTGAGGTTATGCAGCGCGACTTTGACGGCACGAACTTTCTCAATGTCGATGTTGCCCGCCTCGTCCTTGGCGCCGCCCATCATCATCTCCTTCAGCCCGTTCATGATCTCCTTCGCTCCTGCCTTCTCGATCACGGCGCCGATGTGCTCCCTCGCGCCGATGCCGAACTCCTCGACCCAGCACTTGAGGTCCAGGCTGTCCTTGAACATCTTATCCGCTGCGAGCAGCTCGGCCTTGCTGTAGCCGTCCCCGCCATTGACCACGCCGCTCTTGTCGAACATCTTCGACTGGATCACGCCGAGGACCCCAGCGATCTCGATCTCCAAAGTGTGGGTGGAGCCGGCCCTCAGGATCGTTCGGCAGGACTTCAGGATGTCGAAAGCTTCGTCGATGATAGCGCTGGGAAGACTGATGGGTGCCTCGCTGGTCTTGAGTGCCTTGACCTGGGCAGCGCTCTTGAAGATCTTCGGCATCCACTCCCTGGCATCCTGGATGGTGGTCTGCAGCTCCTCGTAGATCTCCTTCCAGTGCTCATTCAAGCGAATCATCACTCCCAGGTCCGCGAGGGCGCCCTTGGTCTTCTTGGCCTGCTGGAGGAAGAACTCGTCCAAGGCATCGAAGTCCATGTCGGCAGTGCTGTCGCTGAGGGCGCACATGACGCGAAGCACGGCCAACGTGTCGCTCGCGGCGGAGGGGATCTCCTCCACCTCTGCGACGCCTGCCTCAAACCGACTCAGCATGGCAGCGCACAGGCGCGACGCTGCTACCTGGCCAGCCTGATCCACCTGCATCACCGCTGGGACGATCTCCTTCAGGAGCACGCTCAGGAGCAACGTCATCCTGGAGTCACTCGAGCCGTCGATAGTCGCCATGCTAACCTTCATGGGGTCGAACTCATCGGGGTCTGGGGCCATCTTCTCGTCGCCGTCGTCATCGCAGGTCACCTCCTGGCTCGCGTTCAGCTTCTCAACCGTGAAAGGCATGACGGTATCCACGATCTCCTTGATGCAGGCGTCGTCGGTATCTCCACTCGAGAAAGCCAGAATCGATGAGAACAATCTCTTCCCCAAAAGCTTGCTCTTGATGTTCGAATCGAAGTCCACCTTCTTCGTCGCAAGTTTCCCCAAGATGGTGCTAAGGCTAACGAAGGTCACTTTCTCATTGGCTAGCTCAGTCATCAGCTCCATGCAAAGATCGATTGCGTCGATGTGTTCGGTCAAGTGGTTGGCCTTCACCGACTCGCCCTGGCCAGCGATGCGCTTGACGCAATCCCTTGCCCAGCCCACGTGCCTCTTCAGGGGGACGCCCGCGAACACTCTCGACGGGGTGATGGTCTCGTGCCAGTGCTCGGGCGGCTTAAGGCGGCCACCCTCGCCGTCCACGCCCGTGGCCGCCGCATCGGCGATCGACGGCGCGACGTTCGTGCCTGGCTTTGCCTTCTTCGAGCTCGGGGCCAACGCGAGGGTCGGGCTCGCGTTCTCGGACGTGCGCTTCTCCTGGGTCCTGGAGCTGTCCGCCGCTGCTGAGGTCCTCGGTGCCCTGGGCGTCTCTGGCGCGTCTGAGTGCTGGGGCCCAGCCGACGCCGAAGCCTGCCCAGCGTCGGTCGCTGGAGGAACTTGCTGCTGTGCTGCGCCTGCAGCTGCCTCCTGCTCGGCCTCGGCCTCAGCCTCGGACGACGCGCCCCCCGCGTCCGAGCCAGAGTCATCAGGAACATCACCATCGCGCACCATGCGACGCAACCCCTCGGGCCTCTCGACGTTCTTCTTCACGAGCTGCTTGATCGCATCCTTCTTGTAGGCGCTGAACTTCTTGGCCTTCGGCTGGTACTTGTTCCCGAACTTCTGCCCGTACGCGCGCGACCGATCAGCCGACATGTTCTCAAAGAGGTTGCTCGCCTGAGCTTTGTAGAAGCTGCGGCCCTTCACGAGGATGGGCGTCCTCCTGACGAGCCTCCTCGTCGTGGTCACCGTCAGCTTCGGAGGTGCATCCGTCTCCGTGGCCAGCACCACGCCGAAAGACTCCTCGCCTTTAGAGTTCGTCACGCGCAGCGTCATCACCATCGCCTGGTCTGGCAGGCAGCCGTACTCCTCCTTAAAGTCGTCGCGCGACTGGAAGGTGAACTCCTCTGACAAGGAGCTATCCTGAATCGTCTCCTCGTAGACCTCCTCCTGGGGGAACTCCCTGTCGTCCTCAGCGACAGCCTTGCCCTTGGCCCACTCCTCCTTCTGCGCCTTCCGTTCCTTCCACTTGGCTGGCGACTTGGGCTTCATCGATGCCAACGCTTTCAACTCGAATCCAGACTGGTCGCCGAACTCGCCGCACTCCCTGCACAAGAAGAGGTCTCCGAACTTCTCGCACGTGGCCAGCGCCACCTGCAGCTCGCAGAACGAGCACGCACACTTGGCACCGCGACGCGGTGCCCTCGCAACGCTGCCCGCTGCAGTAGCAGCCATCAGGGGCTGCTCTGTGCACTCGCTCAGTACACTAGCATGTCGCAGTGTGGCGAGTTCACCTGAAACTATGAACCTGATCCGCAAAAATGGTTACGTACATGGATATCGGGGGGGAGGGGCGACGACGAGGGGGGCCGCAGATCAAAGCACCGCTTCTCATAGCTACCTCGTTAGCTCGCCCTAGATCCTAGATATAACATGCTATGCAACGGCGAAGAAGCACCGATGTCCGAGCTACCTCTTAGCTACCTCGCTGAATCACGGAAGCCGCTCCGTCTGGGCACCCGAGCAACCAGAAAACATTATCATACATGTTGGGCTGCCCCTCTCATGGGTCCTATAAAGCCAACGAAATTGCCGATGCACGCGTCAACCCCTGCTCGAACTTATCAGGGGCCCCTTGCCCATAATATTGTTATTATTCCGGAACGGTCTACAGCCCAGGCGGCCCTCAGGATATATTTTTTGTTGTAGATAATGTCCCCTTGTAACTCATAGATAAACCTAATCCTGAAGGCCCCAAGATATGTGACCCCCAACCCTAATCCTAACCCTAACCTCAATACACCCCTAACCATAACCCTAACCCGAATCCTATCCTCAAGATAACCCCATAAGTCTGCCCCTGATAGAACCCTGAACCTCAACGTTAATATACTCCTAGCCCTTTAAACAATTCCCAACCCCTAACCCTATGATAACATCCAACCTAGAGCATTCTAACCCAACCCCTAGTATAAACTCGAACCTTAAGGGCTCCAAGATATACCACCCCCGTCCCTGGTACAAACTTAACTCTAACCCTAAGGGCCCCTAACCCGAAGGGCCCCTAACCCGATCCCCAACCCGACCCCTACTCCTACCCCTAACCCTAACCCTAACACTCATCCTAATCCTACCCCTACCTCTAACCCTACCCCAACCCCTACCTTTTTACCCTAAGGGCCTTTAACCCTACCCCTAACCGTAATCCTAAGATAACCCCTAACACTAAGGATCCCCCCCCCCACCCCTTTTTGTTACGCCCCCCTGGTGAAGAAGGGGTCGTGACATCATCCTAATATAACCCTATACCGAACCCTAAGATAACCCCTAACCCTAATCCTAACCCCTAACCATAATCCTAACCATAATCCGACCCCTAACTCTAATCCTAAGATAACCATAACCTCTGGTCCTAAGATAACCCCTAATCCTAAGATAACCACTAACACTAAGGGCCCCTAGCCCTAACCCTAAGGGTTCCTAACCCCACCCCTAACCCTGATCCTAAGAAAACCTCTAACTCCGAATCCTAAGATAACCCCTAACCCCAAATCCGAAGATCGCCCCATAACTTTCAAGCGTTATGTATGCTCCAACGAGATGACGTTTGAGAGGGCCCTCGTAAAACCCCTTACAAGGACCTTAACATGATCGAATACGCAAACCCCAGAAATCTCTCAAAATAGCCGGCTGTCCCTGGCATTTTCTGGCACACGGGACTTCCCCGAAAGCCCCGAAACGCTCCAGGAACGTCCATGGGGAATCGCCAAGGGCCCCAGTAGGGCCCCCTCCTTTGAAAACGCATACGATCTACCAGCCCAGCCCTACATCGCCCGAAACTCACCCCAAGAAATAAACCGGCCCCAAGATTGCATTTTTCCCAGGAGGCCCCAAAAAGCCAAAAGGTTCCAAGAGGCCAGCGGGGGGGCCCAAGAGGTCAGCGGGGAGGCCCAAGATGCCCCCAAGAGGTCCCAAGAGGCCAGCGCAGGCCCCAAGGGGCCCGAGTCCCCGAAGAGCCCAGCGGCCGTCAAGAGGTCCCCCAGGGAAATTGTCTCTACCCAAGTACCAACATCAGTTACCGGTGAGGAAATCAGATCCCCCCGTGTACTTTCGTCAGTTACAGAGAGGGAAATTTTCTATTGCATGTTTGCCCCTCGTGCGTTCGTGGGTTCCAGCGAGGGAAATTTTCATTTCAGGATTTCCGGCTGAAGGTGTTTCTTTTCCCCGTTCCCTTTGTTTTTTTTACCTGCACGCTGTGGTCCGTTTGCACGAGGGAAAAACACAAATCAACATTTCCCTGATGTGCCTGTGTACTTCGCAGAGAGGAAAAACATGACAACAGTATTTCGGTTCTGCTCCTGCACGGACGCGGGTTTGGGGGCTCAGAAACTCCACCGCCCCCTTGCAGGGACATCCCTCCAGGGCATATGGAGCCTCTCTTGGGACCGATATTGGGCCTTAGTGCCCTCCCCAATTTGGCCTTACTGTAATCTCTCCTGGAGCCATCTTGGAGCCTCAATTGGGCCTCTCCTGGGAGTCTCTTGGGGCCATCTTGGGACCTTATTTGGGCCTCTGTTGGAGCCATACCAGATTGGAGCCTCTATTGTGCCTATACTGGGCCTGATTGGAGCCTCATGGGGCCTTATTGGGCCCTCTCTTGGGCCATCTTTGAGCCTCTAGTGGGGCCTCTCCCGGGCCTCACCTGGAGCCACCTTGGGGCATTATTGGAGCCTCTATTGGAGCCGATGTTGTGCCCTAGTGACCCCCGTTGGTGCCTTATTGGAGCCCCTATTGGAGCCATATTGGAGCCTCTGTTGGGGCACCTCCTGGGCGTATGTTTGAGCCATATTGGGGCATCATTGGGACCCCCCTTGGTTCCAAATTGGGGCCCCTGGTGTGCTTCTATTTGGCAGGATGGTGCCCTCCTGGGGCCTTAGTGGAGTTTCTCGTGGAGACCTCTTGGAGCCCCCATTGGAGCCTATCTAGGGCCTCTCTTGGAGCCATCTTGGGGCATTGTTGGAATCTCTCTTGGAGCTTAAGAATGCCTATATTTGGCATTATTTGTGCCGCCTCCTCCTCCTCCATTCCCTCGTCCTCGTCATCCTCCCCCTCCTCCGCCTCCCCCCTCCTGCTCATGCCCCATTTGCCTGATCCTCATTCCCCCTATCCTGGTCCTCCTCCTCCTCCTCATCCCCCCTCCTCGTCCCCCTCCCCCTCCTCCGATCTCCTCCTGGCCCCCCTCCTCATCGTGCACCTCCTCACCCCCTGCTCCTGCTCCTGTCCCTGTTCCTGCTCCTCGTGCACCTCGTCGTCCTCATCCTCATCCCTCCTCTTGGATGGTAGTGGACATGTTGATGATGATGAGGAGGATGGTTAGATGCGTTGTGATGGATTGTTGTGTTTTTTTTTCAAGCTGCGCAGCCAAACGCTGCGCAAGCAGAGCAGTTCTCAGGGAACAGACTCGGGCTCGTCGGGCTCGTCTGGCCTGCGGTCGCGCTCAACGGCGAAGAGCGCGCCGCTGCCTGGCACGGCCCTGAGCTCCTCCCTGGCGGCCTGCCTGTCGCCAAAGGGCAGAGCGCAGCAATGGGCATGGTCGTGGAGGGTGGCGAAGTCGTCGCCCGTGCCCCTCTTCAGCCACAGCATGAGGGCGCCGAGCGGCCTGCCCTGACCAGCCCTCCAATGGGCAGTTGATCCTCGCACGGTCCTGGTCAATCTGCATTTGCCCCCGTGCCTGGGGCAATGTGCAACTAACTCTAGCTTCTTCGCGTAGTATCGGATGATGCCGTAGGGCGTGACGAATGTGATGTCTGCTGGGTCGCGAGGACCACCACCGCCGCCTGGCGCGGAGGTGGGGGTGGAGGAGGGCCTCCGCCGCATCCGCCTGGATCAGGGTCGCCACCAGGACCATCACCACCGCCGCCTGGATCAGGGGCGCCACCAGGATCATCACCACCAGGATCATCACCACCAGGGTCGTCACCGTGTCCGCTGTCAACTGATACGTCGCCGACCTCATCTGACAGAATGGCCTCACCACCGTGGTCACTCCCGAACAACTCGTCAGTGTTTGCAACCGATGATGGGCTCTCCCAGCCGTCGTAGGAAAGAGACTTGATAGACCCTCCCTCGCCATGAATGTCATTCTCGGGCTCGGGCTCGACCATCTCGGGGTCACCGTCGCCGTCGCCGTCCTCGCCTTCGTCCTCGCCGTCGGCGCCATCCTCGCCCAACTCGTCAAGGTCGTCCAACCACCCATTGTCATCAGGTCGCTTCCGTTTTTTGCGCCTGGGCGCTGGCCAACGTCGCGTAAACTCTCGGTCATCTTCGATATTGCCAACCACCAGCTGTGACGGCCGTATGGGCGATACGGGCCTGGACGAGGATTGCACCCGCATAACAGACAAACTCCAAGTGCTTGGCTTCGAAAAGTACGCATACAAGTTGTCGGCGACCTCGAAGTTCGTCAGGTAGTCGTCCAGGCAATCCAGCACGATAGCGCCGTCACCGAGCACACCGACATCCGCTGGTACGCACTGGCGATAAGTTGGCCTGTACGGCGAGAAATACATCAGGCCGATATGAAGGTAAGTCACAAATTCGCCCATCGGGCCAGCCTCATCACCTGCAACGTCTCCAGCGCTGGCGGCATCCCCACTCGAATCCTCTGGCACGTGATGGATCTTAACGACGATATCGCCAGACGACAATGCATCCCTCATAGACGTACATTTGCAGTATACCTTGATGCCACTATCAACCCATTTTTTGAACTTCCAGACGAGGTCCCCCTTCGGGAACACAAGCACACGCCTGCGTCGATACAACTTTGTTTCTGATGAGCTTTCTTAGGCGTCTCGTCGAAGTCCTGCTGGGAAGCATCTCTCTTCTCATCGTGAAGCTTGTCGTAATAGCTGGTGACCACCTCCCTGATCTTGGCGTTCTCGGACTCGGCCAGCAAGCCCACCATCCTGGGGATAATCTTCCTGACGGGGCAGAAATACTCCAGGACGTATGCGCCGCCAAAGTGGGGGCGAGCAACGAGGCCGTTTACCAATGGAGCCATTAGAGGGAGCGCGGCAATGAAATCGTTCACGTGCTGCATGCCCTTGGTAGCCCTCCATTTGGATAAGCTCATGGCCCTGTCGTGGACTGCGCGCTTCTTGAGGCGCCTGCAGAGGTAGTGATCTGCTCTGAGCGTGCCGATGTTCGTCGCGACGTCGCCGACTGGGATAGCGACCATGTCGATGCTCGCAGGGCGCCCTGGCATGCGACTCGCGTTCAAGATGGACTCCGCCCTCTCCTTCGCCTGCTGCTCGCCCAGCAACTTGTTGAGCTCCCTCGAGACGGTGCCGAAAGACTTCTTGCCCTCTCGATGCAAAGATGTCCCGATTGAGCCTGCTCTTTGGTAAACTTCAAACTCTTCTCGGGATAGCGCTCGGTATGCGGCCGCTGCCGCTTGCAGCACAACCCTCCCTACAACTCTGGCGCGAGCAGCGATGAATGCTCTCCAAGCTCCTCCGCCACCCCTCTTTGTAGGCCGGCCTTGTTCGTCTGGTTTTTGATCTCCGCGCTTCCGCTCCTTGGGCTCGAAGACCCCCGCTGGCTTCAGGATCCGAGCCTCTCTCGTAGAAGCCTTCCTCAGAACAAACCTGCCGCTGATGGTGGGCAGCTCGGGCCTGGCGGACTGCAGCGAGGTAGCCTCCACCTGCCTTCTGATCTGCGCGTTCTGAGTCTCCAATTTCACCGTCGCCGTCTTGCTGGCCATCACGATGAGGCTCAACTCGTGCAAAGCTTGGTCGCTCGTTAGCCCGCCAGGCTTATCTTTGTAGCACTCGATAAAGTCATCGCTAAACTTGTCGCGAATAAGCCTGCAAGAAGCCTCGAGTTCTGGAGCCAAAGCGCGATCATCAAGAAGCAAAAACAACCTGAAGGGGAATTGCTTTCCGATCGAGGCCCCGAACTGATAAGTGCAACAGCCTTCTCTGGATAAGTCCTTGCACAGCTTCGTCTGGTTCTCGAGCGTCATGCAATCATCTGGCAGGCAGTCCAGCTCCATAGACTTCGCCACCTTCTCAATGTCCTTGAAGTACTCGGTCTCCAACGTCAGCCTCGCAACACTCATCATAGGCCATTGCCTCCCACCCAACACCGTCGCATCGCCGTCTGAGGCGAGAAGGGCACAGTCCTGATTCATCTCCCACTCCTCGCTTGCCATCTCCAACTCCATCTCCAGGAACTTCTTGATTGGCTCCAAAACCGCCCTGAAGAACAGGACCTGGATGGACGGCTCAGTGGAAATCCAGTCGCGCGCTTGGCCGCGGTATGCCTTGCTCTGCTCGGCGAAGGCCTTTCGTGGGTGATCGGCCTTCTGCGCGCCAGGTTCGGGCGCCTCCTTATCCTTCTCGGGCGGCTGCGCATCGGCAGCTGGACCTTCGCCCTCGATATCCTCGGGCGGGGCCTGCTGCCCTTCATGCGGCACCAGCTGCAGGTCGGGTTGCGCGACTGGGTAGTCGCCAGGATCCTCGTCGCCGTACTCGACGTTCAGGTAGCTCATGCATGTCGCCCCGAAGAGGCCGTGGATGTTCATCGGCAGGCCGACGTCGCGAAACGTGATGTCTGCCCCAGTCCACCTGTGGCGAGGGAACAAGTACGGGGCGTGGGGGAAGATTGCTGGCACGAACTCCTTGAACAGCAGACGAAGGACGTCAGCTCGAGTCTCCCCTGGCAGTGCAACGAACATCATACGGTCCTTATCTCTCCATTCCCCTGGCGCACACCGTTCGAGCAGCATTCGAAGCGCCACGCACTGAGGAGAAGCGTCCAAGAATGTATCCATCACCAGGTTCCTGAACGCAACTGCCTTGGCATCCAGAGCTACGCCTGTCACAATCACCAACTTCTGTCTAATGATCCGCCTGGCAGCCTTTCGTAGCAAGCTCATCTGGCCAGCCAGCCTCAGTGAAAGCGTCGTCGCAACAAGCCCCGATATATCTTCCGCGTGCATGTCGTAAACCTTAGTGTGGAATCCAGACACTGTGTGTACCCGACAAAGAAGGTGTAGCACTGCCCATCCTTCGCGCTCAGACAATAGATGGCGCTCAGCCTTCAGATTTGCCGTGTACCCGTCAGTGCAAACAATGCGAAGCCTCCTGAGGAACGAAGCTGCATTTGATGTCCCAATCGAATATTCTGAAATAGCAGCCTTGTAATTTTTAGCAGAGTTCCTATCGCACACCTGGAGCCACGATAGCATATTCCCACGGAGAATCGCATACCGACCATCAATCTTCAGCAAAAGCAAAACGTTCGTGTCCATCTGTAGTACCTTTTTCGTGCCCACTGTTTTCTCCACAAGAACGACGGTGTTAGCTTCATCTGGCTCTTGTCCTGGAGGGGCCCCGTGGTCCACGATGGAGTGTCCGTCGTCGAGCGTCTCGGTCACCGTCTGCGTACTCTGCAAGATAAAATCGGTGCTGTCATAGCTGGCGTACTCCACGTAGCACAGAAGCTCCACTCTCTTGGAAGAGCCAGCGTAGCTAACCAATAGCTCCTCAGCGTGTTTCCATACGTTGCGCTCGACCTGCGGCGGCGTCTGAAAACAAACCGCCGCTGCATCGCGATCTGGTTTCCAGTGTTTTTTTTCCCCGGCCTGGGGCCGAGATGGCCCACCAAAAAAACCCATCGAAATCGCAGCGACGGTTTGCATTTCAAACGCCTCTAAGACCTGCAACGCACACCCTGCCATGATCTTCAGCGTGTCCCTATACTTCGAGCGGCTCTCGTCGAGGTTACGCGCGTTGCTGGTGATCCGCCCTGTGAGCGGGTCGTCGTCCATCACCTCTGTGGCTATCTTGAAAGCTGATTCGTCGAGGTCGCTGTCGGGCACGCGCCTGCAAGCCTGCGATGCCCAGTAGACATCCTTCTTCACCTCTACGGGGACTAACGCCATCTCATGGTCGAGCTCGCCGTCCACGTCGCCGTCGGCAGAGCAGTCGTCGCACGAGAGGGCGTCCACACGTGCCAACCAGTCGTCTCCATCTGGCTGCGGCAGCTGCTGCACAGCGTCAGCCTTATCGCTCACGGCGCCCAGCGCTGAAAGCCAGCTCTCGCCCACATCGTCGTCGACGGCCGTGTCGCTGCCAACGTCGCTCAAAGCCGCAAGCCACGAGTCACCTGCGCCTGCCATAAAGGCTGACGCGAACAAAATTGTTATGTATGCGTACATGAGTACAAGTGGTACGCACATGATATGGAGAATGCCGAAAGTTGAGCCAAAATGGTTACGGTCATGAACGAGATGTGTTGTCTGTTGATTGCCAGGGTTGGTATTTCAAGGCTGGCTGTCTGGTAGATGTTCCTCATCTCTTCGTTTACCTATGTTTGCCCTTTTGATTCTTCTTAAATATATAATGTACTGTGCCCCCCTCCATCATTTCTCATCTCTGGGGTTCTCAATCCGCCCCCCCTCTCCCTGAAGTCACATCCCCTCCCTCCCCGATGTCTCACTATTTTCCAAAACTTACCGCGCGTATGGATTTCGGCTCCGACCGCCTGAAACTTTGGACTAAAAGTTCGGGTCAAGATAACTAACCGTTTATATCTCTGCGCTGGCACGTATGACACATCGCGAACCCGCCCTGAGCCATTAAGCACCCCAGAACACCCTGCCCTAGACACCCTGCCGTGGACGCCCCCAGATTCTCAACCTAGGCCTTCAGGAGTCCAGCATGCGATCTGTAGCTAGATACGCCAGCCCCCATATGAGGCCACCCAGCGCATTCACTCAGTAAGGCCCCCCCAAGAATTCCCCCAGCCCCCGTGCATCCGCCGACCCCCCCATGAGGCCCCCTATGAGTCCCCTCTTAGGAGCCCCGTCTGCACTCTGAAGATATATCCGCCAGCCCCCTTATGAGGCTTCCCAGCGCCTTCACATATATACTCGTCTAGCCTTTCCTATAACATGCATATCAATCGTCGGTGCCTCGGGGGCGCGCCAGTCTGAACTTCTTCCCACGCTGAGACGATCGTGTTGCGTGCAAGAAATATGATTGCTCGTTTTTTTTTTTTTTTTTTTTTTTTTTTTTTTTTTTTTTTTTTTTTTTTTTTTTTTTTTTTTTTTTTTTTTTTTTTTTTTTTTTTTTTTTTTCTCGTGTTTTTGCATATGCTTTGCAGATGCTTTGCGGATGGCTTTGCGGATGCTTTTTGTTTTTTCGGTGAGGCCCTGCATGTGCTCTGCGGGTGCCCCGCGGGAGGCTTGCAGGGAAATTTCCGAGGGCCTGCGGATGCTCCTGCGGGAGCCTGGCGGGGAAAAAAACAAAGGGTCCCTGATGAGGCCCTCTAGGATGCCCTGCCGACATAATACTAGTAAGCATATCGCGCTGAAAGATAAACCTCGGACAGATCACCGCCAACTGAAGGGCATTCCTGCACGCGGCATGCACGGCGTGAGGAAGAGGCGCAAACTGCGCGACAAAAGGGCTCGATGCGTAAGCAGAGCGTCTGGGACGTGGGGGCATTCTTCACGAAGGCAAGACCTGAGTGCACACCTTCCCGAGCGCGAAGAGAAAACTGCGCCGCCGGTTTAGTCCAGTGCCTATCTGCAGCAGAAAACCCCAACCTTCCATGATGTGCGCGCGCCGCGACAACCTGCACCTGTGCGAGCTCAGGGAGACGCTCGCAAATATATCGCTGCAGTGCCGTCTGAAAGACTGTCGAGTTAGCAGGCGCAACGCTCTATGCAACTGTCAAAGATAGACCGGCGGCGGCATCGAGAACGCGACCCGCTTCAAACTGCCTGGAAAGGCGGCGCAGAGTGTGACGAAGTCCATATAAACAGTCATCCGCATATTCAAGCTTCGACTGCAGACCTTCTCAACAATACTTGCTAACATACTCTTCAAGAGGAGCAGCCCGAAGACAAGAGCACCGCGGATGCACGGCCCGCCCGTCGAACTCCACGGCCAGACGAAATCGTCTCGCAAATGTTTCCCATGACCGAAATCAGCGCAGCGTTATCGCTGTGAAACATCAGAAAAACTGGGCGAGGAAAGGCGGCGCTCCCATGTTTGCCTAAACCTCCAAGGGCCAATCAACCGAGAGAAAGGGGAAAGCAGCAGAGTAGTCCGCCAGCGCCCGCGGACTGCCCCCCTCTGCCCTGCACATGCTCAGACAGAGCCCCGGCCTCCGCGCGAGCGATATGCGCGGCCGCGCCGCGGCCAGGAATGCGCGCCTGCGATGTCTAAACAGTCGAGCGGGCAATGTCATTAAGCGGGCGGCGCATGCGCGATCTCACCAGCTTGGCGTCAGTATAGGCCATGGAACGTGGGCGCGTGTTTGCAAGGGCCCTATATACCTTAGAACTCGTGCCATCCCTAGATTCAGCTTTCGGATGGAAAACCATCAGCACCTCCAACATATCCCGCGGAAAATCCTGACTTCCCTTCCACCAGGCCCCAATAAAAATCGAAGAAAGCGCGGGGCGCCCCCCAGACGCCTGCTGTTGCGCGGGAGCCCGCCGGGACCAGGCATGCTGCGATTTCTTGTCACGATGGCACCCCCCCCATAAAGGCATCGCAGTCCACTTCCCAAGAAACCGATCCTCCGACAGGCACCTGTCGGGCATCGAGAAACTAGTCCGGGCCACTTGGGGCGGTCCTTGCAATTCACAGATGGCTTCTCCCCAGCGGTTCCGAAAGTCCTCGGCTGGGGCAGCTGGGGCGGGCATGGGTAGTGATTTGGGCCCGAGGCTCCTTGGAGCCACGTGCGACGACGGAACTGTCGCCGGAACAATCTCCGCCGTGCAATATGTTTCTCCTTTTTCCGCCTCTGGGAATCATCTGGCCGGTCATTCTCGAGTTCCCGCGCAGCGGCATCCAAAACCTGCAGACGCAACTGGCGAACACATGATCGACGAGCACGGATGCCAGCACAAACAAGGGTATCGTCATCTTGCATTCAGATATTTGCGGGGTGCATGTCAAGGCATTGTCAACCAACTTAATTTTCTGAAGTCTCATACCTCCGTTTGGAATCACGGCCCAGTGATGGCGCCACTCGCGCGCGGCAGCGACTCCAACCTCAATGCGGCGACAGGCGCGGGAAGCAGCCGAGTGCATGCATGCTTTAGTCCAGGCAAGGCGCTCGACACTATCATTAGAGATAGGCGGGGTTCGCAGAAGGCTGCCCAGCTCATCCGCACACTCAGGCGACTTCGCAAGCCACAGCGGGATACTCTTGCTCTCGGAAGCAGCGGGGCTGAACACCGATATCGTCGACACGGCGGGGATGTGACCCGAGGCCATGTCAATCGTCAATCGTTCGGTTGTCGACGTCGAAATCGCCATGTCAGCCAGAACGGCACTGGGCAGCGAGCAGTAAATTCTGCCCTGCCTAGCAGCATGGTCAATCACGCGATCCACAACTGCGCGACGCGTGTCCATGTCATGGTAAAACTCGATCAAATCACGGAGGTGGGAATGAAACGATCGGGCACGACGTCGGCCCCCTGGGGCCCACAAACCACCGTGCGCTTTTTGGCGCCCTCCCCCTTCCAACGTGAAATTCCAGTCCCCCAGCAGGATCGTGAAATGCTCAACACACGTCGGAACCTCCCGACTAGTCAAACGCAGTACATACAAGTATACGTTAAAATGCTCCGAGGTGTTCGGCACGTGTGCGTTCACAAGATTACATTGCCCATGCGCGCCCATCGTAGTGGTGAGGAACACCCGGCCATATATCAGCGGGCGGTGCTCAATCTCAGTAGGCAAACTCGCAAAAGACTTGCTCAGAGCTGTGAAATTCCCCCCCCCCCCAGTGCCAGCACGATCAAGAAACAATTCGAAGCCAAACGTATGGGGCGGAAGTTGGAGAAAGAGAGATGATCGATATCACCTGGGTGTCCGGTCGTGACGAGGGGACTGAACGGACACGATCATACCTCCAGCACTCCACGAGCACGCAAAAAAAACGGAGGGAGGACACAACGGAAAATCCTCTCGATGGGGCACATCGCACGGCGCTGGACGAATTAGGAACGACGGCAGAGGCAAAACAGGCGAACCTGCAAACAACTGTGGCAAAGGCTGATCACATGCGGCCGGGCCCCTCGCCCAGCGTGCATGTTTCCGTGGTCGTAGTCGCCGAGGGCGTTCGCCAAGCGCCATCCTATAGATATGGTTTGTTGCTTTGTTGTTCGTAGCAATACCAATTGTGAAATCAATTCGGTGTCCGTGAACTGCCATTGGTACAAGTCCTCACGGTATGATACAACCACACATTTACCGTCTTCCTTCTCTCCAGCGTGAACAGCGTCCATGAACCCTTGTCACTGGAGGTACGAAGCCGTCCTGAACCATAACGCGAACAACCCATACCCAGGTTCACGTTCCAGAGACGTTTGTTCATGAACTTGATCTTCATCGGCTCCCACAGGCATGAGAGAGACGTTGCCCTCATCCTCGCGGACACAGGAACGCCACCACGAACACGAATTACACATGTCTTGGCACGATCGCGCTAGTCGGGCCAACTTGAACGAGATGTGAAGGCCCACTGTTTGAAACGTGTCGCTCCCGCGGGAGTCTTGAAGATCACCGAATATGGGCGACTAGAACGCTGGAATTTAGCCTCCGTGTCAGCAACAATCTCTTGTGGCATGTGTGTACTGTGCCCCTCCCAAGTGTTCCTGGCGACACCGTGATAGAACTTCACGGGGCCATCCACCAATCCATACACGGCACGGGCTACTCTGATCCTTGTCAACGGCAGCGTCCGTAACGAGATCAGGAGGCAGCAGGAGTAGCAACTCGCTTGCGACTGTGGCTTTGCTCGGAACTATCAGCAGTGGAACACGGGCGCGATATCGATGCAATCTGCTCGTCTGGGGCCTTGAAGCGAGCCTCCATTGTCGCCTCCACCCCAGCAGCAGCGGCACATTATCTGCCATCTTCATCGGTTCATCAACTACAGTGGGGACATTTGAAATATGCTGAAACCTCGCTCCCCACGGAGGAAACATCGTAGACACTAAGTCTGCATCTCCTGCACAAAAGAAATATGCTGAGCCTGACGGCCTTGAATATGAATCTCGAGCTGGTCGGTACGTGAGTTGGAGGGGCTGATCGCCGTGACAAACTCGCTGTTCCTGGATCCAATCGCTTTCAAACTATCGGCACCTCCCGACGCCTTGGCAGCAGTATGAGAGACGAGTGTACAACGCTCAGAAAAGCATATCGCAGCAAAATGCGTGGGTAAGCTGGCACTCTGCAGTGCAAAAGAGAAGCAAGGAACCTGCTCGGGCGAGCACCTGTGGTTCCAAGCGCGCACGGCCGCCTCGCCACCTCGAGACGGGGGAATTCCCGATATTACCACTTGAACCACAATCGCTACGGGCGAGGGCGAGGCGCAGTTGTTTTGGAGACGCGGGCCCAAAAGGTGAAACGCGGTTGCCTTCGCACCACGAGCCCTGGCATAAGGGGGCCGGCCACGCAACAACGGCGGAGTTTCGGCCACGCTCGCAAGACAGCCTCTTTCGGGGCGATTCCATAGCCGAATGTCCACCTGCGTCTTACGTGGGCGCGGTGGCAATTCAAGGGGGTCTGCCCCCCCCTACCCATAGCCCTTGAGGCTCAAATGACTTGCCCGAACAATCCCTTGGACAGCCCAACGGGGATTCGGACAAGCCTCCCCGGGAATATTCCTCCCAAAGAAGGATACAGTAGAACCGGGAAATCCTTTTCGCTGCAAGCGGGGGGGGATCTCCTCTGGTAGTCGGAGAAGCCCTGGACGTCACTGCTCTGCCACCACTCCGACCTCGCGGATCGCACGAGAGCTCCTTCCTACTCCTCGTCCTCCTGCTCGCCAAACACTAAGACGAAGTCAAGACGAGGATTGAATCGGGTGAGGATAAATCGAGAAACTTTGGGATCAGTCGGCTCTTGAGGATGTTTCAGGCGCCGCGGCCTTCTCAGAGCGTTCCTGAACGCTCTGAGAGCGTCCTGGAACGCTCTGGCCCGGATTCATCTGCGTGGCTGCCCCGTCCGAAATACGCCTCTTATCTGCAAGATCCCCACGCATTCGCTCAAGACCTGGCCTCGTGGGGATGGGGAGCGACGAGTGGGGCTGCTGCGGATGATCCCGCAGACGTGTGAACGCTGACGAGCGCTTGTTCACCAAAGCATCCAGTACGTGGACGGGGCCGCTCTGGGGGCCGGGGCTCCCAGGCTCCCAGGTAACCGTCGGAGGTGACTCTACATCTCGTGGCCCACCGACTGTTGCTCAGGAGGGGGCGCACAGAAGATGCCAGGACGGGAGCGTATCGGCCAAATCACTAGCGCGTTGCTGCTCCAAAGAGGTCAGGAAATGAGCACGTGACAATTCTTCCCGCGTAGCGGTCGTTTCCTGGGGGGGAGGGTCGGGCGGGAAAAAAGGGTAACGGCGGCCGCGGCGTGCACCCGCCAAGGTGCGTCCGCGCCACCTGCGCATCAATCGCCTGCGTGCACCACAGCATGTAGCGGGGGTCCAGCCCCCCCCCCAAAGTACGATCGTTAGCGTTATTCCGGAGGGGGAAGGGGGGGGGGGCCCGTGTAGTGAGCGTCACCCTGGGGAGGGGACAAAAAAGAGGATCACCACGGTGCATCCATACTTTTCAAAGCGTGGACATCGAAAGCGTAGAGGCTCTGGTTTCTTCTCTCCAGCCTGCCCGGGCCCTCGACGACTCTCGGAGGCAGGTCGCCCCGCCATCCTCTCGCGCTGCTGCACCTGCTCCTCACTCTCCTGCTCACCCTGCTCATACTCATTATCCTCTTCCTCTTCCTCCTCGGCGTCCTCGCCGTCGTCTTCCTCCTCCTCCTCCTGCTTCCCGCCCTGCTGTGCCCTCCTTCCCTCGCCTCCCCATTTCCTTCCGCCTCCCTCTCCCGTCCCCCTCTAAAGGAGAGGGGAAGGAGGTAGAGAGGAGGAGCAGAAGGACTCGCCTTGAGGTAGCATGGCTGTGGGGCACCTTGACCCCGTTGGTGGGCCCAGTTTCCTGAAGCCACCACCTTGAAAAGCACGGTGGCCCGATGGTGAAACAGACCACACGGAACGAGGTCGCTCTGGACTAGGAACCTGCCGGAGTCGCAGAAAGGCCTCCAGAGGGTCCCAAACAGGTTCCACGTCGGTCGCAAAATGACCCACACAGCAGATCTGCAACATAGACTTCAAAAAAACACGCAGCAGGAGCTCGCAAACCAGGGGGTTTGTTCCACCCTGGTCTTTGTGGCGCGCGATTGGTGCAGCTGGATCATGGTGCATAACAAGCACCCCGGAGGATTAGTTGGTCAAGTACGGCCGTGAAGCACGAGTCAGCATCCTACAGAAGCGGCGAGGTCGGTGTAGCAGAAAGTGCGGTTCAAAGTTGAGAACCAACACGCATCATTACAATGTTCCACGAGGTCGGGACTTGTCGGTAGATTCGCCCGTGGTTGTGGGTCGGATCTCTCAACGGCCACGCGGCCGGGACAGAGATAAACAGAATTGCCCCGAGGGGAGTTGGCAAGGTGAGGGATGGATCAACGAAACCGCCACAAAGTTCGGTGCCGGGCCATCCTTGCGAGGATGAGCTGGCATCTCCCAGGACATACGTGCATTCGCCTGCGGGTAGGCCGGCGCGCTCTCCCCCTCCTTGAACTTGGGCGCAACTCCCCCTCCTTCAGAAAGGGGGATTTGGCAATTTCAGATGGAGCATGGCGGGGTACATCATGCTCAAGTAGGAGCGCGACCACGAGAAACCTTCCACAAGAAACCCAAGCCTGGAACACTGGGGTGTCCATTGATTTCTTGGCATGGGCCAATCGCGCTTTCCATAGCAAGACGATCGAAAGCCAAGAAATCCAGGGCACCCTGCAGGCAAGCAGGGTGTTTCTTGGCATGGATTTTCATTGCATGCTATGATGAAAGGATGGCGTGTGCATGTTGCTAGACAGTGTGCAAAGCTCAAAGCAAATAAGAAGGTGTAACGAACGGTAGGTGACGGTGCACTTTTCGGCGCCACGGAAGCAACGAACAGTAGGTGTCAAATGCGGTGTCCGGCGCCAAGAAGACAACGAACGGTAAGTGTCAAACTCTGTGCCCCAACTGCGCGACACGACAGACCTCTGCAAGGTACGCGATTCATAATCAAGCGGCCTAAAAATGGGGGATACTGATGGGAGCGGCAGGCACGAATTTGCATTGAGAGCGACCAGAGACCGAAAGGATGGAGACAGGAAAATACTCTTCAAGGCAAACCGCAGGGCCAAGCCTTTGAGTCCGGGTATTGCTCGCGAGTAGAGCGGTTCCAGAAATGCCGCGCTCCATTGGACGCGAACTTCATTCTGCCATCATTGCCGAGCCTCCTGAGATTCCTGTTTCCAAATAAGCTCCACAACGACTGCAGATACAAATTACATGTGCATCGTGTTTTGCTGGGGGGCCACAACCAGGTTGCTGAAGCGGGCGCTGCCCTACAGGCAAGGGCACGTTGTAAGCGACGGCTTGCGATCACCTTGAATCAATCGATGGCAACGTTGACATGCCCACCTCGAACGCTTCCATTCCCAATCATGGCCCTCCGCTAGGGCCGCGTCGTCCGCGGCTGCAAGCGGCAGGATGGGGAGCAGGTGCGGGAGGCAAGGGCACGACCTGCCTTGCGGCGCCATTGGGTGCGGATTAATGGGGCGATCAATGGGGGGGGGGGGGGTAAGGTGCCCGTTTCGGACCCAAAAAGGCCCCTGTAGGGGCCCTGGAGAGCCCCTCTCTGCAGCCCGCGCTGCCCCCCCCCTCAATTGTTGGCCCCCCTATTACGCGGCCTCCGACGTCAATGCCAGCGGTGACGTCGGGCCGACGCAAATAGCGCTTGAAGGTGGCGCTTAACGCCTGGGTGGGCGCCAACCTGGGGAACAACTTGAGCGCATGGACCGAATACTTCTCCTTCCGGGCAGTGGCAGCCGAGCACGACGGCTTCGCTCAGGCGAGAGCCCCCTCCTTGGCGTAGCGGTCTGCCAAGTTGTTGCCGACCGCTTGCCACCATTCCAAAAATAGTCAGGGTTCGTACGGCCCCAAACCTTCAGGATTTGGACAATCGGACGTCCACGAGGCGAGCCACGAATCTGCACGTGGAGTTCCGTATAGACGTGATGTCTGGCCGTAACTTGGGCCCACGACGCGCTCGCCATCTTAACGAGGACAATACATTGCTGAACCGCCCCCCAAGCGTAGCGAATGACCCTCCTCTGAGGGGATCTTCGCAACGGCCCAACCAAGCCGCGTGGAAGATCACGAATCATGGGGGCGTCCGTGACAACTTCCCCTGTGAACGCCTCATTGATCGAGAGGCCGTCCTGCAAACGCCAATACTAATTAGTGGCAGGAGCATGAAGAGGAGGAGTCGGAGGGGAAGGAGGAGGAGGCTCCTCCTCCTCCTCCGCCTCCTCCTCCTCTTCCTCCTCCTCCTCCTCCTCCTCCTCCTCCTCCTCATGGGGGGGCGCAAGGCATGCCGCCCCCCCAAACCCCCACCCCTACCCCCCACCCCCCACCCCAAACGGAGTCCCCCCCCCTCCTCCTACTTCTCCTCCTCCTCCTCCTCCTCCTCCTCCGCCTCCTCCCTGCTGCCTTGGCTGTTTCCTGCCGTCTCCTCCTCCTCCTCCTCCTCCTCCTTTCCTCCCCTCTCTCTTCCCTCCCCCTCGACGAAGACGACGACGACGCCGACGCCGACGCCGACGACGACGACGACGCGACGACGACGCCCCCCGGGCGGCAGCGACGCGTGCGGGTCGTCGGCGCCCCCGACGTCGCCGGCGACCACGCGGAGGAGGCCCTCGTGCTCCAGGGCCTGCGGGGCGCCCGGGGCGGGGCGGCCGCTGAGGTCTCGCCCGCTCGCGTCGGTCGACGCCGCGGAGGGGGGAAAACGGCGGAGGGGGGATGCCAAGGAGGAGGATAACGAAGACGAGGAGGTTGGTGAGGAAGAGGAGTAGGCGGAGGAGGAGGAGGAGGAGGAGGAGGAGGAGGAGGAGGAGGAGGGGGAGAAGAGACTGGCGAGGAGGACGGCGGGGTGGCGAGGAGGACGAGGAGCATGGCGGGGAGGAGGATGCCTGTTGCGCATCGACGTGGCAGATCGTATGCGGGGTCGCAGGCTTCGCGCCTCCGGCTGCCGCACGCGCGGCGGGGCCGCGCGCACGCGAGGGCGGGCGGCGGCCCGCAGCAGGCAGCCGGCAGCTGCGCCGCGGCGCCCAAGTGAGCCCCGCGTCGAGGGGGAAGGCGAGGAGGATGGCAGCGTGGAGGATGACGGGCGAGGAGGATTAGGGGGCAAACAAACCTACCTCCCTTGTGACCATCCTCGCTTCCAAGAGATACCAAGCGATGCCAAACTACGGGCTGTACCGGTCAGGCCGCTTGACGAGGAGGCGCGTGGTATAGCTTGGTTTTGCCTGGAAGCGAAAGCGGGGTAGGTAATTCACGCTCTGAAGGATGGCGGTGTGGAGGATATCGGGGAGGAGGAGGACGAGGACGAGGGGGGGAGGGGCAGGGTGACCAGGAACAGAGCTGGAGGATGAGTGGGAGGAGAGGCGGGGAGGAGAAGGCGGGCGGGTGGATAGGAGGGGATGGTGGGGTGGAGGATGACGACGAAACACAGAGGGAGATCCGATACGATGCGAGAGCACTACGCTGGCGTCGAATATGCCTTGCCATCGCTGTCTATACAAGACACCAGGCAGTTGTAACCATGTGTTTGCCAGCGTGGACCCCAAGCAGGATGTTACTACACTGTGGATGTGTAAGCCATGTGGTGCAAGCTATCTGGTAAAGGCTAGTGAAACAGAGGTGGTGTAAGCTAGGTGAACCCTACGTGATGAACTTTACACCTCTTAACATAAACAACATGGCTTGCGCCGTGAAAGCCATGTGGTGTGAGCTATGAGGTGTTAACTATCTCGTGCAGCATGTGCAGTGCAAGCTAGGTGGCATCATCTATGCTGCGTGCGCTGTGCGGCGCAACCTGTGCGGTGTAAGCTGTGTGTGGAAGCTGCGTGGCGTACGCTGTGCAGTGCAGGCCGTGTGGTGCAAGCTATGTGGTGCAAGCAATCGGGTAAAGGTCATGTGGTGCAATTAGGCGGGCAAGCCGCAGACGAGGCGCCCACGAGTCGCCCACGGGCGCATGCCAGGCGAGACCGTCAGAACCGACCCAGCCTGGGAGGCACCCGCGAGGCGTCCACGGGCGCGCACCAGGCCATGCGAAACCTCGGCACACACACACACACACGCACACACACAGACACGCGCACACGCAAACACACACACTCACACACACACGCGCACACACACACACACACACACACGCACACGCACACGCACACGCACACACACACACACACCCACCCACCCACACACACACACACACACACGCAACCGCACACGCACACGCACACGCACACACACGCAGCTCACGAGGCGCCCACGAGGCGCCTGCGAGCGCGCACGGGCGGGTACCAGGCGAAACCTCGGACAACCCCGCTTACGAGGCGCCAGCCGGTGGGCGTCGGGCGAAACCTCCGCACACAAACCCAGCGCACGAGGCGCAGACGAGGCCCCCGCAGGCGCAGGCAAAACCTCGACACGCACAAACAAACACAAACACACACACACACACACACTCTCACAGCGCACGCGCACGAGGCGCCCACGAGGCGCGCACGAGGCGCCCACGGGCGCTCACCAACCGAGCACCAGCCGGGCCTCCAGCACACCCATCCAATTCCTCAGTCATCCTGGCGAGAACCCCAGAGAGCGAAGACTGCCTGTAGAACGTTCCGCCTACAGAAGCCCGGCAGGCGAGAGCACGCACGTAGAGCCAACGTGCTAACCATAAGGAGCGCTGAATAAGGAACGAAGGGGCTTTTACGGTCTCGGCAAGCCTCGGCCACGAACACGTTCCCCGACCTGGATCCACGGGACGGCCCGAAAACCAGAGCCCCTGCTGAGCCCGAAGTGGTTATTCTTCTGACATCTTGACTGTACTGCGAAAACTCGTCGAGTCTGCCTGGCCCCGCCGCCGCTGACCATGCAAGCCAATCCTCGCCCGGTGTGCAATCTTGCCGCGGCTTCGGGGCGAACCCGGCTATGGGCCTGAGAGGGCGAGCAGCGGTAGTGGTACATGTTCCGACTCTGGGATCGAGGGGGTGCGTGTGGCAGTGCAGGAACCAATGTGGATAGAGAGTGCGGACAAAGTACAGTCGAGGTACTGCCAGAAGGAAGACGGCATAAGGCACGAAACTCCGTTTTGGCGCCCACAACGCCTGGGTGCACGTGGAGGGCTAGAGGAACAAACACGGAAGGTCCCAAGAAGCAGCGAGCCCCTTCTGAACACAAAGCGGTGCCTATTTCAGCGTCCTGACTGCAGCGCGGGTAGGGGGTCCAGTCATCCTGCGATTACCACCAAAGAAGGTCAGCAGGTGAGGAGCCAAGCTTTTCCTGGCCACGGCGAGCCTCGACCACACGTCGGCTCCCCCCTCTGCATCAAAGGAACGGCCCGAAAACCAGAGCCCCTCCTCAACCCAAACAGGTCCTTGCTTCAGCGTCTTGACTGACCACGGTTCCCTCGGTGGCCCATGCGTGCGGCGACGTTGAATGCACCAAGCGAAGAGTAGAACTTGCCCCCCCCCCCCCCTGCGACGGGTTTTGATCGCATGCTTGACACACCCACTGTGAATCAAACGAACGTCTTCCGGGTTCCAGTCTCTCTCACCGTGTGCAGCTAGCAAGGCTGGATACAGACTGGCCTGCATCACCAACGACCAGAATACGGTCAGGAACGTTCGCTTAGCGTCTCGCGGCGGCAGCCCCGGCGACACGATATGCCTTGCAAGCGAATAGCGCGCCCCTCCGTTCCGCGGGGCGGGATGTTGGAAAAAACACGGGACGTTGGCGCTTGGTAGTTGGGAGATGGATGGCGTATCGCGCCCAAGATTGGCGGGTCAGAACCGGCGGAACGATACACCCTGCGAAATGCTTAAGAAATCATGGGTTAAGAAATTCATAGTCTCAGAATTTGAATAAAAACCCAGAACTTCTATCAACATCTTGGGATTTACATGGAAAAGTTAAGAATAATCTAGACTTTGGCCGAAAACTTACGTTTTCTTAAGCGTCGCCTGAGGTGTACGCCGAGACAGAACTCCTGACCGTTTTCACGACATGCTCGCCGGCACTGCTGCTGCTAAGCAAACACGGGCGGGGCCGCAGCCCCGCCTCGGAACGCTGCGCGGAGTGGAGCCGATCGCGGGAAGAGCTGCTGATGGGCAACAACTCGCCATAGCTTGGACGTCCACTCCTCGTGCATGTTTCGGCTTCGTGCGTGCGTTCTTTCGCAAGATGGCCCAAGTTTTAGGTCGGGCACGTCCTCCCACAGGCGGATCTGGAAGAAAAGCAGTCAACCCAATTATTGAAAACTCGTCCAAAGAGCACGCAACATCGTCCCCATAGTACTTTTCGACTAATCTTGAAGATTCCCCCTGTGCAGGGACATGCCCGACTTAACCCACGTTGCTCCTCGATGGCCCCCGCCGAGGAACGCATGCACACGTCCGAGCGATGCCACGACAAAAAGGGGCGGTAGGGCAGGGGCGGGAGGGTTCCGGCTCGGCGCGGAGGGGCGGAGCCACGAGAGCGTCGGCGATTGCCCCTCCGGTCGGCGCAAACCACACCCCCGCCAGCATCCACCTGGCCTCTGGAAGCCCGACGGCACGGGTCAGCCGAGAAGGATCGGGCCGCATCCGATGGCCGCCCCGCGGAGGAGCGTCGCCGTCGTCGTCGTCGTCGTCGTCGTCGTCGTCGTCGTCGTCGTCGTCGTCGAGGTGGCCTCTGCGCCGATCTGCTCCGCCATCAGCGCCTGGGTGGAGGCCGCCTGCGTGGGTGGGAGGTGGGTCTCGGGTGCAAGACTCCCACCAGCCCTCTGGGCGTAGGTGGTCTAGAACAGATCCTCTTCCACCCCTCCCTCTTCCCCCTTGGGGAGGGGTTTACCCCTCCCCCTACCCCCTCCCCTGGACCTGGACGGAGGGTTTCGCGAGCGGTCGGACGGCTCTTTTGGCCCCAAGATGGCTCCAAGAGCGCCTCAGCGAGCCCAAGATAACCTCCAAGATGGCTCAAGATAGCGCCAGATCGCTTAAGATGGCTCCCAAGATGTTCCAAGAGGCCCAAAGACGGCCCCATGACGGCTCCAAGTGGCCAAAGAGCTCCCCAAGGAGGCCCCGAAGAGGCCAACGTCGTCCCAAAACCTTAAGAAAATCAATGTTTGTTGCTTTCTCCCCGTTTCGCTTCCGATGGCCATCCAAGGCCTCAAGATGGCTCCAAGATGGCCCAAGAGGGCCCCACAAGAGGCCCAAGAGAGCCCCAAGACGGCCCCAAGAGCGCCCAAGAGCGCTCCAAGAGCGCCCCAAGAGGCGATGTTTGGAGCTCCTGAGGGGGGAGGCTAATTAGGGAACCCCCCTTCGTTGATCGATCTCCTCCAAGATGGCCCCAAGAGCGCCCCTACAGCCCCCAAGAGCGCCCCAAGAGCGCCCCAAGAGGCGCCCAGACGGCCCCAAGAGGCGCCCAAGAGGCCTCCAAGAGGCTCCCAAGAGACCCCCAAGAAGCCTCAAGAGGATCTTCGAAATGCATTTAAGATGCTTCTGGCTCTTCGGTTCGCCGTCCTCTTCAATTTCTCATCCCCCTCTTCCTCCTCCTCCTTCTCCTCCTTTTCCTCCTTCTCCTCCCTCTGCTCCTTCTCCTCCTTCTCGTCCTCCTCGTCCTCTCCCTACTCCACATCCTCCTCCTCATTCTCCTCCTCCTCCTCCTCTTCTTCCTCCCCCTGCCCTCCGACGAGGATTCCTTCTCCATCCTCCCCCTCTTGGGGTACGTGACAGCTTCCCCCGCCCTTTGTTATTCTGCATGCTCCCCGACTCCCCTGATCACCTCAACTCCCCTGGGCATCGTTTCTGGATGGGCTGGTGGGGATTTTTTTTTATACAGCCGCAGGCGGAAGCGCCGGCGGCGAGCAGTCACGGTCGGGCTGCGGCCGTGACGAAATCCCGGGCGCGCGCGGGGGCCGCGGACCAGGCGGCGGGGCAAGCAGCAACCCAGGGCGTCTGAGAGGCCAGGCGGTCGTGCAAGCTGCAACCCAGGGAGTCTGAGGGGTCAGTCACCCAGGAAGCAAGGCGGACGCGGCCAAAATGGCGCGCCGTACGTTCCCAGTCATGGTCGTGACAACCGACAACCGCATGGTGGTGGGATCCAAACTCCGTGCGAGAAAGTCAGCCCAGGGAGTCTAACGGGTATGAGCAGACCGAAAGCGTAGTTGACGTCGTCCAGCAAGGAGGGGGATTCTGACAACGCCAGCGAACCGTCGCAGCTTCAGAAAGCGCATCCACGGCTGATAGGGTGAGCCTGAGGTCAAAGCAACTGAGGCAACCACAAAACAACTGCTGAGAGATGCGCCTGCACGCAGAAGACCAGAGATATGGTGTGCCGCAGTGCAGAAGTACACGAGTACCCACCAGGTGAGGGACACACGGTCAATCGGAAGTGGGCGTGTACAAACGACTAAGTGACAGCCAGCGCCTCGCAACCCACGCAACGCCAGGTCGAAGAAAGCGCTCGAAAGGTGTCCGCAGTCAGCACACCGGTAGTGGCGACAGACGTACTCCGACACCGCGGGGAGAACCCGGTACTGAATCCAGAATTGCAATCGCGGCGTGGCGGGAACACGGAAATTCTAGACTGAACCACAGACGACCATGGGCCCCACCGAGGGGGGAGAAACCGCGACGAGGGCAGAG
This sequence comes from Prorocentrum cordatum, assembly GCA_963575745.1. NCBI lineage: Eukaryota > Dinophyceae > Prorocentrales > Prorocentraceae > Prorocentrum > Prorocentrum cordatum. Next base: position 485,452 of record CAUYUJ010020193.1, read on the forward strand.
GAGCCAGAAGACCAGGGCGGTGGGGGACGACACCACCGAACTGGCTGGGAGAACGGGAGCCCAGCCGAGGGGGGGGACACCCCGACACGGCAGGGCGCCCGGGGGCGCGGGGGAGGGACGCGCCAAGAGTGAAAACAACTACATCAGGCCTGAGGCCGATGGGGGACAGGTGGACCACGGCCCCAGCGGCAGTCCACGAGCCAGTATTGTCAGCAGGCCACTGCCCGTGTTCCCAAGGGCGGGGAGCAGCGGGGGCTGGGCAGGGAGTGGCACCAGGGAAGGAGCACTGCCTGCAAGTCCGGCGACGGCCACAGCAAGGACTGCAAGCTGGTGGGGATATTTTTTTTTTGGTCGCGGCCGCGAGCGAAGAGTGCAAGCGGCGAACAGGGAGTCCGGGCCGACGGGCATACCTAATTAGCTGCTGGGCGCAGCACGAGCCGGCTGGGCCAGCTCACAAAAGCAGCAGCTGGGGCAGCGGCGGCGGGGGGCTGGCTGGCTGAACTGCCACGCCCAGGAAAGCTCGGGCATCGTGCAGCCCTGCGGCAAAATGCCAGGGAATTCTGTGTTACGCGCTGTGGCGTCAGTCCACTCCGGTGGAGGTGCATGTCGGGACAGGAGGGATAACCTGCACGTGCGATCCTCACGGACACACGCTGGTGAGGATACGCGAGACGTCAACTATTTTAGCCCAGCCCTCCTGTTGCACACAGCATCGATCGATCCTCAACGCAATACTCTTACAACCGCACTGAACTTCATGATAAATGCACCCGTGGAAACGCAAGACTCTAAGCTGGTCTCATGACCGCCCGCCTCAAGAAACCTTCAACCGTCAAGCCTGCAATATTTGGTGGAGATCCCTGGCCGGCGTGTTTTTGACGCCACGGCGCAATGGGTCCAGATAGCCTCGACACTCGGCAGCATGTGTAACATAACCCATGTGCTTCGAGCGGTGAAGAGACGCTGCAATCCTATCGACGATAATCAGAGACTGGATGGCGTCTCGAAAACGCAAAGCTCCGCCACCGTGCCTCTGGGTACGGAGTGGGCGTGTCCTCAGGCCCTTTGCCTAATACCTGGAACCTCATTCCTCAGTCCTGAGGGTTCTTGGAGGGGCCCGGACCCAAATTCCAAAACTTGGCGGCGCTCCTGGCGTGCCCCTTGGACTCAGGGAAGTGTTGAAGCATGACTCTTTCTTTCAAAGGCCAAGGTGGGCCCAAGACGGGCCAAGACGGCCCCAAGAGGCCTCCAAGACGGCCCAAGCGGGCCCCGAGATGCCCAACGATCAACCCAAGACGCCCGAGATGGCCTCACAACGGCCACCAAGACGCCCCAAGAGGCCTCGATGAGGCCTCCCAAGAAGGACCTGAGAGGCCCAAATCATTCACTTTCCTAAGTGTTTGACTGATTTGCGCGTTCTCGCCGTTTCGGCGTTCCGGCGCTCCAGGGCGGCCCAGGAGGCCGCCAAGACCATCCCAAAACGGCCAAAGAGGCCTCCAAGAGGGCCCCAAGACGGCCTAAGAGCGCCCCGAAACGGCCCAGGAGGCGCCGCAAAAGCATAAACACGACCCGGAAGCCCGAGCCTTCCGACCCAAGAGGCCTCCAAGAGACCCCAAGAGGCTCTGAGAGGCCCCCAAGAGGCCCAAAAGAGTCCCCTAGAGACCCCAACACCGCACCCAAGAGGCCCCCAAACTGCCTGCAAGAGGCCCTCGAGAGGCCTCCCACAAGATCCCAACGAACATCCAATAGACTTCATACCCACAACCCAGGGACGGTGGCGGGATAAGCCGAAGGCCATTAGATCCGCCGCCCCCTGCGCGCTGGACGTTTCAGGTTTTGGTTTTGGTTCTTTTTCCAAAAGAACTCCCCAGTGGGCTCCGGCAGAACCCGCCGGCCACCCGGAAAATCCCCAAACGTGCCCAACGACCGCAAACAATCCTCCAAAAAACGGCCGTTTCGCTCGGGACATCCTCAAAAAATCGCGAAGATGGCCCAAGATGGCCTCCAAGTCCGCCCGAGATGGTCCAAGACGGCCTCCAAAACGGCCCAAGAGAGTCCAAGACGGCCCAAGACGGCCCAAGAGGCCCCCCAGAGGCCTCCCAGACGGCCCAAGAGGCCTCCAAGAGGTCCTCCAGGAGAGTCCGAAGAGGCCAAAATCATTGATTTTCCTTTGGTTTTTGAAGGATTTTGGCATTTGCGCCTTTTCGGCTCTCCGACGGCTCAAGACGGCCCAAGAAGCCCCCAAGATCGCCCAAGAGGCCCCCAAGAGAGCCCCCTGATGGCCCAAGTGGCCTCCAAGATGGCCCCTAGAGGGCCCCAAGACGGCCCAAGAGGCCTCCAACACGCCCAAGATGGCCTCCAAGACGCCCAAGATGGCCTCCAAGACGGCCCTGGAGCGCCCCAAGAGGGTCCCCCGTTGGCCCAGAAAGGCCCCCAAAACGGCTCCCGACGGCGTCAGACGTGCCAGGAACCCACCAAGATGGCCGAAGTTGGCTCGAAGCTGGCCCAAAAGGGCCCAAGAGGCTCCCAAGAGGGCCTCCAGGAAGGCCAAAAGATGCCAAAATCACTGATTTTCCTAAGGTTTTTGATGGATTTGGGCATTTCCCTTTTTCCCAACCATCCTGTGGTGTTGGGTCCTCGTTTTGAAGAGACGGTGCCCGCGTCCTCTCCTCTCCTCCTCCTCCCCCTCCTCCCTCCTCCCTCTCATCATCAGCATCATCATCATCGTCATCGTCACCGTCATCATCAGCATCATCATCATCATCGTTCTTATCACCATCGTCGTCATCATCATCGCCGTCTCCATCATGGCCACACGTTTCGTGGACCCATAGGGAGCTCCACCGAAGGCCCAAGTGGCAGGGTCCGCATGCGGTTCCACCTCCATTTCGGCGCACCCCTCACACGTTTCGTGGCCCCATAGGGAGCTCCACCGAAGGCCCAAGTGTCAGGGTCCGCATGCGGTTCCACCTCCATTTCGGCGCACCCCTCACACGTTTCGTGGCCCCATAGGGAGCTCCACCGAAGGCCCCAGTGTCAGGGTCCGCATGCGGTTCCACCTCCATTTCGGCGCACCCCTCACACGTTTCGTGGCCCCATAGGGAGCTCCACCGAAGGCCCAAGTGTCAGGGTCCGCATGCGGTTCCACCTCCAGCACCCCTCACACGGTGGCCCCATAGGGAGCTCCATGCAGGGTCCGCATGCCACCTCCATTTCGGCGCACCCCTCACACGTTTCGTGGCCCCATAGGGAGCTCCACCGAAGGCCCAAGTGCAGGGTCCGCATGGTTCCACCTCCATTTCGGCGCACCCCTCACACGCTTCGTGGCCCCATAGGGAGCTCCACCTGAGGCCCCAGTGGCAGGGTCCGCATGCAGTTTCCATTTCGGCGCACCCCTCACACGTTTCGTGGCCCCATAGGGAGCTCCGCCTAAGGCCTAAGTGGCAGGGTCCGCATGCAGTTCCACTTCCATTTCGGCGCACCCCTCACACGTTTCGTGGCGTCATAGGGAGCCCCGCCTAAGGCCCAAGTGGCACGGTCCGCATGCAGTTCCACCTCCATTTCGGCACACCCCTCACACGTTTCGTGGCCCCATAGAGAGCTCCGCCTAAGGCCCAAGTGGCAGGGTCCGCATGCAGTTCCACCTCCATTTCGGCGCACCCCTCACACGTTTCGCGGCCCCATAGGGAGCTCCACCGAGGGCGCCAATGGCAGGGTCCGCATGCAGTTCCACCTCCATTTCGGCGCACCCCTCACACGTTTCGCGGCCCCACAGGGTGCTCCACCGAAGGCCCCAGTGGCAGGGTCCGCATGCAGTTCCACCTCCATTTGGCGCACCTCTCACACGCTTCGTGGCCCCATCGGGTGTTCCACCAACGACGATACTTACAACGGCGGCATTCGGAATTGCGTATGGTTGGGCCCTTCGCCAGGATAATTTCGGCCTTCCGACGGCCCGAGACGGCCCAAGAGCCCCCAAAGATCGCCGAAAGATCGCCCAAGAGGCCTCCAAGACGGCGACGATGACCATCAAGACGCCCACGTGTTCCCCGAAGGCTTTCCAAACCGATTCGGGGAACACATGGTCCGATGGCTTGGCAGGTCTGGCCTCAACGTTCGGCCACATAGGCGCTTCCACAAAGGCAGGGGGCGGCGGTGATTCGCCGTAGGCGTCTTCGATCCGCCGCCCCCTGCTTGCAGGGGTGCACGGCGTGCTGGATGATTCAGGTTTTGGTTTTGGTTCTTTTTCCAAAAGAACTCCCCAATGGGCTCCGGCAGAACCCGCCGGCCACCCGGAATTTCCCCAAACGTGCTCAACGAAAAAATCCTCCAAAAACGGCCGTTTCGCTCGGGACATCCTCAACAAATCGCGAAGATGGCCCAAGATGGCCTCCAAGTCCGCCCGAGATGGTCCAAGACGGCCTCCAAAACGGCCCAAGAGAGTCCAAGACGGCCCAAGACGGCCCAAGAGGCCCCCCAGAGGCCTCCCAGACGGCCCAAGAGGCCTCCAAGAGGTCCTCCAGGAGAGTCCGAAGAGGCCAAAATCATTGATTTTCCTTGGTTTTTGAAGGATTTTGGCATTTGCGCCTTTTCGGCTCTCCGACGGCTCAAGACGGCCCAAGAAGCCCCCAAGATCGCCCAAGAGGCCCCCAAGAGAGCCCCCTGATGGCCCAAGTGGCCTCCAAGATGGCCCCTAGAGGGCCCCAAGACGGCCCAAGAGGCCTCCAACACGCCCAAGATGGCCTCCAAGACGCCCAAGATGGCCTCCAAGACGGCCCTGGAGCGCCCCAAGAGGGTCCCCCGTTGGCCCAGAAAGGCCCCCAAAACGGCTCCCGACGGCGTCAGACGTGCCAGGAACCCACCAAGATGGCCGAAGTTGGCTCGAAGCTGGCCCAAAAGGGCCCAAGAGGCCCCCAAGAGGGCCTCCAGGAAGGCCAAAAGATGCCAAAATCACTGATTTTCCCAAGGTTTTTGATGGATTTGGGCATTTCCCTTTTTTCGGCCTTCCGACGGCCCGAGACGGCCCAAGAGCCCCCAAAGATCGCCGAAAGATCGCCCAAGAGGCCTCCAAGACGGCGACGATGACCATCAAGACGCCCACGTGTTCCCCGAAGGCTTTCCAAACCGATTCGGGGAACACATGGTCCGATGGCTTGGCAGGTCTGGCCTCAACGTTCGGCCACATAGGCGCTTCCACAAAGGCAGGGGGCGGCGGTGATTCGCCGTAGGCGTCTTCGATCCGCCGCCTCCTGTGGTCTTGCCACAGGGGTGCCTGGCGTGCTAGACGCTACCGTTTTTGGTTTTCGTTCGCTGTCCAAAACAACTCTCCCTTGGGGCTCCGGCCCAGCCCGCCTGTCACCCGGAAGGGACCGCAAACTGCGCATGCCAATGCTTTTCACACCCAAGATGGCCCCAAATGGACTCCAAGATGCCTCCAACACGGCCAAGATGGACCAAGATGGCCTCCAAGTCCGCATAAGATGGTCCACGATGGCCTCCAAGATGGCCCAAGAGAGTCCAAGATGCCTCCAAGTCCGCCCACGCATTCTCCAAGACGGCCCCAAAGGCCTCCCAAGAGGGCTCCAAGACGGCCCAAGAGGCTCTCTACGATGGCCCGAAAGGGTGGAAATCATTGCTTTGTCCTCAGTCTATATATATATACATATATATATATATATATATATAGATAACAAAAAAAGATGTTAGCATTTGCTTCTGTTCGGCCTTCCGACTGCCCGAGACGACCCAAGAGACCCCAAAGATCGCCCCAAGATCGTACAAGAGGCCTCCAAGATGGCTTCAGAACGGCCCTAGAGGCCCCCAGGGCCGCCCCAGGAGGGCCACAAGACGGCCCAAGATGCCTCCAAGACGCCCAAGATGGCCTCCAAGACTGCCCTGGAGCATCCCAAGAGGGCCCCCAGCCGACCCAGAGAGGCCCCCAAGACAGCTTCCGACGGCCTCTGAAGGGCCAGGAGCCCACCAAGACGGCTCTAAGATGGCCCAGGACGGCCCAAGATGCCTGCAAGACGGCCCAAGAGGCCTCCAAGAGGGCCTCCAGGAAGGCCCGAAGACGCCACAATCATTGATTGTCCTTAGGTGATTAAATAATTGTTTCGTTTGCTTTTTCTCAGCCTTCCGACAGCCCGAGACGGCCAATAATCCCCAAAGATCGCCCCAATATCGCCCAAACGGCCTCCAAGATGGTCCCAGTACGGCCCAAGACCGCCCCAGGAGGGCGACACGGACGGCCCAAGACGCCTCCAATACGCCCAAGATGGCATCGAAGACGGCCCTGGAGCACCCCAAGAGGGCCGCCAGTCGGCCCAGAGAGGCCCCCAAGACAGCTCCCGACGGCGTCAGACGGGCCAGGAGCTCACCAAAATGGCCCAAGATGGCTCTAAGATGGCCCAAGACGGCTCAAGAGGCCCCCTATATGCCTCCAAGGCGGCACAAGAGGGCTCCAAGAGGGTCTCTAGGATGGCCCGAAGAGGTGGAAATTATTGATGTTCAGTAGGTGTTTGAAAGATTTGGGCATGTGCTTCGTTTCGGCCTTCCGACAGCCCGAGACGCCCCAAGAGCAGAGAAAGATCGCCCAAGAGGCCTCCAGGACGGCCCCAGAGGCCCTCAAGACGGCCCCAAGATAGCCCCCAGACGGCCCAAGAGAGCTCCAAGACGCCCAAGATGGCCTCCAAGACGGCCCTGGAGTACCCCAAAAGGGCTTCCAATCTGCCCAGAGAGGGCCCCAAGACGGCTTCAGACGGCGTCGGACGGGCCAGGAATGCCCTGAGACTGCCAAAGAGGCCGCCGAGAAGCCCCCAAAGGCCCCCAAGAGGCCCAAGGAGGCGCCCAAAATGCCCCCAAGAGACTCGCAGAAAGCTCCCAGGAGGCCCCAAGTGGGCCCCTAGAGGCTCCCGAGATGCCCCGTCCTCCTCCTCCTCATCCTCCTCCTCCTCTTCCTCCTCCTCCTTTCCTCCTCCCTCTGCTCCTCCTCCTCCTCCTCCTGATCTTCCCCGCCATCCTCCCCCAACTGTCTTCGAAGGGTTTTCACAACGGTTGGGGGAACACACGGTCCGATAACTCGGCAGAGCTCTTGCCACAACGCTCGGACACATGGGCGTTTTCAAACCTCTTGCTCCCCCACGCGTTGACCGAAGTCTCTCTAAACCGATTCGGGAAACACCTGCCCGATAGTTTGGCCAAGCTCTAGCCCAGCTGTCGGCCACATAGGCGCTTCTACAAGGGCAAGGGGCGGCGGTGATTCGCCGCAGGCGTCTTCGATAGCCGACAGACAAGATCCTCCCTGAGGAAGAAGTGCAGATTCACCCGGAAGATGCTAGACAGGGTAGACCCCAAACAGCGAGCAATCGCTCTGTGGAGGTGGTTGCTATGAGGTGCAAGCTAGGTTGTGAAAGCTATGAGGTGTAAGCGATAGACGGTGTGGACAATGGAGGTGAACAAATCTGCGGTTTAAAACATGGTGTGTAAGCCATGGTGTCAACATATGCGGCGTGGGCTGGACACGAAAGCCGCAAGGGTGCAAGCTGTGTGGCATCATCTGTGTCGTAAGAGCTGTGCGGTGCAAACTGCATGGCGGCAAGCCGTGCGGTGCACACAAGGTGATGTGCGCTCAGCGCACGGGGCGTCCACGAGAGCCCAGGAAACGGCACGGGGGGCAGCGTGGCGCGACCTTGGAGGGCCCACCCGGCGCAGGCGGCGTCCACGAGCGCCCCGCGAGGCGGCACGGGCGGTAGCGCCGCGCCACTTCGGCGGACTCACCCCAGCGCACGGGGGGCCCACGAGCGCCCACGAAGCGGCCACGCGGGAAACCCTCGGCAGACCCCGTGCGAGCAGTGAAGAGACACGGGCAAGAACTCCGAAATGCAAGCGCTGTTTGGGGATCATGGGGCCACGATTCGAAGCAGTTGCTGCAGCTTGCACGTGTTCTGTGCAGCCAGCGGTCGCAGAGGCGAGCATGTTTATCCGCACCAGTGGTAAGATGGAATGGAACACGACCTAAGCGAGCGTCGAGTCACAACTGGACAACTGGACCACCATCCAACATCGAGGGAAAAATGATAACGATAAATTTACAGAGCAGGCACATCATTACGATGTTGCGCCCGTGATTTTCCAGTAGAGCTGAGCGTGATACCTTGAACTAGCATCTGCACTTCTTGCATTACGGTTTTCTGATGTTGTTGTAGAATATCGATTACAGCGATTACGTCAATATTCCTTGCAGTGCCCTTAAGGCGCCCGATGCCAGCGACGAATTCCTCGATGCTGACCTCGTTCCCATCGCCCGCGATAAGAGTGAAGAGCATGTCAGGGTCGGAGCAACGGAGATCCATCGCCTCCAACCACGTGCGTATGGCGCGCTTTTCAAGCAAGTAGCCGAATTCATCCCGAGTCATCGTTCCGGACTTGTCCTTGTCGCCCATGCTGAACAAACGGCTGACGGTCTGCCTGTGGTGTTTCATCTGCCTGAGCCGGCTTCTCACCATGATGAACTCGTCATTCTGTGCCACCGAGAATGTTTCTTGGATAAATCCGCCGATCCGGCGTGTGAGTTTGTGAGAGCGTGGGCTTGAGCTCGCTCAAGCTTCGCTCTGGAGAGGGGGGGGGGGGCGAATTCCAACGGAATTCACTGAACGCACAAACTCTGGAGAGGGGGAAAGGGGGGGAACGCGTCGCTCTGGACGAATTCCAACGGAATTCACTGAACGCACAAGCTCTGGAGAGCGGGGGGGACGAATTCCAACGGAATTCACTGAACTCACAAGCCCACCCGCCTCCCACACATACCCACTTCCCTTTCTCCGAGAGGCATCTTCTTCTCTGACCCCTTCCCCCGACAGCCCCCCCCCCCACCCCTCCAAAAAATAGACCCCCCCCTTTCCAGGACAGACCCCTTCCCTATCCGACAGACCCCTTTACCCCTCTCCGAACAGATCCTCCCCCCCCCCTCTCCGACAGAGATTCCCTTCTCCGACAGACCCCTCCCTTCTCTCCAACCAACTCCCCCTTTCTCCGACAGACCCCCCCCCCTAGAACAGCAGCACAAGCAGCAGCAGCATCAGTCTCCTCCCCCTGCTTCTTGACAATGTTCTTTCCTCTCTCATGCATACCTCTCCCCCCCCTCCCCGACATACCCCCCCCTCCAAGACAGACGCTCCCTCCCCCGGCCCCCCCTCCCCACCCAAACCTATCCCGCTTCCACAAACCCGTCCCCCGTCCTCTCCGACTCCGACACACCCCTCCCTCCCCCCCCCCCCCCCCCCCTACACCGACGTCTCGCGCTTTTACACCCCCCTCTCCAGGACAGACCCCCCCCCTTCCGACATATCCCTTTCCGCTCTTCCGCTTTCTCTCCTACAGACCCCCCCCCAAGACAGACCCCCCCTTCCGACATATCCCTTTCCGCTCTTCCGCTTTCTCTCCTACCCCCCCCCCGCTCTCACAGACCCCCCCACTTCGACAGACCCCTCCAGCATCCAGGACAGACCTCACCTCTCCGAGCAAGCTCCTTCCTTTTTTCCGACAGAGCCTCTCTCCTGTCCTGACAGACCCTGGACTGACCCCTCTCCTCTGTCCTGTCCCGGACTGACCCCTCCCCCCAAACAAGAGCAGCACGAGCAGCATCAGCAACTTTACCAGCGCACTTCCACAGACGCGTCCCAGACGGCCCACGACGACTCGCAGACAGACCTTTCCTGTCTCACATCAGATCCCCCCCCCTCCCTCCCCGACCGATCTCTTCCCCCCCTCTTCGACAGACCCCCTGGCCTCCAAGACAGACCCCCCCCCTCCCCCGGCCATCCCGCACCAACCTCCGAGATGTTCCAAGAAAACCTTCGGTGCAAAATGCATCCGCAGATGCTCCAAGAGGCCCCGAGACCGCCCCAAGACGGCTCCAGACACCAAACAACTCCCCAAGGAACCTTCCAAGAAAACATCATCCTTCGAAAACCTACGGACAACTCATGACTTCTGCCCCTCGCCTTTTCTCTTCCGATGACCATCCGAGGCCTCAGGATGCCTCCAAAAGACCCCCAGAGGGACCCAAGAGCGCCCAAGGCCGCCCTAAGAGCGCCCCACCCCCTGTCACAGACACCCCCGCCGACTCCGACAGACCCCCCTTCCTCCAGGACAGACGTCACCTCTCCGAGAAATCGCCTTCCTTCTTTCCGACAGAGCCCCTCTCCTGTCCTGCACAGACCCTGCCCTCTCTCCGACACCCCCCCCCTCTCCATCCTTCTTTCCGACTGACCTCCCTCCCCTCCGACACCCCCCCCCTTCTACAGACCCCGCCCCAACAAGAGCAGTACAAGCAGCAGCAGCAGCAGCAGCAGCAGCAGCAGCAGCATCAGCAACAGCACCAACAGCAGAACGAGCAGCATCAGCAGCATTACTCGCGCACGGCCACAGACGCATCATCATCATCATCATCATCATCATCATCATCATCATCATCATCATCATCATCATCATCATCATCATCAGTATCAGTATCAGTATCAGTATCAGTATCATCATCATCACCATCATCAGCATCATCATCATCAACATCATCATCATGAGCATCATCAGCATCAGCATCATCATCATCAGCATTATCGCCATCGCCATCGTCATCGTCATCGTCATCGTCATCGTCATCATCAGCATCATCATCATCATCATCAGCATCAGCATCAGCATCAGCATCAGCATCATCATCATCATCATCATCATCATCAGCATCATCATCATCATCATCATCATCATCATCATCCCCCAGAGTGCCCGGGATCGGCGGCAACGGCCAGAGGCACATACAATACACCATTTATCACACCGACCACTGCAAAGCCGATGGAGAGCTTATAGCCTACGACGAAGTATCCGAATATCTCGTGCACTTCCTCCATGAGGAAACGGCAAATTTCGGGCCAGTTCGCTAGCATGAGTTCGAACATGGTCACCATCGATCGGGTGTACGTGCCGAAATATCGGAATTCGCCGGCCCTTTGGGATCACCGGCGTCTGAGACTTACCTCGCTGCTCCCTCTTAACAACCACCCCCTCCTCCAGTAGACTTGCTGCCAACCAGTGTCACTGAGGGCCCCCCAACCCCAGTCAAAACATTGTCCTGGCGAATCCTGGCAATTTCATGCACCTTTGATGCTTGAACTTCTTGTGGGGATGTGCCTTAGGACAACAGCCTTCTTCAGGAGTGTGCCAAAATGGGCGTGGGGGTGGGGGGGCGCGGGGATGCGCGGGCGCGCAGGTGAAGACCCTTGTGGGACACGAAATACGCGAGGAATGTGCCGAAACGGGCGGGGGACTAGGCGGACTCAGTCTCCGGGGCCGAAATTGGTGATCCATTCCGCCGTGGACGATGCTGGCCAAGTCTCTGGGCCCGCAGGTGGAGATCCCCAAAGCACGCTACTTCTGGGGGCAGGCAGACAGTGGCCTGGTCAAGTCACAAAGGTTGGCCCAGGAACAGGCGAGGTGACAGCCTGCATCTATGAACGAACAAACACTTTCGATTGGATCGGACATGTTCCCCTGCTTGATGACCTTCGGCGTCAAGGAGTCGACGCCGATTTCATTGCTCTGTTGGGGGGACTGTCTTCTGGACAAGAGGGCGCTGCGTCAGGGACGCAAGCGTTTCGTATCAAAAGAGGGTTAAGCGAGACGACGTCATCAACCCGATGCTGTTCAATGCTGGCTTGGACAAGGCAATGGCGAGGTGTGATATCCGCATCAGGCAAGCCGGTGCATTCGTAGGAGACGGCGGGACATTCAAGAATACTCGCGATGCAGATGAGGTAATGGTGTGTGTGAGAGAGAGAGAGAGAGAGAGACCAGCCAACGAGCTGGCCGTCATGCTGACAACACTCATGGAGCAACTCTCCCAAATCGAAATTCATCGAAGACATGAACAGACCAACATCCTGACGTCAGACAAGAATCCGGACGACAGACGAGGAAAGCGATCATCTGTTCACCATGAGCCGGAGAAACCATGTTGAACGTCACGGGGCGCATGAATGTCCACAAGCGTTTGGACAAGAGCGTGCAAGCGAATCTGAAAAACGCCACGCCGTCGAGTTGGGGCAGAGACTCTAGCGAGCGTGGTACATTTCTCATGAGCACCACCATGTTCTCACATACCAGAACGCATCATTACGATAGCGGGGAGCAGGCGGTTGAGGACGTGGGAGGCTGGGAACGAACGGGGGAAGAACGGGGTGCGGCGCGGAACCAGCGCGGCGCATGCTGAAATAAAACGATCGGGGCGGAGAAAACGCGCTGGCTCGTGGGCGAGGACTAGGTGGGGCGGCTGCGGGGAAGAGGAACACGGTGGGGGGCGCAGCGACGGGGCCGCGCGCGCCGAACAAACAATTGTCGGAGAGGAGGGGGCGCGCTGGCTGGCGGGAGAAACCGTGTTGTGGCGGCTGCGGGGAGGGGGCGCGATGGGTGGTGGGCGAAGATCAATTGAGGCGGGGGGGGGACGCAGTGCGGGTGCTGTGCGTGCCGACGTGAGTAGTCGGGACGGAGGGGCGCGCTGGCTGTCGGGCGAGGAAAAGCTGGGAGGGAGGAGAGGGGGTCCTGGCGCGGCGCTGGGGGGGAAAAGTGAGAGGCGGCGCCGGTGCCGTGCGTGCCTAAATCACATGGTCGAAGCGGAAAGGGCGCGCGCGGCTGCTGGGGGGGCAGGAGGGGGGAACGGCGCTGGTACTGCGAGCGACGAAATATAATGGTGGGGGCGATTCGATGGGGCGCACTGGCCGTTGGGTGAAAGGGGGGCTGGGGAGGGGCTGTTGGGGGTGGTGATCGAGGGGAGCACGGCACCGGTGCCGTGCGTACGGGCGGAAAGGGGCGCGCTGACTGGAGGCGGGTGAACAAGGTGCCGTGCGTACGGGCGCGCTGTTCTGTGGTGGGGAAAGGTTGCGCGGCGGCGCTGCCGCCCGTGCCGAAATAAAATGATCGGGGCGGGGGGGGCGTGCGACTGCTGAGGTGGGAAGAGGGGGGTGGCGCAGGCGCCGCGAGCGCCGAAACAAATTGTCGGCCGGGGGCGCGCGCTGGCGAATGAAAGACTGGGGGCTCGGGCGGCCGCTGAGGGGGATGAGGGGGGCGCGGCGCCGGTGCCGCACGTTCCGAAAAGGATGGTCGGCCGAGGGCGCGCGCTGGCGGCTGATAAGCGAGAAGTGGCTGAAGTGTCTGCTGGAGGGAAGGGGGGGCGTGGCGCCGGCGCAGTGTTTGCCGACATCAAAAAAAATCAGGGCGGAAGGGGCGCGCTGGCTGGAGGGCGAAGACGAACTGGGGTGCACAGCTGGGACCGAAATCGATATGTCGGAATGGAAGGGGCGCCCGCGGCTTCTGAGGTGGGGGGGGTGCGCGGCGACGGTGCTGGGCGTGCCGACATGAAATGGTCGGGGCGGGGGCGCGCAAGCTCTCAAGCGAGGAGGAGCTGAAGCGGCTGCTCGGGGGATGCAAGAAGGGGGCGAGGCGCTGGTGCCACACGTGCCACAGGAATACGTTCGTGGCGCAATGAGCGCGCGGGTTTCAATCCAAGACGAGCTTGACCGGCTGCTCGGGGGTAGTACGGGGTGCGAAGCGCCCGTGCTGTGCGTGCCAAAATGAAAACGGTTGGGGCCTATGGGGCGCGCGCGGCTGCTGGGGGGAGGGCGCGGCGCCGGCGCTTTGCGCGCCAAAATAAACGGCCGGGGCGGAGGGGGCGCGCTGGCTGGAGGGCGAGAAGGAGTTGGGGCGGCTGTTGGGGGGGGAGTGGCGGGTGGGCGGTGCTGGTGCTGTGCACGCCGGCAAAAAACGGTTGGCGAATGGGCGAGGAGATGCTGAGCTGGTTGCGAAAGGGTGCGGGGGAGGGGCTGCGCGGAGCCGGTGCCGCGCGTGCCAAGGGGGGCGCTGGATGGTGAGCGACGACGAGCGGGGTCGGCTGCTTGGGGGAGGTGGGGCTCGCGGCACCAGTGCCGTGCGCGCCGAGAGAGAGAACGGTCGGGGCGGACAGGGCGCGCTGGCTGCTGGAGTCGTGCTGGGGGGTGGGGGGTGGGTGCGGCGCCAGAGCCGTGCGCGCTTAAATGCAGTGGTCGGGGCGAAAAGGCGCGCTGGCGAGGTGGGCGACGAAAAACAGAAGGGGCGGGGCGGGGGGGGCGCGCGCGGCAGCAGGGGGGGAGGGGGGGGGGCTGGCGCCAATACCGCGCGTGTCAATATCCGCCGACCCCTTGGGGATCATCGGCGCGTGAGATTACTCCCCATCCCCAAACCCCTCCCCCGGGGGCCTTGGTCCGGTCGATTTGGAGGGGGGGGGGCCGGCCGGATTCCCCGGCGCGGCCCGGGGGGGGTCAACCGCTCCAGAGAGTCTGCTGGGGGGGCCGAAAACGAGCCAAGAGGCGCCCAAGAAGCTCCCAAGACGGTCCAATAGGGCTCCGAGACGCTCAAGATGGCCTCCAGACGGCCCAAGATGCCGCCAAGACGCTCCAAGAGGCTTCCAAGAGGCCTTCCAAGAGGGCTCCAAGAGGCCAAAATCGTTGATTTTCATTAGTTTGTTCGAAGATGTTGGCCTTCTAGCTTTTTGCGTTTCCGACGCTCCAAGACGGCGCAGGAGGCACCCAAGACGGCCCCAAAACGACCGAAGAGGCCCCCAAGTGGGCCCCAGGGCGGCTCAAGAGAGCGCCAGGACGGCCCAAGAGGGCCTCAAGACAGCCCAAGAGGGCCCCAAGAGGGGCCCAAGACAGGCTCCAGACAGAAACCGCGAAACTCAATTTCTACCTCTCCGGCCCAAAAGGCAACCGAGGCCCCAAGAGGCCCCCAAGAGGCCCGTAAGAGGCCCCCTAGAAGCCCAAAAGAGACCCCAAGAGGCCCCAAAACAGCTCCCCAGAATCCTCCAAACTGCCTCTCGTAGGCCTCCGAGAGGACTTTCACGATGGCGCCCTTCCGTCGGTGCCCTCGTCTTTCGCGTCGTGTTTGCCTGCTGTTTTTCACCCTCGTCTGTCGCCCCGTTTCCCCCCCCTCAGCTTTCTGTGTCATCTTCCCTCCACCGCCTCTCCTTCCACCCTCTCCGCCTTTTGCTCCTCCCCCCGTCCCCGCTCTTCCACGTCCCCCTGTCCATCCCGTCCCTGGTAGTCAGATGCCTCGCAACTTCCGTGCCTTGTCGCAGTGCCCGTCACTTGGGTCCGCCGGGCGTTTCGGAGGGTCTCTTCGAGGCGCTCGTCCCGCTTTGAAGCACTTCGCGCACACCACTGGGGTGTTTCGCTTGAAATAATTATTCTTCTGGTCTTTCGACAAATGGCCCCCGTCTGAAAACGCCGGTTTCTTCCCGTCTCCTCTCCGGGGGCACGCAGAGCATTCAAACTTTGTCGCCCCCGTGCGCGCATCGTGGCACGCACGGCACACGACAGGGCGATGCCCTTGGCCCGTGTCCCGATAATGGTTTATCTGGCTGTCGGACAAATGTCTCACGTCTGTAAAAGAAGGCGCCTGCCCATCCGCCCCCTTCGGGCATGCTCCACAACGGAAAACCTGGGCAGTCGACTTTTCGTAGCATGCGCGGCACATGACCGGGCGATGCCCTTGACCCGTCTCCACATAATGCCTTCTCTGGCTGTCGGACAAATGACTCACGTCTTCGAACGCGGGCGCCTTCCCATCCGCCCCCTTCGGGCATGCCCCACAACGAAAAACTTGGGCCTCCGACTTTTCGTAGCACGTCTGTAAACGCGGGCGCCTTCCCATCCGTCCCTGTCGGGCAAGCCCCAAGGGGTCGGCGGTGTGGCGCCAGCCCAAGAATAAACCGGCGGGAGCGGAGGGGCACGCTGGCTGGCGGGCGAAGGGGTGTGGGCGGTTGCCCTGCGGGGGGGAAACGGGGAACGGCGCGGGCGGGGTGCGTGCCGAAATCAAATGGTCGGGGCGGATTGGGCGCGCTGGCTGGTGGGCGACGAGGAGCTGGGGCTGGCTGCTGGCTGAGGAGGAGCTGCGGTGGCCGCGGTGGGGGGAAAGCGCACGCGGTGCAGGTGCCGTGCGCGCCGAAATAAATCCTCGGGGCTAAAGGAGGCGCGCTGGGTGGTGGGCGAAGAGGAGCTGGGGTTGGTTGCTGGCAGAAGGCGAACTGCGCTGGCGGGGGGGGGGGGGGGGTGCGCGATGCTGGTGCCGCGCGTGCTGAAATGGTCGGAACTCTAGACAACCTGTGCAAAACAATCATACTACAGGCGGGAGCAATTTTCTCCGAACGCCGCCCCATGGTCTAATGCCGCGTAACAGGCGAATCTGTGTGAGCGATGGCTAAACTATGTGGTACCATTGCCGAACACACTGCGCCTCGGATGTCCAAACCCACTGCCCCTGTTGCACTGTAACACAACAGTGCAGAATGTGGGCCACGATGTGCGTTCACTGCACTCCGTCCTGTTTCGCGTGTTTTCACCCACGACGTGTGTGAAATATCAGTTCACTGTCAGATTCAGTTCGACAGCACCCAATGTGTATTCTGAACGCCCTGGGGCCTGAACGTTCCGAATGTTTACGCCCACCGCGTGTGTGAATGAATGATTCTTTCACGTCCCTGCACCATGGGAAGTGGGCGAGATTGACCAAACGAGATTCACTCATTGAATGTCTGTGAATGAGGAAGTGGGCGTAGGTGAAAGCATTGCGAACGTGGAGGAGGGGTGAAGGGGGAGGGGGAGGGGGAGGAGGAGGAGGAGGAGGAGGAGGAGGAGGAAGAGGAATAGAATGAGAACGTGTAGTATGCAAACGGGGCACGCCCGCGGCCCAGACCGGGCAGCTTGCCGAGGTTCCTCCTGGTATGCGCGCTGTGTGCCAAGTCGAACCAGGGCCGTTGCAAAAGCGAGCCCAAACCAAGCGAAACTTAAGCGAAACCAGGCCAACTGCGAGGACGTCTCAGGAGAAACCAAGCCCAAACCAAGCCTAACAAAGGAAATTGAGAGGACGTCTCACGTGAACCAGGCCCAAGCCAGGCCAAACCAGTGGCCAAACCAAGCAAATTCGGAGTATGTCTCAGGCGGCTTGCGCCGCTCAACCAAGCCAATCCAGGCCCAGGCCAAATCATGGCCCAAACCATACAGATTTTGAGGACGTCCCAAGCAGAATCGACCAAACCAGGCTCCATCCACTCTATCCAAATCCAAATTAAAAGAGTGGATCACCCCAGGCCTCCCCCTGGCGCGAGCCCGTTTCGAATTTTATGGGGGGGGGCATTTGGACCACATGGCCGCTGACGCGGACGGGGTTGGGCGCGGAAGATTTCGTTTGTCTTTCGGTTGTTGTTGGGGCCTTGGTGTGGCGTAAAGAGACATGTTTACGACTCTGTAGTGGGCCCGCCGTACTCTCACGGGGCCATGTGAGCTCAAGGGCGCCCGAGAAGGGACGACCGCCTTCAAGTTTATGTCCTTGATGTCCTGCTGCGTGCGAGGGGGGTGCCGAAATGGGCGAGATAATGCCATGCGGCCGCGCCCACCAACGCCGTAGGTGAACCTCCCTCAGGAACCACGAGACGTGTGAGAAGCGCGCCGGCATGAGTGAGCGCGGCGGAGCTCAGCGGTCGCGCCCGCTGGGACGGTAGGCGGGTATGCCTAAGGGCCGATGGAGGCATAATGTGTGCGACGGGTGTGCCGAACTGGGCGCGGCGGTGCCATGCGAACGCGCCCATCGGGACCATGGTTGGAGCTCCCTGGAAAAGGCACGCACGCAACGGGTGAGGGCTGTTCCGAAACAGGCACGGCGGTGCTATGCTGTCGCGCCCGCTGAGACAATGGGTGGAAGTGTGTCCTCCTCTGGGGACACAGTCCCTGTGAAGGGTGCGCCGACATGGGCGCGGAAGCGACCTGTGGTCACGCCTACTGGGACCATAGGGGGCTCCCTATGGCGGCTATGAAACGTTCGGGCGGTGTGCCGAACTGACTCTGCGCGGCGGTGTCATACGGGCTCCCCCACCCCGACCAGGCCCGTAGGTGGAGCTCCCTGTGAGGCCACGAAGCGTGCGAGGGTGTGCCGAAATCCTCGCGGCGGTACCATATGGGCGCCCTCTTTCTCCAGAATGGAGCTCCCGATGGAGTCACAAAGCGTATGTGTTTGTGTGTGTGCGTGTCATTGAGTGATTGAGTATGCGTATTCGTGTGGCGAAATTCGGGCGTCGGCCAGGGCTGCAGGCGGAGCTCATCGTCGGACCGTGTGAGAAGGTGCTCCGAATTGACGTGCGGAGGAAGGGGAGGCCTCGAATAATGCCGGATTAGACGTGCAGAGAGCAGAGGTCGGGCGAGGAGGGCGGATGAGAAGGGGGAGGAGGCGCGAGGCGCTGCGGATCCAACACAAGAGCTCAACTCGGCAAGACGTTGGACCATACCACGTGCACGCTGCGGGATGATCCTGCGCACGAGCGGACACTCCGCGAGCTCTCTGCGCTGCCCCACTAGCCCCTGTCAGACGCCGACGCGTGCAACCTCACTGCGGGCGCATAGAATGTACATACACCGTGCTGACCACCCCGCCACCACTCTGCAGTGCTCCTAGGCAATGGCAATGGCGGTTGGGGCAGCGGCGTGTTGGAAATGTCCGCTGACACGTGCATCCTGGCAGCTCCCCCTGACGCCGCTGGAGCGCTGAGGACGATCCTGTCGGGCAATGTGGTCACAAAGTCGGTGGCGGCGAAGTGGGGGCGACCGCGAACATGCCCCCACTGCGGGGCTGCGACTGAAGACCTGGACCACAGGCTAGCGGCTGTGGGCGTGCCCATGATGGCAGGGCACCCGAGTTGCGGCCTTCGAGGCGGGAGTCTCCACCCAGGCAGGCTGCCGCCTTGGCCTGCCTGCCGGCCCGGGTGGTGCGCACGGCGCTTCTGCCTGAAGAAGCACACCTGGCGGCGCTGGCGGACGAGATCCAGCGGGCGCTCCCTGCCGCAGGGGCGCGTACACGAGCTTGGACCGACGCTTCGTGCCTGCACCCGGGCGGAACGCGGCTCGAGGGCCTCCCCCGGCGGGCGCCTTCAGAGCCATGGGCCTGCTGATGGCCGGCAGACAGCCCAGCGCGCCGAGCTTCGGGCAGCGGTGCACCCTGGCCAGGGCACCGCTGGACGTCGTCACCGACTCGCGGTTCGTCTCGCGAGGGGTGTTCACCCTGCGCGGCGGCGCGGGCCTGCTGGAGTGGCAACACGGTGACCTCTCGGAGGCGATCGCGCCTCATTGCCGCAGCGGGCTGCCTGGGCCCGATGGGTGAAGTCCGATTTGAGCAGAGCAGAGGCCGCGGAACGCAGCATTTCGGAGGCGGAATGGGCCGGGAACGCCGCGGTTAGATGACCTGGCCGACGCCGGCGCGCGGGCGCGGCTTCCCCCGCCGCCCGTCTGCCAGCAGCGCAAGCGGCAGCTGGAGACGCTCGCGGCGGTCCAGCGCGCGGCCGCCGCCGTGGAGTTGGCTGCCCTCAAGGCCAACCACGGCAACGCGGGGTTGGACAGCGCCTGGGCACCGCCACAGGCGGGCGCCGCGGGAAGGGGACGAAGCAACCGTCGCGGCCGCCGCAGCGCCGCCTCCTCGGGGGCAGCACGACAGGCAGCCTTGTGGTCCTGCGCCGGCAGCGCCGCCCCGTGCCGGGAGTGCCGCCTCGGCCAGGGCGCTCTTTGCGGGTAGCGCTTGGCGATCGCACGTGGCCTACCAGGGCCCAGCTTGGGTCGCGTGCCTGCGGTGCGGCTGCCGGGCCCCGCGCTGGCAGCGGCTCGCGAGCCGACCATGCACGGGCGGGGCGCCAGCACTGCCACCGCGCGCAGCCACACTGCTCTTGCTGCCCGCGGTGCTCGCTGGCGGCGGCGAGGCCGAGGGGCGCGCGGCTCTGCGGGCGCGCCCCGTGGCCTGGCCGGGGCCCCCGGGTTGAGCTGCGGGCGAATGCGGTGCATCTGCCCCCGGAGTCGCTCCGGGAGCGCAGCGCGTCGGGCGGCCGCGCGTGGCCCCCCTCCCCTTCCCCCCCCCCCCTGCTCTTCTCCCTGCCTCTCTGCCGCAGGGCTTCGCTGGATGGTGAGAGGTGCTGACGCGCGCACGGGCGCACCAGTCGCCGCATGGCGCACCCTGCGCGCGGCGCGCACTGGATGCGGCTGGAGCACGTGGAGCGGCTGGCGCAAGAGTCGCATCTGGCGCTGACACGCTTGGGCCACCGGGTCACCTGACGCACCTGGTCGGTGTGGCGCACCTCGCACGAGTGCCGCACCTCGCGCACCTGGCGTCTGTATTGCGATGACGTCCTCTGCTTCTGTTGAGTCCCTGGTGCTGCTTATGTGTGGTGGGAGGGAAGGTGGCAGTGAGCGAGACTGTTTGAGGGCCAGAGAGGCTAAAACAGAGGCCACACGATCTCCAACGCACTCCCTTGACGACAGCCCAAATCACTGAAACGCGCGAGTTCTAACAGGGGATATGTCTACCCCTATCCCAGGTTTCATGGGGCTTTCGATTGGGCCAGAACTTTGGGGCCCAACCCTGGGATATACGAGGGGGGGCGTTCAGCCTCGATAGCCCCCTGTGGGTATATCCCAGGGTTTCCCCCTTTCTCTGATGTTGCGAACTTGTTGGGAGGAACTCGGGAATTGGGGGAGGAAGAGTCGCCTGCGAAGTTCGTCTGTGCAAGCTTTTCGGTACAACATGGCCTCAAGAGTGCCCAAACGCGCCCCAAGAGTGGCCCGCGAACTTACCAAAAGGGCTCACCTGAGAGGGCTCCAAGAAAACCCAAAAGGGCCTCCTTAGGAAGCTTCCAGAGGAAGCCCGAGACGGGCCAAGAAGCTGCCAAGAGGGCCCCCAGAGGGACGCCCTAATCATGATCCCTTCCGTCCAAGCCTGCCAGTGCCCCCAGCAGTCGTACACATACCTAAATCGGCTCGGCGGAAACGGCGTAGGCCTGACGAACAGCTGCAGCTGGACGGCCTCCGACAATGTCGACGACCCCTCAGAGAGCCAGCCGTACCGCATGACCTGTGCCATCATCATTGCGAACATGCTCTGAATCAGGAGCAGGAGCAGCGTGGAGAACATGAGAGCCCCCAGACAGCCTTGTATGGCCGTTGTCATCAAGTGCAGCGGATCCAGGGAATTGATCTTCCGAACCAGCCGCACTAGCCTGATCGGGTGTTGTCAGAAGTGCTCCTGACCCGAGGTGCCCCCAGGATTTCCAAGGAGGCCCCCCACGGCCTCCAGAGCACCCACCACGAGGACTAGAAAGCCCCAGGGGCTCCAAAATTGATTGGAAAAACCGGGGGAACCTTGGGCCAGGGGCGGTGACGTTACGCAGCCCCCGACCTGAGGAGGCGAACCAAGCGGAACACCCTGAAGAACCGGGCCTTGGATACCGGCCCGTCACCGAGGCCAGCGACGAGCGACAAGTTGGATACGACCACGATCGCGAAATCCAGCCAGTCCCACGGGTTCGTCCAGAAAGGTTGCCGGAAGTGGGCCCCGGCGCCGAGCCGCGCGTTCCAGATGTCGTACGTGAATGTCAAGATCAGCTCAATGGTGAACATCACGGAGAGCACACAGTCGATGGCGAAGAAGGTCTCGCCTGCGTTTGGCCACCACTCGTCCATGTACTCGATCGAGCCGTACTTCTCGTAGATGCCGAGGCGATGGCCAAACTCTATACCCGCTGACTCCTCTTCCAGAATCATGGTGAGAGTATTCACCGTCACAACTGCCGCCCAAAATCCGCCACCGTGCCGCTGGGCGCGGCGTGGGCGTGTCCTCAGGCCCTGTCACTACCCCTCTCAGCCTCAGCCCTCACTCCTGAAGCGTCTGTAAAACGGTTCGGAGCCCCTCGGCCCAAATCTCTCGGGGCTGGTCGCGGCTCCACGGCTTCCCGACGCTCCCAGGCGGCCCCAGAGGCCCCCAAGACCGCCCCAAGACTGCCCAAGATGCCTCCAAGAGGGCCCCCAAACGGCCCAAGAGGGCCTCACGACAGCCCAAAACGCGCCCAAAACGGCCCAACACGGGTCCAAAAGGAGGAACACGAACCGAAAATCCGAGCCTTCCGCCCTAAGAGGCTCCCAGGAGGTCCCATGAAGCGCACAGGAGGCCCCAAGAGGCTGCCAAGAGGCCCCGAAGAGGCCCCCAAGAGGCCCGGAGGCCCAACAGAGGCCACAAAGAGGACCCCAGACGGCCCCCCAAAGGCGTCCAAACTGCCTCTGAAAGGCCCCCCGAGAAGTCTCCGGCGAGATACCAACGAACATCAAATAGGCTTCATACCCACAACCCAGGCACGGTGGCGGGATGGCCCGAAGGCCATTAGATACTTCGTATCGCGCGTTACCAACTATGCCCCGGAGGTAGCGGAACACCGGGGACGCATTCTCGACCAGCGTGTTGTCCGCTTCGAGGTCTGCGAGGTTCGTTGTACGAGACTTCGAGCGCAGCTCCCGCAGTACGAGCTGATCCTCTGCCCACTTGGGGACCTTCGGAGCCGTCCCCTCCGAAGGCGACTTGCTCGTCCCCTCCGAAGGCTTGCTCGGTGACTCTAACTCGGACTTCATCGAGGCCGCGATCTCCAGCGAATCAGGCCTCTTGCGCTCGGGGGCCGTGCAGGGGGCGCAGGAGTTCTCGGAGCCTCTCGACGCCGCGCCAAGATTTAGGCTGACTCGGGCGTTGCGTAATTGGGGAGGCGATACAGTCAACACTGATAGTAAGGATGATCGACTTCCCAAGGGTAACCTTGCATCCTTGCCTCTTCGGTCATCTTCGGTCCACCCTCAACCACTTTCGAAGACCAGCCCCGCTCGAAAAGCTTGGACATCGGCGTACAATGCCCTTGCATCCTCAGCGCACATCCTCACTAACAGTTTTGACTGTAATAAGTGGGTTTGGGGAGAGAGGAACGTGCACCTGTCGTACATCTTTGGGGCCCTTTTGGGGCACAACAGATGCACATTTCTTCAACAAATCAAGAGGTTGACCTCTCCTGGGTTGCGTTATGACCAGAAGTTCGAGGCGAATCCAGCGGTGGCGACGCGGGACTCCCAGGAGGCCCGAAAAGGCAAAAACGGGGGAAAGGGTCACGGTATCAGTACCACCTCCTCCTCCTCCTCCTCCTCCTCCTCCTCCTCCTCCTCCTCCTCTGAAGACTTCCCTGCGCGCGCCGGCCGCGGATTTCCCTGCGCGCGGGCGCCGCCCCGAGCGCGGCGCACCTCGGGACGCGGGTACATTGTCTCCCTCTTCCCCTGTCGGCTACAGGCTAGAGTGACCCTAGGCAAGAGTGACCACCTTCAGTGCGCGGCGAAGATGGGCCCTTTCGGGACGCCACCAAGCGCGCAAGCCGCTGCTGTCGTATCGCATTCGGCAATCGGGGTGCCCAATTGGGCCCGCACCGAAGGTCACTCAGGCGAAAGGTCACTTTTTTTCGTCTAGTCGAACTGATCGCCCCCCCATGACGCGACGCCCGGCTGTCGCTGGCGGGTTCTCCGCAGGGCTCCCGGCGATTCTCGAGCCCGCGGCTCAACTGCGCGCTGCTCGCGCGCAGGGGTGCGGCCAGCACCTGCAGGCCACCGCCCAACGCCGCGTGCTGCACCAGCTGCGCCAGGAGATCCAAGTGGGACCCGAGGGCGGCAACCGCACCTGCGGGCAATACTTCTGTCCACATCCACTGCAGCTTGGCGTTTCGGGCCCCCTTCCCCAGACAACCCGTGGCGCACGGAGATTGAACAAAGACCTGCCCCCTGGAGGCTCGATGTCTATCCATATCCAGTGCGCCTCGGCCTTGTGTGGCGCCCCTTCCAACACAGCCCAACACGCACAGGGTATGGAGGAGGAGGAGGAGAAGGAAGAGGAGGAGAGGAGGACGAGGGTGAGGAGGGGAAGGATGACGGAAAGGAGGAGGGGAAGAAGGAGGGGTTGTTGGGGACGGGCCTGAAGCCAGAACAAGCCTTCGAGTCTGACTCGACGTCGTTGCGCGAGGCTCGGAAGGAGGCGGCCCCTAGAGGTCTTTCTTATAAGACGGGAACCTACCCAGCCGAATCCTTCCCGGCTGGTCAGTAACTCCGCCTGTTGACGATTTAGGCCTGCACGGGCTTCTTGTTCCTGCATTGGGAGCCTCAGAGAAAAACGATCCACACCTACAGCAAAACTGGATCCTGCTTCTGGGGGTCCCGAGAGGTTCTAAAACTGGGCAGGCCAAAAACGCGTGGCCGTTCGCCGTAAAAACTTGTCGAGAGAAAGGCCGTCACTCCTCTCCCAAGTCCACCGAACCTCCACCCTCTCTTTGATCATCGGCCAGGGCCTGGCCTTCAGCAGCGTCCTCATGCTGGGGGTCCTGGAAGAGGAGGAGGACCAGTGTAAACCCATGAGTCATCAACGATGTTGGAATAAACCCTCCCTCCAAGCTCCCCCTTCGCAGGCCCTACAACGGTTCATTTCCATTGGGGGAACCGCGTCGTTAGAAGACAACCGTTTGAAGATCCAGAAGCGTGCCGAACAATTGCTCTCGGGACTTCAACGCCACATATCAACCTGACGGCTGCGTCTTGACGATCCGGGAGTGCGCCAGAACGACATGTTGGGACTTCAACACCGCGAATAAACATAACTGTTGCGCCCGCATAGCCCTGAATCCTTCTAACATGCCATATCTGGCACGTTGGTCATGGGAACCCATGAAATCCTTGCAAATGTTTGCAACGAATGTGCGCGGCGCTAATGTGAGAACCACATGATGAAAAGGGACGCCCTCAATCCGTGAAGCTCTTGCAAATGTTTAAAACGAATGTGCGCGGCGCTAAGGCGAGAACCACATTTGGAAAACGACCCACCCTCACTCCGTGAAACTCTTGCAATGTTTTACAAAGCGAATGCGCGCGGCGCTCAAGCGAGAACCACATTTTGAAAAGGAACCGCCCAGAATCCGTGAATCTCTTGTAGATGTTGAACGCGAATGTGCGCGGCGATAAGGCGAGAGCCATATTTTGAAAGCGGCCCGCCCTCCATCTGTAAAACTGCTGTCACTTTTAAAGTTCCAGAATCAGAAATGGTGAGGACGTCTCAGGCGAAACGCCCGGCCCGCCCCAAAAGCTGGCCCCGGGATGCGACAGGGAGGGATGATCTATGAGGAGAAGGAATGGAGGAGTGGGGGGGGAGCAGGGCGAGGATTGGCGATGGGCCCGTGAGATGGGCACAAATCTTGCCCGCAGCACCGTCCTCGCTGAGAGGGGTGGCGCCATGCGCCATGAGGCCGCGACGCGCCGCGCGGCCGTCTGTCGACGAGGGCGCCTCGGGGTTTCTGAGCGGCTGCGGAGCGACTGCAACAGCCGAGGGACGTGGAGGAGGAGTTTCCGAAGGCGGAGGCCACGAACCTACCTCAGCCTGGGGACGCCGATCGGGCGACCCCAGGCTGAGGTAGGGCATGTCCCCCTACAGGCGCAATTTCGGAAGGAAAATGGAAATATTCAATAGTTCCCCACCTAGGCTCTGCCTAGAAGGGTTCTTACTCTGTAACTTAAAAGGGTCGGGCAGTGGAAAACGCCCCGGGCGGTTCCCCCGGCATCCGCCCCGCGGTTCCCCCAGTTACGTCCCCTTAGCTTAGCGTTGCTTATCTCATCTCAACTGAGCTTATTTCATCTTAGCTTAATACAATCAAAGCAAAAGCAACAGCAAAAACAAAAGCAAAGGCAAAGGCAAGGCAATGCAAAACAAAAACAAAACCGTTGCGAAAGTGTAGATGTAGACGTGGATGTAGGTGTAGGTGTAGATGTAGGTGGAGATGTAGGTGTAGATGTAGATGTAGTTGTGAGTCTCGCTGTTGATGTTGATGTGGATGTAGATGCAGGTGTAGATGTTGATGTAGCTGTCGGTTTAGATGTAGATGTTGTTTTCGTAGATGCTCCAACTCCTAGGTAGGGTCGCACTGGAATAATTTTCAAATATATGCAAAACATCGTCCCCAGGCTATGTTTCAACTATATTTGAATATTCCCCCTGTAGAGGGATAGGCCCGATTTAACCCCAGGCGCATACAGTCGGCCCGTATCATAAGGGTGCGCGGAGAAGATGCAAGGGCCTCGGACGCCCATTTCGAAGCTCTTCGAGCGGGGCGCGGCCAACGAAGGTGGCCAGGGATAGACCGAGGAGGCAAGGACGCAAGGGGTACCCTTGGGAAGGCTGCCCATCCTTACTGTGCGGATTGACTCTGTGTCGCCGCACCGTTTGTTCTCGACGCGCCCAGGTGGACGACGCCGACACCACGGCAAACCCACGGCGAGCACCGCGCCTCGTGCCCCACCGCGCCCGAGATGGCGGTTGCCCTGGTGCCCGTGGCGCCCTCCCCAAGGCGCAAGGTCGCGCGTCGGAACAAACGGCGCGGCGATACATGGCTGTTTTTTTTGCACACTCTCGCACCGCGATCAAAAAAAGTGCACCAACAAAGTAGACCGAACGCTGCAGGAAGGCCAACGGACTCTCAAAACGTCAATCAGCTCGATATAGATCGGCTGTCATTGTCTTGAGGACCGGTTCTCAAGAGTAAGCAGGAAATGTCGGATGCTCACCCTTAGGGCGTCATCATAAAAGTGGTTGGTGACCTCCGGAAACAAGTGTGCCCAGACTTGCGCGGAACGCGGCTAGGCAGCCGTTCGAAACATCATGCATTTGCACGTGTTTAGACACACGATCTCCTTTCACATGAGCCTGCAAACTGTAATGCAGACACGGAAGTATGATGCACGATGTCATCCAGGATGTTGAAACAGGCGTTCAGAAACACGAGTTGCTGAAGACATTCGTGCGAGAGCGCAAGTAGAATATTGAATCAGTCGTGCTGAAGAACGAAAAATGAACTGCGATAGTGCCCGCTCCCAACTCATGTCGTGCTCGCAGGGCGCATCGCCAATGTTCAAGCAGACTGGCCGTCTGTCAGCATGCCAGGGATTCTGTACGGAGGACCCCCCCACGAGGCCCAAGAAGACAGCGGCAAATATAAAAAAAAAATTGCTAACGGAGTTCCCCACATAAAGATGTTACGGGGTTCCATTGCTTCTTGTCTGCGCTCTGGTGGGGCCTCCCTGGAGGGGTGGGAGGGGCACGAAACCTGATGAATAATATGGTGTGCGAATATGATACAGTATGGGATGGTGGAGGAAGCGGGAGGAGGAGGAGGAGGAGGAGGAGGAGGAGGAGGAGGAGGAGAGGATGTTCAGGGAAAACAAGAACCCCACTCGGGATGTGGGGGACAAAAAAGCCGAGAACTGCAGGGGCGAGCCTCCCCCACTTCACAATGCACACACGGTGGAACGCGCCTGCTAGAGGCAGAGGCGAACGAAGTAGACAATGCTCTCGGGGCCGCCGCTCAGCCCCTGGGCTGCCGCCGCCTCCGCTTGTGCCCGCGACGCGGCCTCCTCGTGCGGCGCAGGCTGCGCTGCCCCCGCGGGCGGGAGGCGCGGCGTCCACCTGCCAGGAGGCGCGCCCGCCCTCGGCCCCGGGGCGCCGCTGCCCCAGCTCCGCCGCGTGTCCCGGCGCCCCGCGCCTAGCTCGCCGGTACGCGCCGACGGCGGGGCGCTGACGGCCTCGCCCTCCGTGAAGAAGCGCGGGGCGGGCAACTCGGAGCCGCTGGGCGACGCCTCCGCATCCGGCTCCGACGGCGAGTGCGCCTCCGCCTCCAACGGGTGTGCGACGCCGAGTGCCTCGAGGGGCGCCACGAACGGCAGAACCTCCGGGTCCCGCACGCGTCGCGACCGCGCGCGCATCCACTGTGCCAGGTTCTCCGCCAGCCCCTGGGTCATCGAGACGAGCACGACCAGAGACGAGCCGCCGTCCATGAGGTGGCCGTCCAGCACCTCGGCGAACCTCTGTGCCGTCTCGGGGTCGACGAAATTGATGAAGGCGTGATGCTGAAAAAGATCAGGGGCTTCCTGACCAAGACGGCAGAGATTAGCTCCAGGAGCTTGCCCAGCGATGAACATCAGCCGGGTTACGTAGGATCCCACAGGCACCACAGTCGGCCAGGTGATCAGCACGCTCGTTCAGAAATTGCCCAGTGTGGCTCTCCACCTTCCTGAAGACAACATGACGAGCAACTTGATCATAGAGATGGCGAAGCCGCAAAACAAGCTGAAGATTCGCCCGCCCTCGGAGGTGCCGCTGCGCCACGCCAGCCGCGTACTCCGAGTCATACTCGATGACAAACGATGGTGAAGAAGGTGATGATGCAATGAAATCAACCACCCATGACAGAGAGAAAAATAACGCTGATAATTCACCAACATTGTTAGTATGACGTTGAGCACCGATGTAACCCGGTTGGTCGGGAACCAAGACGGAAGGGCCACAGAAATCCAATAAGCCGGTCGAAGCCGGCATGGCCACTGTGAAGCCCCAGCCAGAGGTCGTTTCCTCGTCGGACACCTGCGCGGAGCCGTCGCAGGAGAGCGTGATGATGTCCGGCGCCTGGAATGAACCAGGAGCAGGCTGAGGAGGCAGGTGGAGTCCTCGAGGTGCTCCTCCGCCTCCTCCTCCTCCAGGGCCCCGTCCTCCTGCATGGCGTTTGATACGACGAAGAGGAGGTAGAGCAGCACGGTATATATCCTCGGTTGGTTGCGCCCGGGGTTGATCCAGCTCCAGTAGGACTGGTTTGCCCGCGCGGTGGGCCGCCACGGCCAGAGTGGCAATAGCATTCACACGCAGAAGATAGTGTGAAACATATATAGCATTGTGAAGTGTGAGACCAGCAGGAAGGTCAGCTGGGATAAGCCCACAACGTGCAAGGCAAGGAGGAAGACCGGCAGGAAACTGGTTACCAGGAACTTGTTGATCAAGCCACGCACGAACGTCGCGATTGCAAGGACAATGCCAAAGACGATGTTCGGTAGTTTCCACTGCAGTGCCGCATCGTACACAGAATTCATCGCCCCCGTGGTAAGGGATGCGTGAAATATGAAGCCGTGTCCACAAACCTGCAGAGGTGAGGGCAGGCCCTCCGTAATGTAGTTGCGCAGCGTAAAGATGTTCACGGGCGTCGCGGTTCTCGGTGAGACCGTTGAACAGACCGCCGAAATCTTTGGGCCGCCGTTGTGCTTCGCTGCGCGCAAGGGCAAAACGAAGAAAATCACGTAGGTCATGAAGCCGTGCTTGCACCCGAACTCGTGCACAGAGGCCCGGATAAGCATCACGACCAGCATCGGCAAGATGTTCAGGCCGTATGGTAAATGCAAACTTGCGCGCACCAGCTTCGAAAGCGGTGGCGGAATACCAGTCGATCTGCAGTGTGGAACACGCACGAGATAGCAGCTTGAGGGGCCCGAAGCGTATCCGGCTACGTTGAGCCCATAGAAACTGCCACTCCGCTGGGTGAAGAATGCCTGCCAGGAGGACACGGTAGAATAACCGAACACTGGTGTAGATAGCCACGCACCCCAAGTGAGTCCTGTGACAACAAGGCCCAAGAAGATGTGTGAGCTCCCTTGAACGGCGCACGGTGCGACCTTCGGGTACATTGCCCATGAGGGCAAGTGCCGCCCAGGAACACGCTTGTCGAAGATCCCGGACGGTATACGCATAGCCTCCGTCACACCAGACAGCGGAAAGGGCATCTGCGACTGCCGCGCCTCGTTGAAAGTACGGCAGAATGCGGGCGACGTGTAGCCGGCTGCGGAGCTGCTGAACGCGGCGACCGGCCACTGGAGCAGAAGTCGGCTCGCCCAGCACCAAGTCGATGCCAAGATGCCGAAAACTCGTCCGAAGAGGTATAGCACGAAGACTTCTTTCAGAACATTGGGGGGCCCTGCGGCCCGCGGGAACGACGACGCCGCGAGCACACTTGGGTAAGTTGAGATCAGGTCCAATCGCCAGGTCGATTTGCTGGGTAGCCTCGAGCACGCGTGCCATCTGCTGCCGTGACGTGACCAGAACGAACCTGTCGTCAAGGTACGAGAAGTGCCTGGCCGACGGCACCGCCTGGGACACTGTCAGGTGCCACATGATGGACGTCAGGTTGCACAAGAAGCACGCCATCGGGCATCCCTGGGGAACGCCCACCAGGCCAGAGCCCTTGAGGAGGACATCAGTGGGCTGGTTGTCAACGAAGAGGATGCGCTCGAGCTTCTGGTAATTGCTGAGAACGTGGCCGCAAACTGGTAGCCCGAGATGCTCGGTGAGCCGCATCAAGTTCGTAAGATCCAATCGGTCATAACATTTTTCCAAATCCATGGAGAGAACATAAGCAGGTGGTACTCGACCCACGCGGGCTTGGGCAAGGTGCGCTTGAAGCTCCCACAGCACGTCCGGGCAGGAGTGGCGCGGCACCGCCCCCACGAGGCCAGCAGGCTTCCACGCCATCAGCCAGGTAGTGAGAGCCGCTGTGTGCCGGCGAGTCCAAAGCCGGTACGTCACTGGTAATACCGTAAGCGGCCGGCGCTCGCCAGGAGGCGCGTCGGGGCCTTTCGGTATGAGGGTCACGCGGGCCATGCTCCAGAAGTGCGGCGGGCGGCCCTGGTCCGCAGCCGTCAGCAGCTGTGCAAGACGCTCCAGAGAATCGCGATGAAGGTGTTCCACCCATTTGGCGGCGTGGCCTTCGATCCCGCTCGCGCCGTCGGGAAGAAACTCGAGGACGTGCTCTGCCTGCCAAGGCCCAGGAGCACGAAAAGCAGGTACAGCTGGCAGGATAGACAAGTCGAAGGGCCGCCGTCGAAGTGGTGCGGCCGGCGGCACGTGCTGTCGAAGCAATGCCGGGTTCAGAGGTGCACGCACGAAATCGACGCACAAACCAGGCAGATGAGATAGCTGAAAAACTCCTGTGTTCCAGCGGTTGGCCAAAGAGGTGCTGAGCTTACGAGCCAGCTCTCGTGGAGACATGGTCTCTGTCCCAAATGCAGGCAAAACGGCCTCTTGCAGATCCTGCAGGCGACGTTTGACCCACTTCGCTGCCCCGCCTCGCGTGGCGACCCGCTGTCGCCAGGACTGGAGGCGCTGGCTCGTGGCGTCATCGATGATGGTAGTAATCATACCAATAGTGTGCTTAGCAGCATCGTGGTCACCTCGGTGGAGTTCACGACGTGCCTGCTTCCACAGATTGTGAACATCTTGGGCATGCGGCCCAGCAGCCCAGCCGCCGCCGGCCCTCTGGCGGAGGACCCGTGCGTCGGGCGCGCCGGAAGCAGCAGCCCAAGTCGCCCATGCTTTGTCGATGTCGACGGCGATGTCGATGTCAAACTGGCGCTTGGCCTCGGCGGTCCACGCCCCGCAGTCGACCGGCTCGTCCACGGACCAACGCAGAGCTTCGTGGAACTCGGGGACAAAGGCCGCCTGAATAAGAACAGGTCGATGCTGTGAAGCTTCCACGCGCGACAGTGCAGTGGCCGTAGCCGCCGCCATCAAATCCGAAGAAAAGACAACCCCATCAATTGTTGAAGCATTGCGATCAGGATCAGCAGCGTTAAGACAGTATGTGTAATCCCCAGGGAAGATTGGAACCCGGTGCTCCTCCAGGTCGAAGGCGGGGAGCTCGTTGAAGTCCCCCACGTCGATGGCCAGGCGCGCTGGTTCTCGAAAAACTTGCGAATCGAAGCGTGCCCTTTCAGAAGCGGAGCCCGAATGAGCATGCCGGTGGCGTATAAGAAGACGAGCTTGTCCCACCTGCATCGCCAGCCTCTGGACGCGAAAGCCCGCGTCCGCCGGAGCAGCAGCAATAGGTGCAACGTTGAGCCCGTCTCGAACGATGGTGCACAAACCGTCTCGGCCAACAAATACATGATAACCGATGGCCTGTAGATCAGCTCGTAAAATGTGCCGCTGGCCGTGTGGAAGGGCACACTCTTGTAGAAAGCAGATATGAGGAGAATGAGCAGCAAGCAACAGAAGAAGCCCTGCTCGACGCTTGGTGTAGCTCCCGATGTTGTATGTGAGGAGCCGGAGGTCCCGGAGGACCTCAGCAGACAAGCGTCCCGCGGCGCAGCCTGGCGAGAAGGCGGAAGCGCTCGCGCTTGCGCTGCGCCGCCTGCTCCGTGCGTTGTTTCTTGGCGGTCGTAACAATGTCGTTGATGAAGGCCAGCCGCTGAGCCCTGGACAGTGCGCCGGCTGCCTGCCGGGCGTCCTCCGGAGCACAGCCGCATAGGAGGTCGGTCTTGGGAACGAACTCCAAGGACTTGGCTTGCCATCCGCAGGCGGTGCACTCGAAGCCGGCAGAGTCGTCCTCCTTGACTGTCAGACGGCAGGCCCAGGGCGGAAGCTGGGAGCAGATGGAGGTGGCCATAGCCTTGCGCGCGGCACGCCGCGTCGCCGACCGCCTCGTGATAGCGGCAGGGTCCCTGCCAACGTCCCTCACGCAATTACGGCCCTTGCCAGCTGACAGAATGGCTCGGCCGGCAGCCCCGTGGCTGAGCAGATGGCGACGACGAGCGTGTTCGCAATCAGAAACGTGATCTGGGATACTGTACGGACACAGCGTGCACTGCCAGCCCTTCCAATGAGCAGAATAAAGCTGCAATTGCAAGTCCCGTGCACGATCGACTGATGTACCACGTAGCTGTGGAGAAGAGCCAGAAGAATTGCGTCGCGTCAGCGCCAAAGACTCCAAGGTGGCCATACGCTCCGGCGTAGAAGGCGGCGATGCACCAGAACGGCAGGGAGCGTTCGCACAGAACCGCCCGGGCTGCGCCAGTGACGAAGGTAAAGAAGCAGATCGTGAGCACCTCTGGCATGCAACACCTGTGGATGAAAGCGTTGGCGAACAGAGCCACGGCAATCCCCGGGCAGCCAGGCGGAACCTCGCAGCACGAGCCTCGGTAGCAGCATCCCAAGTTTTCGAAATTGCTGCTGCTGGACGTTTGCGTGCCGAAGAAGACGAAGATGATGAAGATGATGATGCAATAGCGTTCTGCTTGATCAGTTCCTTCGCGAGAATAGGAGCAAGCCGCTTGGGAACTGGAGCATGTTGTGCGACACGTGGTTGTGCTCCGTGTGCGCCGGACGCCGTCCTTGAGGCAGCCGCCGTAGGACGAGCGCGCAAGGTCCGCGGGGCCGAACTGGCAGCCGCGAGAGTTCTGGCCGGAGAAGAACAACGGGAAACTGCCTCACGCTCGAGTGCGTCAGATTGTTTTCTGGCCAAGAGAGCGCCCCCATGACGATATATCCCTCGATGGTCGGATCCGGCGCCTGCCGAGTCCACCCCAGCAGCCCTCCCCAGAGTCCTGGCCGAAGAGGCCTGGCTGGTAGCCGCCACAGTCTTGGCAGAAGAGGAACGACAGCTGCGTAACGTGCCCGCCTCCGACTGCGTGCTGCGGCCGCCTCCTTTGAGCGCCCACTCACGTGGTGAAGCCGCAGACGACGAAGAAAGAGATAGGCGATGGTGGTCGTGGATCGAGTCCACGTGCTGCTTCCGCGCAGCAACGTGTCCAGGGTCTGCGGTCGGCTCGAGGGGCTCGTAGTGGCCATTGCGGAACAGCAGCCACACCTGGCCCTTCCCCTTGCCAATCTGGACGGTCGGGGCGCCCGGCCGCAGGATGATGATGCTCAGCGCGAACTTGTCAGCGGCAGCAAGGAGGTCCAGCTCCCCAACCCAAGCATCCGGCTCGCGCATCAGCTGAAGGTACTTGGACCAGGCGGTACAGGCCTTGCCCTTCGGGTCGAGACGGTCCCAAAATGGCTCAAAGATAATGCTCTTCTTGGTCATGTGGTCGATGGTCTGGGAGCGCAGCGCTCTCTCACAGCTAGGGCTCTTACGTGCACGGGCAAACCACCATTTCAGGCTGTGCCACGCACAGGCCCCATCCTTCGGGACAGGCTTCACAGTGAGGCCCAGCTTCTCGAAAGTCTCGATCATCGGCTCCGCACCCTCCTGCGCGTGCTGGGGCGTGGCAGGGAGGCCGTCGTTGCCCTTAGCCCGCTTGGCGCTGGCGTCGGCCTTGGACGACAGGTCCGAGACTTCAACTTTGGCGCTCTTTGCAGGTGTCGTTGGTGTAGGATCCCAGCGCAGCTCGCTGTCCCGCAAGTTGCGAAAGGGCGTTGGTTTAGCAGCAGGCCGGTACGGCTCGAACTCAAGGTAGAGGAGCGTGCCGTCAGAAGTCGTGGCCTCAACTGTGGTTGCAAGGTTGACGCCGCCTGGGTTGATGCCTCTGAAGATGAAGACCGCGACGCCGCCGACCACACGCCGGCGTACGGACGCTACCTCCACAGGCGGCCACCCATTGGAGCCCAACCAGGTATCGAGCTGCTGGATGGTGAAGGTCTTCGGGAAGCCTGAGACGCGCCAGGCTGAGGGCAAGGATGTGGTGCCAGCGACGCGGATGCCAATAGAGCCTGTATTTGAAAAAGCAAGTCCCATGCATGGCTCCGCCTGCTCAGCTTCAGCGCGCCCTCGTCGAAGAAATGCCGGGCCGTCCTCGTCCTCGAGGCGCTTCAGCCACTTCACTGCTCCGAACGTCGGTGGCGCGTCCTTGGTCTCTGGGAGGAGGCGGGCGAGAAAGCCGTTCACCCCGCTCGCCTGGTCGATGGCAGTGGCAACCGAAGCAGAGACCCGAATGTTGACGCTGATGATGGCGCCATCCTCAGACCGCCGTGCACTGAATATGTCGATGATGTCGGAACGAGGGATGTGCAGCTGCGTGAGCCATCCTTGAACGGCAACTTTATAGTTGCGAGTCCGCATGGCCCACTGGGACTCTGGAAGGTGAGATCGAAAGGTGGCGATGCGCAGCACCTTCGAGGCCGGCGCCTGCGGGAGCGGCGCCAAGCCTTTCTGCGGTTGCCAACTCAGCGGCGCAACCGGGGCTCCGAATTGGACGTAGTGGAGCTGCGTCACTTTCGGCGTGCCTTTGGCGTCGAAGGCGGGCGCCCGCACCGTCGTGGCCCCGGGCACCGTGCGGTCCAAGATGATCGTGATGGTGGTGCCGTTGGGTACGGACGAAGCTGCAGAAACTAGCCCGTCTGGGATCGAAGGAACCACACCGAAAATCAAATGCTGGTTCTCCGTAGGCTGGAACAGATCGTCAAGGGACTTCGTAAGCGTACCCTTCCAGTGGGAAGCATGGAGAGAGCAGGGCTTGAAGGCACCCGGCGCTGTAGAGGCGGCTGCTGCAGGGCTCGGGCTGGAGCCGAGCGTGGGGTCTGCTGGGGCAGCATGGCGCGGGCGCGCCTTGGGCTGAGGCTTGGGCGCAGCCGCGACCTTGGGTTTGGCCTGGCGGCTCGCAGCGGCCGGCGAGGCGGAGGCGGCAGCCTCTGGACTTCTGCGTGCGGAAGAAGCGCGGCAGGTAGAGGTAGTCGTAGGTGCCAGCGAATCCGAAGGAGTTGATCCAAGCCATGAGTTGGGACTTCGTGCACTCTGCAGGAATACCCTGGACATACAGGGTCAACTCTCTTGTACTAGAAACGCTTCTTGCCCACTCCCTGACTCGATTCACTTTGTCACTGACTCGATTCACATTGTCAAACTGATCCATTCACACGAATGATACGGTATCCCGATGAAGCTCCCACAAGCAGCCGCTGTCGTGTAAAAGTTAGCAAAAAGAAACACGGTATAGGAAACTGAATTTCAAAAAAGGCAAAACCTGAAGCCGCAAACGGTTTGAACCAAAATGGCTTGAGCTTGAGCCAAAACGGCTTGAGCCAAAACGGCTACGGAGCGGCGATGCATGGCTGTTGAAGGCAGGTTACTGCACCGTGCACAGAGGCCCTAGACAGCAACGCTGCATGAGAACGTGCATGTCACGCAGCCTCCTTCCTATCAGGGGCGTGCACTGCCCTGAACTGTGCCCGGATTTCGGCCCGAGTCTGGCGCTCGAATGTTCCGACCGCGCCCGAATGTGACCGAAGTGTTTGTTGCGAAGCCAATGCGATTTCCAGCTTCAGACACAGTTCGGCCCAACTACGTTTTGAATCCAACATTTCGGGCACATGTTCGGTAAACTACTTCTCCTGGGCGCCATGACACGTGGTGAATAACTGTCCATAGGATCGTGCATGGTGTGGGTCGCCAAGGGCCTCCCGCGAGGTCCCAAGAGGCCTCCGAGAAGCCCCCAAGAGGCCTCAAGAGGCTGCCAAGAAGCCCCAAGAGGCTCCCTGGAGGCCGCAAGCGGCTCCCAAGGGGCCCCAAATAGGCTCCCAAGAGGCTCCCCCAAACCAAAACTGCTCCGAAGAGGTCCCCGAGAGCGCCCCGAAAAGACCCGACAAAGCATCCCTGAGAACTCCAACCCACAACCCAGGCACGGTGGCGGGATGGGCCGAGGGCCACTGGATCCGCCGCCCCCTGTTAGCTTGTCACAAGGGTGACTGGCGTGCTCGATCTCTTACGGCTTGGTTATGGATCTTTCTCCAAAACAGCTCCCCCCAGGGCTTCGGCCCGTATCGCACGCGGAAGATCTCGCAAGGCCGCGCAAACGATAGCCTGGCAGAGCTCTTGCCACAACACTCGGCCGCGTGGGCGAGTTCAAAAGGCAGGGGGCGGCGGAGATGCGCCGCAGGCATCTTCGATAACTGCCACTCGGCGGTGGACAAACCTCCCTGTATTAAACCTCCCTTTACTGAAAACGGCCTAGGACCGAAACCGACGGACCTGGACCCGCAGAAACGAAGGCCGCGACGCCCTCTCGCGAACCGAAAACGGCCAGTTCACTAGTCGACGTGTCAGGGTAGGAGGTCCATCCCCCCCCGAACCACAAGTCGGGAGCGGCCAAGAGGGGGGTGTCCAAGAGGGGGGGGTGCAAATCATGACCAGCGACATGTGCGCGGCCCAGCGGCGGGGCCAGGGACGTAACGAAATAAGAAAGGGCGCCATGAAATCTGGGGGGATATCATGGCCCACGCCATGATATCCCCCCCCCTAGTCATCACCCCCCTCTTTTCCACCCCCGACCCACAGGGATGGCGCGAGGTGTGGGTCGCCCACGGCGCACCCTGACTCGGGGGGGGGGCCGGGCCGGGCCGCCGACGGCCTGGCAGGGGGGCTCGAACAGCTGCTTGAGCTCCCTGTGCGAGAAGAAGCGCATCTGCTGCTCCTGCTCGAGGTACGCCCTCGGCGCCGGCAGCTGCTCGACATCAACATCAGCGAGATTGAGGGGCTGAGGCTTCTCAAATCAGAGCTGCGAGGATCAGCGCTGGTCTCGACCACCACAGGCCCGGCGCTCTCCTCGCGCAGGCGATGACACACGCCATCAAGCACAGCAGCGCTCGGGCCGGCAGAAGACGAGGAAGGGGACGCAGCCCTCAAGTGGGAAGGCCTCAGAGACCCGAGGACCGCGACGCAGCGGAGCAGGAGGGGGTTGGCTTGGGCGGTGACGTTGCCACCTGGAGCCGCCTCTCGTCGAAAGTGCGGAGCTCACGCTTGCCCGGCCTCCTGCTGCTGCTGATCTCGCCCCTCCTAGCCCCCATGATCATCACTTCCAGCGGCAGTGGCATCTCTTCCCGCTCCCCTCAATCCTTACACTTGTTGCCAACTCCCCTCTGCTTCTTCACCCGACCCTCCTGCAGTGGTAGTGGGACGATCTTGCACGCTGGCTTGCAAGCGGGATGTACACGCAGGAGGCGTACGCCGCGCCATTGGATTCATACTACACACATAGAAGAAATCAACAGGTACTGACACCGCTACTCTCTGGATCTCCCCCGGGCTGCGTTCTGAGCAGAACTTCGAAGCGAATCCAGTGGTGGCGCTGAGGGCCTCCCAAGAGGCCCAACAATGCGAATACGAGGGAAGGGTAGCAGTGTGGGTACCTCTTCCTCCTCTGAGCAAGGGCACTGGCTCTCCGATCTCTGAGCGTCCTGAGCGATTTCTTCGGAGCCCCGTGAAACATTGCAACATTATTTGGGCAAATGGCCTCCGGGGCCCGTGCTGATGCCGTCTTGGGGGGGCTCTTTTTGGCGCCGTCCCGGGAGCTCTGCGGGCAAGCCCAAGAAGCCGATACCGTCAACCCCAGTGGGAATTTCACGTGGTATTAACATGCTCGCCCTCTCAGTATGAAGAGTATCCAAGATGGATGGCCTGCAAGATCGTTCCCAGGTCGAACGACGGCCGACAAGACGTTCCTAGAGCTTCCACGAAGGGCCCAAGATGCTCCCAAGATGCAGCCGAAGAGGGGAACTCGAAAGGGGCCCCAGTAGCCCTCCGGCCCGAAGGCAGCACCCGAGACAGCCAGTCGGCCATCAAGACGCCCCCAATGAGCTACAAGAGAGACCTGTATAGGAAGCACTCATGAGGCATGCGAAGGCACCAAGAGGCTTTTGAGAAAACCCCAACCTACCTCATGAGGCCTCCAACCCAGCCTCTGAGCAAGACAGCAGGGAGGAAGAGGGAGTCATCATCCTTCTCCTCCTTGTCCCCCCTTCTCCTCCATCGTGCCAATGCTCGAATCATCCCAAGCGTCGGTGGCAAGTGGGAGCGCCATCAGGAATACGTCGAAGCTGCCGAGAGTCTGGTGGCCGTTCTTAGGTGCCCTCACCCGCCTCCTCCACTTCCCCCCCCCTCCTCATCAATGGAGAACGTGGCCGTCGATATTCAGGGTCCTCCCCCTCCTCCTCCTTCTCCTCCTCCTCCTCCTCCTCCTCCTCCTCCTCCTCCCCGTCCTCCTTCTCCTTTTCCGTCTTCTCCTTCTCCACCTCCACCTCCTCTCTCTCCCCCCATCCAGTTGGGAAGGGTTTTGCTGAGCGCATCGGGGTGCCATAACGGTCGGAACGCCCTTGGGCCAACACACCATCCAGGGTTCGGTGGCAAAACTTGTGGAAGCGCCTCAGGGGAAACACACAAGCCATGAAGCATCGCTTCCCTCTGTCTAGGACGAGGGGGGGGCGATGAGAAGAAGGAGGGAGCGCCGAAACCAGACCACCCCATCCTCAATATTATCGTTTGTGCTGGGTTGATTGTCCTCAGGGTGTTCTGACAATTGCTGTCACCAACACGTTGGAATCTTCATGAATTAACAAATGCCGACAGGCCTTCCAGAAGTCATGGCGCTGGTTTGTGCTGAGCCCAACCTTCGAAACTCGATGGAGATGTGAACCACGAGGTGGAGGAGGAGGGGAGAATGAGATGGGCGAGGGGGACGAGGAAGAGGCGGAGGAGGAGGAGGAGGAGGAGGAGGAGGAGGAGGATGGGGGAGGAGGAGGATGAGGAAGATGACGAGAAGGGGGGGGGAAGGAGGAGGAGAAAGAAAAACATGAGGAGGACGAGGAGGACGAGGAGGAAGATAAGGAAGAGAAGGAGGGGTGAGGACGAGGAGGAGAGAGGAGGAGGAGGAGAAGGAGGCGGATGATGAGGAGGAGGGGGAGAGCGAGTGGGAGGATCCACAAGAACGGGGACCACCTTGGTGAGGAGATGGAACGAAGGAGGAGCACCCCACCAGTCGACGGAGGCCATCCCTCACGCATCAGGCCAGCAAGGGGCGGCACATCGGCCTAAGCAGAGGTCGCCGCCGACGATCACGCAACACAGACCGTGCAACGCCACGACGGCCCATGGACGGGGGAGCTCTGGAACACCCAGAACGTCCAGGCAAACATGTCACCAGCTACTGGGGAAACCAACAAGTACTGATACCGCTGCTCCCTGGACCTCTCCCGGGGTGCATTCTGACCAGAATTCCAAGGCGAATCCAGCGGTGGCGACGAGGGCCTCCCAAGGCCGAACAAAGGGACAACGGAGAAGAGGTAGCGGTATGGGTAATTACTTGTTTCCTCTCCATCGATCGGACGTCCGTGCCTCATGCATTTTTCGGTTTCGTGCGTGTCGTTTTTTGCACGATGCTCCAGGATGCTCCTCGATGGTCCGTGCCGAGATAAAATGCCCACGCCTGGGCGATCCCAAGTTTGCCCCCCTGAATCGGGGAGACTTAGCGCTCGGGTGCGGGGGACTCGGGTTGGCCTGACGGGGCCATCATAAACATGACGAGACCCAATCTGAAATCTGACGCGAGCTCCCGCTGCAAACAACCCACGAGAGCTGGACCGTCAACGTCCAGGACGCACTCGTCCGAGAACGTCGGCAAGCCCGAGCTCCGGCTCACACGAGTCCCACGCTTCCCCGACTGAAGGCAGGCCTTCCACCAACCTCTGCCCTCCGCAGCGGAGCCGGGGCCGGTAGAAAACCGCCCCTGCGGGGACGGACGGGCGGGCAGCCCCCTGCGGCCCCGAGAGGCCGCACCGCCCGGAGGAGGAGCGCCCTCGCGACGCACGCGAGACCCGCTCCTCGGCACACCCGCAGGAGGAGGAGGAGGAGGAGGAGGAGGAGGAGGAGGAGGAGGTGGAGCAGGAGGAGGAGGAGGAGGAGGAGGGAAGAGGAGGAGGAGGAAGAGGAGGGGAGGCCGCATTCACCGAACCCTCAGGCCGACAGGAACGAGGAACCAGGAGGAGGAGGGGGAGGAGGAAGACGAAAGAGGCCCGCCCCGGGCCCCTTTCATCCTGCTCCTCGCAGTCCCTCGCCTCCCTGTCCTCGTCTGCCCCCGCTCCGCCAGCGCCGCAGCCTTGACCAGGAATGTCGCCTGGCTCAGTAGTTTTGCCACCGCCCCCAGGGCCGACCGACCCAGCTGTCTCATTCTCAATGGAGCACTTGTTTTGTGGATGCCATGCCAATGGACACTCTCACACTCCCATCATTGAATTCAAGAGGTG
Source organism: Prorocentrum cordatum (assembly GCA_963575745.1). NCBI lineage: Eukaryota > Dinophyceae > Prorocentrales > Prorocentraceae > Prorocentrum > Prorocentrum cordatum. The sequence goes on from CAUYUJ010020193.1 coordinate 526,003, forward strand.
TTTAACATGCGCAACACATATTATGGATATGTGTCGTACACGATATTTACATATTTGAACATGTTTGGCACATGTTTTAGACATCTGGGAATTATTTGGCAGCATGCTTCCTCTCAATTACGTGATCGACTTCCACAACACTTGTTATGCTTTTGTTCCTCAGGGTCCTGCGGGCGCTTCCCAAGAGTCTGCCGCTGACGCTTTGGATTGTTTGATGTTCGTGGGCACTCCTGACTCCGAAACTTCTGGCACTCCTACGCGCTCCGCCTTGTCCCTTGCAACTGGACGGGGGAGAGAAGGAAGAGGTGGAGGAGGGGGATAAGGGAGAAGATGGAGGTTGGGCCATTCTCTGTCTCTCTCTCTCTCTCTGGCTCTTCCTCTCCCCTCGCACGGGGGCCCCACTCCAGGACAGTGGTGCCAAGCCGATCGGCGAAGTCAGTGGTGATCAGGGCGACCGACGGCGACACCGAAAAAAAAAGAGAATTCGAGCCACGCACGGGCCCCGTGAGGCCGATGGGAACCTGCGGCAACGGGGCCGCCCAGTGCGAGAGCCACAGCCGGACATGCGCGCCCTGCACGGGGCTCTGGCGCCCCAGGCCTGCTCCGCGTTGGCGCGAACTGCAAAATATTGCTCCTCCACGCCGTCGTCCCCTTCGCTTTCAGATTCCTCGCCGCCTGCCGGGTACCTCAAATCGCCCATCCCATCACCAGACCTCCGCACCATCGGGCCAGGCGGCCCACCTCCGGGGCCCCAAGACCGCTCCTCGGTGCGGCGCCACCGGAATTACTCGCCGTCCCCCGACGGCGCCAGTTCTTCCCCTCCTCCTGCTCCTCCTTTGGGTCCTCCTCCTCCTCCTCCCCCTCCTCCTCCTCCTCCTCCTCCTCCTCCCCCTCCCCCTCCCCCTCCTCCTCCTCCTCCTCCTCCTCCTCCTCCTCCTCCTCCTCCTCCTCCTCCTCCTCCTCTGCCTGACGGAGAGCGACCCGAGTCCCAAGTGCCGCGCGGCGGCCCCGACCCCTCCCCCCCTCGGACTCACCACGCGGCGTGGTCGCCACGCCGCCTGGGGGCTCCCGAGGGGACCGGCGCGTCCGGCAGGGAGTGGAGGCCTCGTCGATGGGGTCCGATCGGAAGCTGGGCGAGGGCTGCAAAAACCGTGGCTGCAAACACGGCCCTCCCGGAAGGAAAAAGCAGCTTCCCGGAAGGAGGCGCGGCACGCGAAACAGTCCACGGGCTGCTTCCCAGAAGCACGAAAACAACTTCCCGGAGGTCAATTCTAGCAGCCACGGACTTAGCAGCCCTTGCCCGGCTTCCGATCCGAGTCGAGGGGGTCGACAGAGCTCGCCGCCTCGCCGATGCATCGCCGATGCATCGCCGGTGCATCGGCGATGCGCTGGCTGCGTCTGCGATGCACTGGTTCCCGAGGGGAGCGGCGGCGCCTCCGGCAGAGAGGGGCCCACCCCCTGGAGGAGCCAAGGCCAGGCTGAAACCGCGATGTTGCCGAACGGCGACGTTAGGGACCAAGAGTGCAGGGAATCACGAACCGCACCTTGCTACATCTCCCCAATCTGCGAACGGATGGAGCGAGCGCGGCACAGCGAGTTGCAGGACGGCGCGAGCCACGCGCTCCCACAAGACCGACACCTACCTCGCCGTGACCTGCATCGCCGTTAGCCTGCATCGCCTACATCCGAGCAGGTGGGGTCAACGGAGCTCGCCGCATCGCCGATGCATCAGCGATGCATCGGCGAGCTACGTCGGCGATGCATCGGCCACGTCGGTGTGGAGAAACTTGGGCCCCACATCGAGCCGCATCGCCGATGCGAATCGCCGATGCATCGGCGATGCGGCGCGATCCTCCGACCCCATCTACTCCGACCCCGTCTAGGAGGCCTAGAGAGAGGGGGGGCCCCAGAGGAGGAAGCTCATCACCGGCCCGAGGCCAGGCGAACAGCGATGTTGCTGAACGGTGACGTTAGGAACCAAGATCTAGTACATCGCGAACCCAACTCTCCTACATCTCCCCAATCTGCGAACGGATGGAGCGAACACCGCACAGCGAGTTGTAGGACGGCGCGAACCGCGCGCTCCCACAATACCGAACCTTACATCGCCGTTGCTTACATCACCGTTATCCCGTCTACGGACAAGGAAAAACAAAACACGTGAACATAACATTCCGACGGTCCGCGCGGATTTCTTGGATTCGCGCTGGGCCCCCTCCCTGGCGCGCGGAGCGCGCCAGGGGCGGCGCCGGAGGCGCCGCCAGGGGGCCCCAGCGCAGGTCCAAGAAATCCGCGCGGAGCGACGACAGATTGTGTTTATGCATGTGTTTTTTTCTTCTCCGACCTACGGAGGAAGCCCTCTGCACCAGCGCGGGGTCCACAGCTCTGTGCCGCCGCCGTGGGCGCCCCACGGCCTCGGGCGCTGTGACGCGCCCCGCGCGCCCCGCGAGCACTGCCGCCTGCCCCCCAGGGGCAGTGCTCGGCCCACCGCGGGCGCTGCCGTGCGCGGAGGCGGCACCCCGCGCGCGCCCCGCGCGCGCGCGCCCCGCGAGGCTCGACGTCGGTGGGGCGCCTCTCGACGGCGCGCGCGAGGGCGGCGCGAGGGAGGTGGCCCCCGAGAGGAGGAATATATCAGAAGTCAAACAATCCACCCCCATAATGACCACCCCGACGCGCGAAGCCGTTTAGCAAGCGCGCCCAAAGAAGGAAGCGAACAGGGCAGGACTGTTTGGCAAACGCCCAGGGCCGTTAGTAAGCGCCAATTGTCTGGTCCGGCTGTTTTTTTCCTCTCTTGATAGATATCGGTGGTTCAGGGATGGGGTCTTGAGGGATGGGGTCCTGAGGATCGGGAGGGTTCCAAGGGTAGATTTGCGTTGTTTGAGGCTCCTCGACCTTAGGACCTCACCCCTCAGGACCCCATCTTTGAACCACCGAAGATAGAGCATGTTGCAAGGGCCTTGGAGAGCCATGTCGACACTTGGCGAGCGGGGTGCGGCCAGCGAAAGCGGCTAAGGATGTGGGCCGAGGGGAAGGCTGCAAGGATCACCTCGGACAATTTCTCACCCTTGCTAAGCGGGCTGTCTGTGCCGCTGCTGGTCCTAGAGAGCCCTCGTCGCCACGGCTGGTTTCTCCTCGGCAGTCTGATCAGAACGCAGCACGGGAGAGGTCTGGGGAGGAGCGGTATCGATAGCTTTTGAGCTCCCCAGCCTCCTGGATCGGCTTAGGTCGGGCATGTCCCCCTACAGGGGGATTTTGGGCGAGAAATAAAAAAATCAAAAACAAATCCAAAATGGTCAAAAAAAACTGAAATAAACGTCCCCATATTGTTTGTTGACGATTTCTTGAATATTCCTCCTGTGGAGGGACAGGCCCGACCGACATGAGGATAGGCGGGGGGGGGCCTCAGAATAGAATCCAGGAGCCTCATGAGAGAGGCCCCGGGGAGCCTCCGAGAAGGCTTCCTGGAAGCCGGGAAGGCTTCCAAGAGGCCCCCTGACTTCTCGGAAGCCGCTGGCCTGCTCCGAGAAGGCTGCCCCCCTTCGACCGCTTCCTTGTGCACGCCGTCAGGCCTCGCCCAAGAGGCTCACACGGCCATGTCCATCTTGATGGCGCCGTGCGGGCTGTACCCCACGAGCTCGAAGTCGCTGGCCCTGAAGCCATCGATGTCTTTGACGTCCGGATTCACCCTCAGGATTGGGAACGGGCGCGGGGTCCGCTCCAGCTGCTCCCTCAGGGGCTCGACGTGGTTCTCGTAGACGTGCGCGTTCCCCAGCGTGTGGATGAACTCGCCCGGCTGCAGGCCGCAGACCTGCGCCATCATGCAGGTCAGTAGGGAGTAGGACGCGATGTTGAACGGTACGCCCAGGCCCATGTCGCAGGAGCGCTGGTACATCAGGCACGAGAGCGCGCCGTTGGCCACGTAGAACTGGCAGAACATGTGGCAAGGCGGCAAGGCCATCTCGAAGAGGTCGGCTGGGTTCCACGCCGAGAGCAAGATCCTCCGGTCGTTCGGATCCTCCTTGATCTTCCGGATGCACTGCGCCAGCTGGTCCACGCCCTTTCCTGTGTAGTCGGTGTGCATGTCCACATACTTGGCCCCGAAGTGGCGCCACTGAAAGCCGTAGACAGGGCCTAGATCCCCCTCCTCCCGATGGGAAAGCCCGCGCTTGTCCAGGAACTCTCTCGAGCCGTTGGCGTCCCAAATCTTCACGCCCTTCTCGGACAGGTGATTGGCATTCGTGTCGCCCTTCACAAACCACAGAAGCTCCTCCAGGACGCCGCGCCAGAACGTTCTCTTCGTTGTCAGCAGGGGGAAGCTCTTACTGAGGTCGAAGCGCATCTGCTTCCCGAACATCGACCTGGTGCCCACGCCGGTGCGGTCGCCTGTCGCCTCGCCCTTCTCGATGATCTCGCGGATGGCGTCGAGGTACTGGTACTCCTCGTGCAAGAGCTGCCCTGCACCGCCCATGGCAGCCAGCGCCGGCGACGGGCTCCCTTTCGCCGCCGCCATGGCCTTCTGCTCGTACACGATGAAGTCGTACGGGAGGCCGTCGTGGCTTGACGTCTTGCTCAGGTGCACCACTTGAAACTTGGTGGCGTCGAAGGCTGGGAAGAATGCGTCACACTCGAGATCCTTGCCGACGCGGGTCATGAAGATGTAGCGGCAGTTGGGCAGCTCCACTGCTTCCTGGTACGCGGCCTGGCCTCCGATCACAAATATGTCGGCCACATCCTGGCGCTTCGCCAGCTCATCGACAGCGCTCGCAACAGACGATGCGACCATCACGTCCGAGGGGTAGAGCTGCTTCGACGGTTCGGCAACGGTGCGCGTCAACACGACGTTGAGCCTACCAGGTAGAGGCCGGAACTTGCTTGGGATGGACTCCCAGGTCTTGCGGCCCATGATGACAGCGTTGACCTTACCCGCGTCCGCGTCGTCTGGCAAAGCCTTGGTGACCCGTTTGAAGTGTGCCATGTCCTCGGAGGAGGACGCCAATTCTACACCTACACCATCTTGGTTGGTCCCAGCCTGGGCCCAGGAACCGGTGCAGGTCTAGAGTTGTCGTCCCCCGGCGCATCCTCGGGCAAGCTCCACGGAAGCGCACCATCGCGGCCGATCCCCCCCTTCGGCGTGCTGGCCACGACGACGGACACGGCGCGCATGGTTGATTACTTCTGCCCAGGCTGCAGGAAAGCCCAGGTGCGCGGGCGAAGCCTGCAAGCCGAAACCACCCTTGAGCCGAACTGGCTGCCGCTGCTGAGGATGACTGTGGAGCAGGCGGCCTCCTGCTCCTCCTCCTCCTCCTCCTCCTCCTCCTCCTCCTCCTCCTCTTCAATTGTCATCCACCTTCCCCGCCTCATACGGTCGGCCAACCTGAGTTCTGGCTTACTCGAGGTTTTCGTTTCCCCAATAAAGAAGTGTGCCAGTGCGGCCCAAATGGCCTGGGCCCGCATGACCAGGACAGCAGACGGAGGCCGCTGAGGGCGGGGGAAGGAGACGACCTCCCCGTTCTCCCCGGGAGGAGGACGACGAGCAGAGCGATATCCGCCAGCTCCCTAGGAGGAGCGAACGTCCACTGGTGCTTCCTAGGAGGAGGAGGAGGAGGAGGAGGAGGACGAGGAGGAGGAGGGACCAGGATGAGGAGAAAGAGGAGGGTCCAGGATGAGGAGTAGCAGGGAAGGGAAAAGGGGCAGGGGCAGGGGCAGCACCAGCATCAGGATGGACAGATGATAAGTGAAAGACGGCGGTGGTGGTTGTGGTGGGGCCGTGGCCGAAAGAGCGATCCTTTGCTCGCCTGTCTAGACACCAGGCCTGGGGCCTAAGAAAGACCGTTCGGGTGGGCGCAAGCATGGATTAGCGATCCATGGATTGGGGGAGGTGCCCTGCCCAAAATGCGGCTGGCGCCACCTCGCTCGGCGGCGGAAATCCGCGATTTCCCGTGGGAACGGGAACCGTCGCTAATCCACGCCCCCTTGATCCATATTTGCGGTCGCCATTCTTTCGGAGTTACCGCGGAAAGCTGCGATTTCCCGTGGGAACGGGACCCGTCGGTAGTCTACGCCCCCTTGGAGCCATGTTTGCGATCGCCTGACTTTCGGAGTTCCCCACGGACTTCTCCTGAAGGCGCTGGTCCTTGAGCAGGGACCGACCGTCAGGGCATTCCTATAGTCGTACCACGAAATTTTCTTAGAACCCAAAGACGTTCTGAGAACAAAACAATGTTCTTAGAACACAAACACGATGTGTTCAAACAAGGCAGACTCCGCCAGAAATGTTCTAAGAACATGTCGTTGAAACCACATAAGGTTCTTAGAACATTGTTTGGTAGGGCTATAGGTGAGCCAAGACGCGTCGCCACTGCTTGGGCCCCCCCTCCCCTCACCCATTACCCGGCACGCGGGGTGCGCCAGAGGCGGCGCCAGAGACGCCGCCCGGGGGTCTGGGGAGAGGGGCAAGGGGAGGTCGGGCATATGTCCCCCTACAGGCGGATCTTGGACGATAGACAAAACAGATTCCAAAAATGCTCCCCAAATCATAAAAAAAACAATCAAAACATCGTCCCCAGACTATCTTTTGACTATCTTTGAACACTCCTCCTGTAGAGGGGCAGGCCCGACTTCAGGGCAAGGGAAAGGGGGGGTCCAGCGCCGACCCGAGAAGCTCGCGCGGCCCTTCGGGAAATGATCATGCCGTAGCTTCGCTCTCCGAGCGGGGGGCAGAGAGTGGATCGAGCAGGGGCGCGCTGCACCCCGGGGCCAGTGCTTCTCAGAATCCACCACGGCCATGCCGCGAGCCAAGGCCGGCCGCTTGGCAGCTTCTATCAGCCTCCATGCGCATCACCGGAGAAGGGGGGGGAGGAGGATGGGGCTCCACCTGTCTCCCATAACCCGGGTCGACCAGAGAGGATCCGAGAGAACAGCTTTCAGCAGACGCAGACCGTCGCTGCATGCGACCCGAGAAGGGAGGGATCGGCTAAACGCAAGAGTGATCCTATAGGGAAGGGTGACCCGTGGAGGACAGCTTTCGGTTTCCGCGGGGAGGCCAAACCGCACAGCATTCAGCCATTTGGGGACCCCAGCGTGCCCGCACCAGAGGTCACTCCGGCGAGAGGTCGCTCTTACCTGTCGGTCGGAAGAAGTGGGCAGAAACATGCAGTAGGAAGGCGTTGTAAGCAGATTGGGGTGTCCGCCTGCCCCCTGAAGAGGAGAGAGGAGGGAATACCACTCGATTCTTGAAGCAGGAAAGCGGCCAAAGTCGACTGGGATCCGGGGATGAAAAAAACATATACTTTTAACGACCGACGCGTACGTAGAGCCGAAGGGATCGATCCGCCAGCCGGGTGCCGGGCTTCGACACGCCCCTCTTGAACACCTGCAGGCGGAACATCTTGTCCTGGGCGGCATATTCGAGTCACCCGCTGCGCTCCTCCCTGGGCCACCTCCTGGGATGAAGGAGGAGGATCAGGAGGAGAGGGGGAGGAGGAGAGGGGAGGAGGTCAAGCTATGCGCTCGCGTCATATCTGACGTCCTACCCCTCCCTCCCATCCCTTACCATGGCGCTGATTTTCTCTATCCGAGGACGCGTGTCGTAGCGGACCTGTGGCTCCGCGCGCGCGTGCGTAGTGGGTGGTGGTGCACGTGCGTGCGTGCGTGCGTGCGTGTGTGCGTTGTGGTGGTGGTGGTGGTGGTGGTGGTGGTGGTGGTGGTGCGGCGCGGTGGTGGCGGGCGGATGGGCGCGCGAGAAAGAGGCCCGCGCTGGGGCGAGAACGCCATCCTGAACGACGGAGGCCAAACACCGATCTGAAAATGAGGCCCACGCTGCAGCGGGAGCACGATTCGGAACGATTCGGGAGCAGAAATGAGGCCGGCGCCTCAGCGAGAGCATCATTTTGAAAAAAAACGCAGGCGAAAACCCGTTTCCCGGGAATCCTGTGTGTAAAAAAAACAATACGCGGGGGGCGTTCGGCCCGAAAATGACGCCGGCGCCTCTGCGAGAGTCGTTTCCCGGGATTTCCCGGGAATCCTGTGTGTAAAAAACAGTACGCGGAGGGTGCGCGGCCATCACCCGGACGCCATCAGGGGAAGAGGGAGAGTCTTTTCATATTGAGTAATTGTGGAGGGCGATGGGAAGGTGGAGGATGAGGACGTCAACGAGGAGGGAGCGGGACGGAAAGCTTCCACATCCATCCCGCCCCTCCCGTCCCCTGTTCCATCCCGTCCCCTCCCCTCCCTCCCCTTCCGCCCCGAAGAGTCCTGCCTCCGCCCCCCTCTTTCCCTCCTTCCTCGCCTCCTCCCTCGCGGGCCGCGCCACATGCCCTGCCCGCTCGGCTAGCCCCGCTGCCCCGCAACCGCAGGGGCTTGGGGGCAGGGGGGCGGCCAGAGGGGGCTGGGCCATGCGGTTGGACCCTGCCGTCGAGGGTCTTGCAGGATGCCCTGCTCGCCTTGCCACCTGCCCTGCCGCTCTGCCGCCGCCTGTCGCCGAGCATGGCGTGTTTGTTGAAACGGGGGACTGCTGGGGCCGGGATGGGGGCCGTCTTGCCGCCGCGGCCTGGCCATCTGGCCCACTCGCGGACAACCAGCCTGGCCAGACCCAATGGGGCTAAGGAGTCATGCCCCGCCCTTGGGGTCAAGTGCGCCTGCAGCGGACTTCGCCGCACAGGCGTGGGCAGCCGCGGCACTCCTGCGCCAACAGTCGCAGCTGCAGCAGCAAGCTGGGCAGCTGCCTTCGCACCCGCGCTGCAGCAAACCCCGCCCCAGCCGCAGCTGCCGCCCCCGCAACAGCAGCTCTCGCCGCAGCAACTGCAACTCGTCCAGCACCTTCTGGAGCAGCAGTTGCTCAAGCAGCACTTGCACATGCAGCCAGCTCCCCCACAGCGGAAACACCACCCGCACCTGCAGCCGCCACCGCAGACCCTGACAGCAGCACCCCCTGCAGTGGCGGCCGCTGTGTTGGGTGGTATCCCAGCTCGCGGGGCGGACTGCCCGCTGAGGATGCCTCCTGCTGCGGTGGTGGTGGCAACTGCGGGAATAACGCGCCCGCCCCCTTCCGCGAAGCTTTGGTTACAAGCGACACCCGTGCCCCCCACCCCCCTGGTGCCAGGGCCACGCATGCCACCACCCCCAGGTGGGTTGACCACCCCAGCGAGGCGACAGCCGCAGCCTGGCGCTCTGGGGGCTGCACAAGCCCTGCCAGCGGCGGACCCGTGTGCACGCTGCCAGTGCCAAGGCCCCCGCCCCTCCCGCAACCGTGGGCACCCGGCACCGCTGTGCGCTTTCGCGCGGCACGGAGGAGCCCAGGCGCACCGCCTCGCTGCACCTGTTAGCGGTGCACACAGGGGGTGGAGGCAGGGGGGAGGGCTTATTAGAAGGAGGGGAGAAGGCCCGCGCCATCTAGGAAGCAGGGGTCCTTAAGACGCCCTCCCCCCTCCCCCCACCCCCAACTGCGCGTGGCCGAATCTGGTGGGCTTCGCAGGGGGGCGTGGCGCCGACACGGCGGAGAGGGAGAAGGCCCCTGCCGCCGTGGCTGCCGGCCAGGCCGGCCCCGGCAGACACAACGGCGCCCTTACCTCGATTCTGGTGGAACGGGTGCGCTCGCTTCTGGACGAGATTGAACATGGCGGCCCCAATCATATAAACCACCACCTCCTCCATCCCCCCTCCCTCCTCTAGCGTCCTCTTCCTGTCGTCTGTCCTGGGAAGGGGAGGGGGGGACGGAGGTGGTGGTGGTTGTGCTGTATAATTCTAGGCCCCGTAGACCAGGCGGATGCCGCGCCAGCCGCGGTGCGCGACGCCATCCAGGAGACGGTCCGCAATTCCGCGCCGGCGCCGGCAGCAGGCCCACTGGCAGGGCCGCCTCCAGAGGCGCCACAGGCGGCGCAGCAGGACCTCGGGAAGCTCCTCAGCAGTGCGCATTCTACGGCGAAGGCGCCTGGCCAGGGCGTCGCGCCAAGCTAGACAAGCGCGTTCCACGACTCGCAACCTGACTACTCGCAAGTGGCCTGGATCCGCCGCGGGGGATTTACGCTACATTACATCGAGGCAAGCGGATGTCTCTTGGACGTTTGCGAGTAGGCACTTTGAGAGTAGTGGAACGCGGTTGGTGCCAAGCATCGAGAGGAGTTCAAGCGGGTCATCACTTCGATGCTGGAAGTGGCGGGACGGTTGTCTGACTTCGGAGGCGTCCCAACGCGGTGCCAACAATTGGAGGAGACAGCCAGGCGTGAATTCCAGAAGCCGTCGCCATCTGAGTGGACCGCGACGGTTGGCAAGGACATGCGGTTCTGGGTATTGAAGCTCCGGGTGCCGTCCAGGGCGTCCTCGCGGAACGTCACGTCCGTGACGGTATCGGGGATCCTCGTGCGCACAAGCATCCCCAATACCTCAGCCCGACAGCTGGATCGCGCCCTTCAGGCCGGTAGCGCATGGGATGTGCCCAGGTGCACCGAAAGCAGCGAAGTATCTTTAGGATGTCCTGGCCAAGCGGCCGCTTCCACAAACCGCGAGGCTTCGGCGGTCCAGCGCAGCCTGCCGTCCTCTGGCCGTCGCCACCCCTCTCTCCCTCTCCCCCTCGCCCTCCGCACGGCGGCGCCGCGCTGCCTGCCCGGGCCGCGGGGACAGCGGGCAGAGGCCAGGGCAACTGGTTCATAGCTCCGACATAACACCGCGGAGAACGTGTAAGACAGGGCTAGGATCGGGACGAATCGCTCCAGAGCGTTCCGGAGCGCTCTCAGAGCGTTCCGGAACGCTCTGGAGCGGCCGCGGCGCCCAACGCATCCTCCAAACCCGCCGATTCTCAGAGATTTCGAGTTATCCCGATCCGATTTTGTCCCGATCTTCGCGTCGTCTTACCCCTTTCGCCCGGCCGGATCCTACCTCCAGACCTAAAGGGGCCCGGCTCGGCCCGGCCCGGCTCGGCTCTGGCCGCTGCGGGCCCGGCCTCGGGCGCCCCACGGTTGCTCCTCCCCCCCTCTCGGGGGATTCTTTGGCGGGAGCTGTCCACGCAGGGGCGGCATTCCAATCCCCTTGGGCGATGGAACGCGGCGAATCCCCCCCTGAGCAACGCCCCTGGCCGATGCTCAGGAGAGATGGAGAGAGCACCCCCCCCGGGCGATGCTCGCCAGTCCTCTGCCGCGCCCTGCTTTACCCCACGCCCCGCCCAGCACGGCCGCCAACATGAGGCCAAGAAGCTGTCAAGAGATTCGCTCTGGGGATGGGCTGTAGTATATGCGGGCTGTCGTTGCCAGTCACTCTCTGCTGCACGTCGCGTGCCAGGGCTGGACCCAAACGTTGTTTTTCAGTTTCGTTGTTCATTTAGCTCTGCCTGTTTTTTCTGTACCTCCCTCCCAAAACGCAAAACAAAACACAGCCGAAGTCCAGCAAGACAGCGTTCAGGTCCAGCGCTGTCGCGTGCTTGCTGCTCTCCCTCGGCCTCTCCCTCTCTCTCTCTCCCGCCTTTGCTGCCGTCGCTTCGAGGCTGCGGGAGCGGCGGTGTCTGCCGAGTGTGGCCCCCCGCCTCAGGTCGGAGCCCGAGTGGGTGCCGTGGAGGCAGCGGCAGGGCGCCCGCCCGCAATGGCGGCCGCCTTCGCGGGCGGGCGCGCGCCAGGCGGAGGCGCTGCAGCGCAGAGAGGAGACAAAAGGAAAGGGGAAGGAGGAGGAAGAGGACGAGGACGAAGGGGGGAACGACCGCTGCGCACAACGCGCGGCAGAGCGTGGAATCAGGAAGGAGAATGACTGAGGGTGGCAGCGGCCACGTGCGTGGCAGCGCCCGGGCCGCGAAGCTCGCGGCGCTGGAGGCGGGTGCCATGCCGCGTGACAGGCGGCTCGCGCCCGCGGAGGACTGCGAGCTGGAGCATGTTTCGCCGCCAGCGCCGCCGCTCCAGCCGGCACGCACCAGAGGCCCGTCGGGGCCGCCGCCGTGGCCGCTGCGGTGCCTCCCTGCGCGGAAGGCTTCGTCCACGCAGCGTCGCAGCTGGCGCTTCCGTGCGAGCTGGCACGCACCAGGGGCCCGTCGGGGCCGCCGCCGTGGCCGCTGCTGGGCCGCCCTGCGCGGAAGGTGACGTCTCAATGCGAGCAGGCGCACGCCGAGGGCCCATCGGGCCGCCGCCGTGGCCGCCGTGCCGACATGCGCCCGATGGGGCGCGGCGGGAAGGTGCTCTGCACGGCGCGCCGCATGGCACGGGTGGGCGGATGGCTGCCTGCCCGTGCGGAGCCTCGTGCCCCGCGCGTGCACCGATCGGGCGGGCCCTAAAGGGCAATCCTCGGGGGCGCCCCTTCGGGGTGCCACCCGCCGCCCCGTGGCGCTGGCCCGTGGGCCCTCCGGGGTGGATGGCACTCGCGGCGGGGGTGGACCTGCCCCGAGGGGCCACCCCTGCTCCACGCAGGCCAAATACGCAGTCCTCCCGTCCGTCGTGTTTTCCATCCCCTCCCAATCTCTTCTGCAGCTACTGCCTCTTCAATCCCCTTTCCCCTCCTGCCCCACCCCCCTCTCTCTCTCTCTCCCACGCCCATTATCGTCCTCGCCCTTCGACACCCCCTCGTCTCCCACCCCCGTTCCCCCTTCCACTCCTGCTCCTTCCAGATGCCCCTTCTCCCCTCCCTCCCCGTAGCTGACGTAGCTCTCCTTATTTTCCTCCTTTGTTGTTTTGCTGTTTTCTGCGAAAGCAATCGCATCAGCATGGCATTGGCTCGCGAGCGTGCCGCTCGCATCACAAGCCAAGTGAAAAAGACATCGCGATGCAGATCCGCAGCCCCAATCGGAGAAGGGTGAGGGCCGAAGCAGCACACGAATATGTCACCTGATGTCAAGAGTAAAAGTGCAACGTCCACGAGGAGGGGAAGAGAGGAGAGGAGGAGACGGAGAAGGATGATGATGCTGATACGGAACGTAACCAGGGAGAGAGTCCTCATCCTTCCTACCCACGGCCCCTTCCACGCGACCTGCTTGTCCTTGCAGGGGCAGCGCGGGTGCCATCTACACTGGCACTGGGGCGAACTGACATTGTGTGAAGAAGGATGATGATGATGATGATGAGGAGGAGGAGGAGGAGGAAAAGCGAGGCGAATGACGCAGTGTGCGCATCCCCGCATGATACAACCGACCAATCATAAAAATGAGGCATCGCACACAAACAGTCGCAAGAACAACGCACAATGCACGAGAAGTAAATTGAAGCCCAAACAGTCATGCGACTGATTCGACTACAGGACCATCCCAATGGAATGGGACTGGCAAGGCAAAGAGTTGCATCCAAGCTGTGGTTGGTCAAGGAGGTAGAAGAAAAAGGCTTGCAGACGGGGCGAAACCAAACACCCAATGATGTGGATTGAACGCGGCAGCAAAAAGGACGGAATAGAATAGCAAAGGGTATGACAATGAAACAGCCGGGGATGGGATGGGATGGAGAAGGCAAAGGAGGGGGCAATACAAGAGAGAACTTTGGGACCTCTTGGGCCGTCTCGGGGGGTTCCGTGAGCCCCACAGGACGACCCTTTTGGGCCGTTGGACCCTCTTGGGTCTCTCTTGGGCTGTGTTGGGGCTCCTCGGGGGCGTCTGGGGCACTGTGAAGACGAAGCCAGCGAGTATGCTGAAAATGTACGTTTTACGACGGGAATGGGCCGAATTGTGCCTCTTGAAGGCCCTCTTGGGGCCCTCTTCGGCCATCTTCAAGCCTCCTCGGGCCCTCTGGGGCCTCGCTGATGCTGCCCTGGGGCCCTCTAGGGGGCCCTGGGACCCGGAAGTCATGTTCCCAGAGAACATGATTTCGAACGGGGCCCTCTTGGGCCTCCCTGAGGGCGTCTTGGGGGCCTCCTGGGCCGGCTGTGGCGCTTTTTGGGCCGTCTCGGGGGGGTCCGTGAGCCCCACAGGACGAACCTTTTGGGCCGTCTTGTGCCCTCTTGGGTCTCGCTTGGGCTGTGTCGGGGCTCCTCGGGGGCGTCTGGGGCACTGTGAAGACGAAGCGAGCGAGTATGCTGAAAATGTACGTTTCACGACGGGAATGGGCAGATGTTTGCATCTTGAAAGCCCTCTTGGGGCCCTCTTCGGCCATCTTGAAGCCTTCTCGGGCCTTCTGGGGCCTCGCTGAGGCTGTCTTGTGAACCTCTTGGGCGTCCTGGGAGCCCGGAAGGCATGTTCCCAGAGAAGCTTCGGGGAACATGATGTCGAACGAGGCCCGCTTGGGCCTCCCTGAGGCCGTCTTGGGGGCCTCCTGGGCCGGCTTCGGGGCCTCTTGGGCTGTCTTGGGGGGTTCGGTGAGCCCCACAGGACGACCCTTTCGGGGCCGTGTTGGGTCCTCTTGGTTCTCTCTTGGGCTGTGTTAGGGCTCCTCGAGGGCGTCTGGGGCACAGTGGAGACGAAGCCAGCGAGTATGCTGTAAATGTACGTTTCACCACGGGGATGGGCCGATGTGTTCCTCTTGAAAGCCCTCTTGGGGCCCTCTTCGGCCATCTTCAAGCCTTCTCGGGCCTTCAGGGGCCTCGCTGATGCTGTCCTGGGGCCCTCTGGGGGGCCCTGGGAAACTGGAAATCATGTTCCCAGAGAGGCTTCCGAGAACATGATTTCGAACGGGGCCCTCTTGGGCCTCCCTGAGGGCGTCTTGGGGGCCTCCTGGGCCGGCTTCGGGGCCTCTTGGGCCGTCTCGGGGGGGTCCGTGAGCCCCACAGGCCGACTCTTTTGGGCCGTCTGGGGCCCTCTTGGGTCTCGCTTGGGCTGTGTCGGGGCTCCTCGGGGGCGTCTGGGGCACTGTGGAGACGAAGCCAGCGAGTATGCTGAAAATGTACGTCTTACGACAGGAATGGGCCGATTTGTGCCTCTTGAAGGCCCTCTTGGGCCTCGTCGGCCATCTGCAAGCCATGTCGGGCCCTCTTGGGGCGCTCTTGGGCGTCTTCGGAAGCTTTCTTGACCATCTTAACGGCCCGCGTGGCTTGTCGTGGGCAATTTGGAAGCGGCCTGGGGCAGTCCCGGGGGGGTCTGTGACCCCCCAAAGGTTCGGGGGGGCGCCCATGGGGGATGACGGCCCCGGCCCGGCCCCCCCCGCCAGCCTACTCCGATACATCTCTACATATATATATATATATATGTATATATATATATATAGGTGTGTGTATGTGTATATATATGTGTGTGTATATATATATATATATATATATATAAATACATACATACATACATACATACATACATACATGCATGCATGCATACATACATACATACATACATACATGCATACATACATACATACATACATATATATATAGATGCATACAAATGTATAAAGTAGATTCCCCGAACAAGGCTTGCACTTGACGGTTCTTACTTGTGTTCCGAGGAACTGGGCCTGCGTGCCGCTCTGGGAGCTATGTAGCCGCCGTCGGCGCCCCGTCGCCGCCGTTCGAATGCACAACATCGGTTGCACTGCGGTGCTTGTCCTTGCTGTGTGTTGTGTTACGTGACCTTGCTTCTTTGCACTGCGCTGCTTTGCACTACGTTGCATCGCTTTGACTTGCATCGCGCTGCATTGGTCTGATGTGTATTGCGTTGCTTTGCCTTGCTGTAAAATGGTGCATTGCACTGCTTGGCATTACGCTGTGTTGCCTTGCTGTGTGATGCTTAGCGTTGCTTTGAATTGCGTTGCTTTGCGTTGATTCGTTTTACGTTGCGGTGTCTTGCATTGATGTGCATTGCTTGGTATTGATTTGCCATTCGTTGCTTTGCTTTGCGGCGTTGCATTGATGTCTAGTGTGCTGCGTATGAGCATCCGTTTGCACTGTTATATAATGCTGTTTGGGGTCACCGCTTGCTAACCACAGATCGTGGAACGAAAGAGAGAGAAAGAGAGAGAGAGAGAGAGACTGACAGAGACAGAGAGAGAGAGAATGTGTGAATGTGCACGCGCGCGTGTGTGCGTGTGCAACAAGCGGTTCACTGTATTCTACGCGTGGCCACACATGGTGGCGAATTCGCATTTCGCATGCAGTCAAGCTATGGACGTGAGGAACACAAAAAAAGGAGCGACGCTCCTATTTGGGCCCCAAAGCACCTGGATGCACGAGGAGCGCGAGAGGAACAACTATGGACGAGCCCAAGGAACAACGGGCCCCTTTCCAACCCGACCTGCTTGCCTTCACGTGTTCATGGTAGCCCGCCCTCACTACTCAGTAGCTGTGGACTGCTGTGTCCTCCATTGTGCCCGCGGTGATCAAGCGGTACACCACGACGTCCTTTCTCTGCCCGAAGCGGTGCACTCGATGCCGTCTTCATTGTAGCGACGCAGGCTTTCATACTCATTCCCCCGCCTCATCCTCCTCCTCCTCCTCTTCCTCCTCCTCCCTCCTCCTCCTCCTCCTCCTCCTCCTCCTCCTCCTCCTCCTCCTCCTCCTCCTCCTCCTCCTCCTCCCCCCGTCGGATCATGGGCAGGCGAAGGGGACACGAGCGAAGTGGAGGGACTGGGGGCCACACTCGACCGAAACAAATCCTGGACTCCTCATCCTCTGGTCGGCTTCT
>CAUYUJ010020193.1:547500-582308 GCA_963575745.1 Prorocentrum cordatum
GTTGGCAAACATCCCAAGCGACCTTGAACACAAGTCAACGTGAGCAAACATTGCGAAAGGGGGCGGCGACGACGACAGAAATGCTGCTCGTTACTTCCACGCTGCCAGGGGGTACGACTGGCCTGTGCCGCCCGTCTGCACGCTGAGGCACATGCAGAAGTACCGCGAGTCGGGCTGCTGGAACTTTGCGAGCTTGAGGTCGCGATCCTCTCAGAGGGCGGTCATGGAAAAGAGAGGGGGCAGAAAGGATATACTCCTGGTGAGACCAACAGGTGCCCATACCGCTGCTCCCTGGACCTCTCCCCAGGTGCGTCCTCACCAAGGCCCACACAGGCGAAAACGAGGCAAGGGCAGCGGCATCGGGACCACTTCGTCCCCGGAACCTCTCTGACGCAGCGCCTGGAGAATGCGCCCAACTTGAGACACCCGAGGTGCGCCGTAGAAGAAGAAACAACGGCCAAAAGATAAACTGCTGGAGGTCCGCGCGGATTTCCTGATTTTTGCTGACCCCCCCCCCCCCCCCTGGCGCACGGAACGCGCAAGGGGCGGCTCCAGCGCCAATCCAACGGAGCTACCAAAACGTATGTTTATGCAATTTTCCTTGCGCCGCCGCCCGGCAGTTGCCACGGATCCCGCCGGCGGGGCTGGCCGCCAGCATGACCTCTGCTTTCCCCCCGCCCCCCCCCCCTGCGGCCGCCTCCCCCCTTTCCCCCCTCTTGCACGCTGGCCACTTCGATGTTCGGTGCGCCGACTAGCTCCCCTGCTGGTGCAGCCAACTCTGCCTCGCCGCCGACGCGAAAAATGGATGCAGTTTTCTTGTCCCTCGATCCAGGGGGGGGACGGCGGGGTCTGGCTCTACTTCCGCAGGGCCTCCGCCTACCCCCGCTGGAGGAGCTGCCCGCGCATTCCGCCGGCCGCCGGCGGCCGCCGCCGAAGAAGGCGCGGCTCGACCCTTCGATTCGTCGAAGCCGAGGAGTCCTTTTGGAAAGCCCTGGAACTGGTCGAGAGTGTGGTAACTGGGGGATGACCACAAATGGGGGGTGTAGGCAAGGACCCTTCAGGGCCCCTTTTCGGCCCCAGCTGGCTCCAAATGGGCGCTTGAGGGCCCCTTTAGAGCTTTAGAGCCCTTGTCTTCACCACCAACGTAATTCACCCCCCGTGACCATCCGCCCGATACGGCAAGTTCGCGCTGTGTCGACCCCGGCGTTAGTTTCCTGACACCGCGGGTATCGTTCAACCTTGAACGATCGGAAGTTTCAGAAACGCCGGATCGTTCAACGATGGGCTCAACGCGGCAATCGGAGGCTGGCGGCAAGTGTGAGAGGATACAACGCACGGAATTGAATACCATAGATAGGGCACCACTGACGACATCATGAGGGCACGGAAGAGGACGGAGAGGAGGGACCATTATGAAGGCGATCAAACATGACGACAGGGTGCACAACCCAGGGATACTCTGCCGATTTGCTGCGGCTGCTCCCAGGGAGCTCTTTATCCGCAGGTCCCACACCTCAGAATCTGATTACCCATGCCCAATCCCCGATGTCCAACGACTCCGCGTTCCAAAGCCTTACTTGGTCATGAGAGGCACGCGAAAGAGAAGGCTTAGGTCGGGCGTGTCCCCCTACAGGCGGATTTTGGACGAAAATAGGAAATACCCAACAAATATGCAACAATAATCAAACAATGATTCAACAATTATCCCCATATTATTTTTTCATTATCTTTGAGTATTCCTCCTAGAGAGGGACAGGCCCGACTGAAGATCAGGCGTGAGCCGCTGCCCTTGCTGTAAACCTGGCATGCGCGGTAAGCCTGCGTGCCCCAGCTCGAATACACCGCACGTCCCGTTGCGCACGCGGAACTCCAAAATTGACACGCAGTTGGGCGAGACATCAAGGGGCCCAAGGACACACACATGACTACACACAAACCCCAAGATTCCATGTATTTTCCGATATGTTTCTGAATTATCGTCTTTCCCCCACTTCCCATATTTTCCCGGGAATCGACGATGAACTGTGTGTTTTTTCCCCTCCTGATGCAATTCACACGCAAGTGGGCCAGACAGAGTAGACAAACCCTGCTTTCGCACGCACGGGGTACGGATGTGCTCCGCACTTCTGATTTGCGCCAAGGCCCAAGAACACACTCAGACCATAGACTCTGTGTGTGGGCTTGCCCCGATGCGTAAATTCCAACAAGAGGGCGTCGCAAAAGACAGACCGACTCCTTGGCATCCACCGTGCCGTCGATGCGCAGGAACTTCAACCCAAGCACTCGCAGCACGCAAGACTGGATCAGGTCGAGCATGCGAACGCTGTGGGAGAATATCAAACACCTGCAGACTGGGCGTCCAAACACTGTAAACCGCCCATCCTGAGTCTTACAGTAAATACGGGTTCCCAAGAATTCCCGACGCTTTCTTGTCTACGGCAAACCCTCAGATAGGGACGCGCACGATTGGTAACTGCGGAGCGCGGCACGGCACGCTGAAACTGCAGTGCCACGCGCTGTGGCCAGATCTGACAGCTTCGACTGCCGCGGATCGGAGCTTTCTCTGGAACTGTTTCGCAGAGGGGGAATCGACGAAATGTCGCGAAAAATGGTTGAACATACACAACATACCTAAAATGGACCTGCACATCATTGGATGCATGCCGGGTTCAACTGTATCACGCAACGCCCTGTTGTGCATGCGCCTTCCTCCACCAAAGCCGTGGCTTTCGAGGTTGCCCGTCATGGGAGGGAAAAGAGCACAGAGTACAAGGGGATCGATGCCGTGAACAATTTTGTGCAAGAAACCTTCGATAGACAAGTCCCGTCTCATACATGCCGGGGCGAGGCTGTAATCACAAAGGGCTATTTCTTCGAACACCCCGAGCGCCTGCAAAAACTCACACTGCAAGCCGTCTAACGGAGCTAAGACAATATCAGTTGCATGAAAGATTGCTGGGACTGCGCCGTCCACGAATGAGACAACATGGCATTCGAACAGCCTGAAGAGCTCAGCTGTGCTTTAGAACTTCCTAGACCGAAGCAGCGCACGGAGCCGCCAAGAGGCTTCGCACGGGACAGGCTTTTCATTCAAACTCGTTCTTGTTCACAGTCCCGTTTCCGGGTGAGGGCCCTGGAGCCCGAAAATAGCACAACCTCCCGTCCTGATTATTCGTCGGCACAAACAGGCCTGGGAATAGAAATCATGTCCCTACCCATCCGGACTCTTGAGCGCCATGGGCACGAGCGGCTCTGTTTCAGTTCCACCTACCCCTTTGGCGCACGTGACTCTGAGGATGGGCTTATCCAAGACGCTTGGCCCGATGTTCGGGGATGAGTCTACCCCTCCCCTGCCTCCTCCTCGTCCTCCTCATCCTCCTCGTTTCTCCTTCACCTGCTCCTCCTCCTCCTCCTCCTTCTCATCCTTTTACTTTGTACCATCCTTGTGTTCCCATCCTTCTTCTGCTCCTCCTTCCTCCTCCTCCTCCTCCTCCTCCGTCCCCCTCTCCGCCCCAGGCTGGAGCACCCCCCCCGCAGCCTATCCGCCAGAGGGAGGGGACGCCCTGGTGCTGTCGAACGGAATGCTGATGCAAGCCAAGCGGTGGTCTCTTTGAGGGTCTCTTGGACGGAATCTCGAACATCTCGTGAGGGGTTTCTGGGGGCATCTGGAAGCCTCATGGAGGCATATTGCGACTTCGTGGGGCCGCCTTGCTGCCAACAACGGGTGGCTACAACAACCACGTATCGACCTGCACATGTTTTGTGGGGGTGCAGGTCTCGGGAGCAATCGCGGGAGGCCGTGTTTGAGGTTCTTGGGGCTGCCTCGGGGTTGCCACGGTGTCTCCCCATAGCCGCCCAGAGAGACGTGGCACCTAGTGCCATGGTTCAACAAACGCCCAAGAAGCTCCTCCCACCCCCCCCGCACCCCACAACTCCTCCTGAAACGAGGATGAGGGGGATGAGCCCGGGCTCCTCACAGGGGTCCAAGCAAGGACATCATAACGGTAAGGACTGCAGAAAGAAAGAGAGAGAGAGAGAGAAGTACACATCTGATCTAACAACAGAAGAGAGACACACACACACACTGTTTGGCGGAAACGGCCTCGCGCGTGGCGACGAGGCGAGCCGGTAAAAAGTACCAACGACGGGGTCGCACACACGCGCGCACACGCGCGCCCACGCCGAATTCGGACAGCGTCTGCCTGGGCGCTGGTCTACTGGCGGTGTGCGCGCCCTGCTCCTCTCATGCCCAGGCAAAGACGCGCTTGCCAAAAGCCCGACACGCCCTCGGCTCCTGCGCGGCACGCGACAGATTGCCTGGAGCACGGCCTCCGTGCGGCGAGCCACGGGTGGCAAGAAATGGTCATTACCTGCTGTGTTTGTCGGGCGATGGCAAGACTGGGTTTAGAGACACCTGGTTTAGCGATCTGTACCGGGGACGCCCCCCGTCCCATTCCACTAACCGGAAGTGCCGTCGCCCGAAAAGCACCAGCTGCGGCAAACCTGGTTTAATGATTCCAATCCATGTGTTGGGCTTTGGGGCCCAATCACCAACCGGCTCCCCTCAACGGGGGTCCTGGCTATGCCCAATCTTGACTCGCGGACGCAGGGTGAAACGGCGCGGCCGCCGGCGCCCAGGCACGGTGCCGACCTAGTCGGGCACCTTCGCCTGTTGTGTCCGTGGCACGGGGGTGGCGCCAGCAGTGGCGGAAGCACGGGGGTGGGCGGCAGGGGAGCCCTTTCTGGGCCGGCCAGCCCCGCCGAGAGCGAGGCGGCTCTCCCGTCACGACCGTACGAGGCAAGACGCGGGGCCGTGGGGGGAGTGAAACTGCCCCGCGTTTTTTTTGCGCAAAGGGAACAGACAGAAGGCAGAAAATCCACCCCCATAATAAGCCCCCCGACAAGCGAAGCCGTTCAGTAAACCCACCGAAGGCAGTAATCGAACAAGGCAGGGCTGTTTGGTAAACGCCCAGGGCCGTTTAGTAAACGCCAATTGTCGGGTCGGGGTGGTCTTCCTCTCGTGAACAAACGCCGTTGGACAGGTTTTTCTCCGCGACGGGTGGCCTGCTCACGGCTAGACTGGCTCGTGCAGGAAACCGAGGAAGTACTTGGGCGGCCAGAGGCGGGCCAAGGGCAGGGATTGAGGCGTCCCTCCCGCGAGCGGCGGCGGCGACGCCGAAGAAGTGCGTGAGCGGAGAAGTGCAGAGAGAGAGCGGAGGCGGACCTGCAAGGCGGTGATGGGTGCAACAGCGGGGCAAGGCACCCGAAGGGCACGATGGAGGGCCCCACTCGCGGCCCACGGCCTGGAACTGTGGCCGCAGGGCGCCGGCGAGACATGGCCACCACCTCGGCCTGGCTTTCAGTCGGGCGTGTCCCCCGTACAGGGGGATTTTCGACGACAAATAAAGCACATACGCAAAAAAACATTCCAAAATGTTGAAACATACTTTTAAAAAATGGTACCATGACTATTTTTTGAATATTTTGGCATATCCCTCCTGTAGAGGGGCAGGCCCGACTCAGGCCTGGTTCGTGAGAGCGTCGACGTCGTGGACGTGTGTGCACGGGGGGCGCCCCGCCCGCGGCCTGGGACGATCGTCCCGGCCGCGCGAAGGGCTGCCCTCGTCCCCCGCCTCTGACGGGAGGTCGCCAACGCCGCGGTCGACGAGCAGGCAACATGACGCCCCAATGCAGTCGGGCTGCTGGAATAAGGAACGCTAAGTAAGGACCGAAGCCCCTCTGTGGCTTCCAAAAAGCCTGGGTGCACGAGAAGGGCTAGAGGAACAGCCACGGAAGGACGTAAGGAATATCGAGCCCCTTCCGAATTCAAACTGCTCCTTATTTCGGCGTCTTGGCTGCAGTCGGCAGCAGCACCTGCTCGATCCATGACCGCTCCACAGAGGCTGTTCATAGGGTTGGAACTTGGCTTGGTGACCGCGACGATAATTCCAGCACTGATGCAGGATCGGAGCGGCTAGTGGTTGGCCGTGTGACGGCCGTGGAAATGCGTTGGTGGTGCTGCAGGGCTGCTGCGTAGTGGGGCTGGCGGATCATTTAGACCGGCGCCAAGGGCTGCGGCCTGGGTCCAGGGCGAATGTGAATCTGGCAGCGTAGACGGGCGGATGCCATCGTCACCGCCGTCCACCTCGTCAGCAGCTCCTCGGCTTCCGCTCGGCCTGTGGCTGGCAGCCTGGCGGAGACTCACGGACGGGGCTCGAAAGAGCCACGTAATCGCAGCAAGGAGCGCCAGCACAGCGCGTGCGTCACGACCAGCAGCAGGGGGCGAGGGCACGGGGTGGGCGGCGCTTTGGGGGAACCTCACGAAGATGGTTCGCGCGAGCCAGGTGGTCGCGCCGAGAATCCAGAGGGGCAAACCAAGAGTCAGCAGTGCTGCGTGTGAGGCGAAAGCAGCAGCAGCGTGCACTTGGCCCCGCGTGGTGGGCGTGTGAGGGGAGGCAGGCTAGGAACGTGCGGAAGCAGCCTTGTCGCTGTTCGCCCGGACGTTGTCAGCGCCGGGCGCGAGCTTCCACCGTTGCCACGTGACGAGACTGGACCAGGTACAGAATTCTGGTGGCGTGCAAAGGAGGGCAGGGGGAGGGGGAGGGAAGGCCTCTTAGAAGGAGGCTGCTTCTTAAAAGGCACCGGCCCTGCATCTATAGACAAGGCCCGCGCCTTCTAAGACGCAGGGGTGCTTTTAAGAAGCCTTCCCCCCCCCCCTTCCCCCCTCTGCGCGTGGCCGAGAAGCGTGCCACGCCTTGGGCGCAGTCGGCTCCCCAACAAAACAAGAGATGCGCCACGGCAGAGACGAAGCCCCGCCACGTAGATGTTACCATCTTTGACCACGTGGGCGACAGAGGGCGCGCCACGAAGGGCCCGCGCGGGAGTGTCTGCGGGCCTCGCGGGCCTCGCGGGCCTGACGGTTAGGTCGGGCATGTCCTCCCACAGGCGGACGAGGGCAGAAAAATAGCACATTCGAACCAGAACTAAAGATAGCAAAGCAATAATCGAAAAATCGTTCCCTGACTATTTGTGGACTGATTTCGAATACTCCTCCTGTAGAGGGACATGCCCGACTTGAGGCTAACAGTATGAGACATGAGCATCTGGGGCCACACAAAACCGATGTCCAGAGCGACCAGAGGCGGAACCAGAGTCCGCCCTCAACGGTCTGATTGGGCGCCACCGCTCCCCTTGAACTTCTCACAACTCCGTCTTTCCTCTCGGCGACTCGTGAGAATGCGCCCGCGGCGCTCCACAAGACGGCAATGCAAATTTGTCTGTCACTCTTTTCGGGATCCTCTGGTCCCGACTTGTCCGTGTCCTGTGCTTGTACGACTTGTGGCCGTCCCGGGCGCCCCGCTGCGGTCCCCGCTGCGTGAACGCATTAGCTCCTTTCCCTCCTCCCGCAGTCCTCTCTTCCCCGTCTTCCCCTCATGCGTCCAGACAAGTCGCAATGCCGTTGCCCCGCTTGCCCGAGCGCGCGTGCGGACAGCCTCTGCCGCACTGCGATGTAAAAGGTGCTTGGCCGACCATGGCTTATCAGGCAGGGGAGGAGGAGGAGGAGGAGGAGGAGAAGGAGGAGGAGGAGGAGGACGAAAGGGAGGAGGAGGAGGAGGAGAAGGAGGAGGAGGAGGAGGAGGGAAGGGAGGAAGAGGAGGAGAAGGAGGAAAGGGAGGAGGAGGAGGAGGAGGAATGGGAGGAGGAGAAGGGAGGAGGAAAGGGAGCAGGAGGAGGAAGAGGAGGAGGAGGAGGAGAGGAGGAGGAGGATAAGGGAAGGGAGAAGGACGAGGAGAGAAGGAGGAAAGGGAGAGGAGGAGGAGGAGGAGGAGGAGGAGGAGGAGGAGGGAGGAGGAGGAGGAGGAGGGAGGAGGAGGATGAGGAGGAGGAGGAGGAGGAGGAGGAGGAGGAGGAGGAGGAGGAGGAGGAGGAGAGGGAGGAGAAAGGAAAGGGAGGAGGAGGAGGAGGGCAAGCGGCTGGGGCGGCCGAGAACACGGGGCCGGCGCCCGAGGCTGCCGCACCCGTGGCCCGCTCGCCCCAGTGAGCAGACGCTGGCGCGCCGCTGCGGAGACGACGCGACGCTGGGTGCGGCAGGGAATCGTGCGGGGCTCCTGGAGGAGTGCTTGAGTAGCAGGTCCAGCTCTGAGTTGTAGCCCGTGGCCTGTGGCCTGTGGCTTGTAGGCTCCTGGAGGAGTGCTTGAGTTGTATTGGCGGCGCGCACAAGGGGTTGGGGGGAGGGGGGGGGCTTCTTAGAAGGAGGCTGCTTCTTAGAGGGCGCCGGCCCTACATCTATAGATCAGGCCCTCGCCTTCCAAGAAGCAGGGGTGCTTCTAAGAAGCCCTCCCCCCTGCCCCCACCCCCCTCTGCGCGTGGCTGATTGTAGCAGGGCTGGACCTAAACGCTGTTTTGCTGGACTTCGGCTGTGTTATGCTTCTCGTTGTGGGGGGGAGTTGCAGGAAAACAGGTAGAGCAACCCGAAACATACAAAATAACACAAAACGACAAACAACGTTTAGGTCCAGCTCTGAGTTGCAGGCCGTGGCCTGTGGGCATTTCCGGCACGGCCTGTGCCCACTGCCCCCGCCGCGCGCGCGTCCGAAACACCCGTGGGTGGCGGGCTGGAGTGAGGGAGGGAGGACGCAGGATATTGCACTCTCGTCCTCAGCGTGGCGGGGACCCAGTGTCCCCGTGGTCGGAGACGGGAGGGGACGGTTGGTGGAAGCGACGGCGTCCTCTTCGTTCTCATCGTGGTGGAAGTCCAGGGGCTTGGCACGACGGCCGACCCCGGCACACAGGCTGCAGCCGGGGCAGCCATACACCGCGTGACGATGAAATGCGCACCCCACGACCCACGGCGCGAGGCGCGAGGCCGTGCTCGACGGGCACAGCGGGGAGCGATGGGGCCGTAGTGGTGCTCCGCGTCACGCGACTCGGCGCCCGCCACTACTGGGGCCTCCTCATCCTCGTCTTGGAAACTGGGCGAGTGCTGCCACATCCGTGGCTGCTAAAACGGCCTTCCCGGAAGAAAAAAACAAATTCCCGGAATCAGGCTCAGCGCACTAGATAGTAACCCCATCGAGCCATTAAGGATCCCCCCGGAGCTATCATTAGCACAGCACCGTAATTAAACAATTCTTGGGGGCAGTGTTCGCCGAACGATATGATTAGCACCGCGCAAATGGAACAACCAAAGAAAATCCCGCGCCCTGGATCGGGTGGTATCCCAATTGGAATTGTAATAAGAATAGAAGTGGCATGCGCGTAGTAAGAGTAGTAACAAGAATAATACTAAGAGTAAGAGTAATAACGATAATACCAATACGAATACTTATAATAACGAGAACATAGAAATCGATAATAATGAAATGCTATTCGTAATCCACGTGCGAATAAAAACAATACCAACACGTATAATAATAAGCATATTAACACTTTCGATTATCAAAATACTGCTTCTAGTACTAGGAATAAGACTAAGCAGTATAATAATGAAGATGCAGTAAGAGTAAACATAACAATACTAATGTGAGTAAGAACGATAGTAAACATAAGAGTAACACTAACAACCACACATACTCATAATCCGAATACGACTCATGATACGAATACTAAAAAATTAAGTAGAATAAGGATAATATTAACTACAACAATAATAAGAAGACTATTTCGAATCAACATGAGCATGTGAGTAAAAATAACAGATTTCCCCCACTCTATTCATCATCTTTGTCCTGTGCGGTTTGTATTACCACCCCTGTTGAACAAGTGTTGGTTTTCCGGCCGTCGTGTGGGGTAGTGCATCCGAGAACATCGCCCCCGCCACGCACGGCGCGATATCTTAGCACCGCACCCGCACAACAGAAGTACGACAGCTTGTCCAAAAGACAAGAAGTACAATCAAACCAATACTAATAATGATACTACCAGTAAGAACAAGACCAATAATACGAATACTAATATTAATACGAATAAGAGAAAGGATACTAACAATATTACACATGCAAAAACAAACGCCCCCCCCTGCTTCTTTCCTCCCTTCCTCCCTTTTCTCATGTTCTTCATCATCCTTACCCTATACAATGCTCGTTACCATCCCTATTCAAGAAAAAAGAATTTTCCCGGCGGTCGTGTGTAGTGTGCATCCGAGGACATCGCCCCCGCAACGCACGGCGCGTTATCTTAGCACCCGCACCGCCAAACTTATTCGCCCCCCATCGTAGGCACGGACGGTTCCTTTTCAAAGCTGGGCTATCCCTTGCGTGGGACTTAATGTTGTTGTTGCTGCTGTTGTTGTTGGTGCTGGCGTTGTTGTTGGTGTGTTTGATGTTGATGTTGGTGTTGTTGGTGTTGCGTTTATTGGCCGTGTTGTTCTAGATATAATTATTATTGCTGGTATTATTGTTGTTGATCGTGTTGGTGCCGTGCTGCAAGGGAGTCTTGAGGAGGAGGAACAAGAGGATTGTTTCTGTTTAGCTGGGCCAAAGCCTCTTGACTGAGTCCTTGGCCCTCGGCTTGATCCGTAATGGCGAATCAGAGCCAAAATGGCTACGGGGGGGAGGGAGAGGAGGAGGAAGAGGAGGAGGACCCCTGATGAGGAGGAATAGGAGGAGGAGGAGGAGGACCCCTGAGAAGGACGAAGAGGGAGAGGAAGAGGACCCCTGCTCGAAAGGCCGAGCGCTGGGAAAACGCGCGGCCACTCCAGTTCTCGCCCAGACCGACCACCTGACGCAGACTCGTATGCGTCCAGAGCAGTTACTGAGGATGTCTCAGGCGAGGCGCTTGCTTCAGAACCACAAGGAGACCATATTGCGAGAATGTCTCAGGCGGCTTGCTTGTTTCGGCGAGCAGGCTCGTCTGCGTTCACGTAAAGGTGCGAGGTGCCAAGGTAACGCTTCTGGGGTGCCGTGTGCGTTATACTTTCGCCGGAGAGGGGGGGTCTTAATTGCTTGATGCGATTAAACGGGCTACTTCCCGGATGAAAAAACGATTTCCCGGAGCTCTGTCTTAGCAGCCACGGGTTTGCCAGCCTCCGCCCGGCTTCTGATCTTCATTGTCGTCCTTCGCTGGGATGAGCGGGGAGGGAATCGGCAGAGGGCGGCTTTTGTGCGACAGCGGGTCAGCTGCTGGGCGAGCCTGGTGGTGGGACCCCAGCCCATGCCACTGGGGCCTGGGACGAGCGTCCCAGCCAGTGGTGACGGCGTGGGCGGCGGCCTGGCAGAGCCTCAAGGACGGAGCTCAGAAGAGCCACGTAATCGCAGCAAGGAGCGAGAGCACAGCGCGTGCGGCACGACCAGCAACAGAGGGGCGACGGCACGGGGTGGGCGGCGGTCTGGGGGAACCTCCCGAAGATAGCTCGCGCGAGCCAGGTAGCAGCGCCGAGGATCACCAACACGCAGTGCACGTCGAAAGCGGCAGCGAAGGACGCTTGGGCTCACGCGCTGGGGTGGTGAGGGCGGGCGAGTGAGGGGGATTGGGTATCCTCCTTGTCGTCCTCGTCCTCGTCCTCGTCCTCATGCTCGCCCTCGTGCTCGTCCTCGTCCTCCTCATCGACGTCGTCGTCGATGTTGCCTTTGTCGTTGTCGTCGTCGGCCGCGGACCCTCACGTACCCACGGCCTGCGAAACTAGGCCATGTCGTGGAGAGACCTGAATCATTAGCTATGGCGGGCGGGTCGGTTGGGTTGGGCCGTCGGCGCAGACGGCAGCAGTTCCAGATAACAGAGGAAGAACACATCACATAAGCATAGAAATATGTTTGGAGGTCCGCGCGTATTTCTTGGATCTGCGGTGAAGCCCCCTCCCTGGTGCGCGGAACGCCCAGGGGCGGCGCTGGAGGCGCCGCCAAGAGGGTCCAGCGCGGATCAACAAAATCCGCGCGGAGCGTCGACAGCCCATGTTTACACCGTTTTGGCCTCCTCCAGAGACGGAGACTGTGGCTGACCGACAGGGGGCTGCAGTGCGGGTCGGTGGGGTCCGAGGCGCCGGTGCAAGAGCCCACGGCCCGTGGCGGGCGCCGCTGCAGGGGCGACGCTGGGAGCTGCAGATATCGAGCGGGAAAGCATTTCGTGCCAATCTGGCTTCTGACCTTGTGCCGGGTCAGCGCGTGTGAAAGCACAGCGTTGTGGAGTACTGTTAGCGTCCACGCGCCTTCGGCGTGTGACTTGTGAGTGCTCCTGGAGGAGCGCTTGAATGGTAGGCCGTGGCCTGTGGGCGTCTCCGACACGGCCTGGGCCCACTGTCCAAGCTGCGCGCGCGTCCGGAACACCCGTGGGTGGCAGGCTGGAGCGAGGGAGGGCGCACGATATTGCATCCTCGTCCACAGCGATGGCGGGGACCCAGTGTGCCTGTGGGCGGAGGTGGGGAAGGTTGGTGGAAACGACGACGTACTCTTCGACCTCCCCGTGGTGGGAGTCCAGGGGCCCGGCACGACGACCGACCCCGACAGACAGGCTGCAACCGGGGCAGCCATGCACAACGTGACGACAAAAGCCACAACCCATGAACCACGGCGCCTGGCCGTGGTCGCCGGGGGCGGAGGAGTGCTCCGAGTCGAGCGGGGACCGGCACCCACCACCACGGGGGTCTCCTCGTCTCCTCGTCGTCCCCCTCCTTCGCCGGGGTGGGTGGGGAAGGAGTTGTCTGACATCGGCTCTGGAGCAGCTGTGGGTCGGCTACGGGGGCGGTCCTCGGAGCGGAGTTCCGTCCCCAAGAAAGAGAGAGCGAGCGAGGAAGAGAAAGAGCAATAGAGAGAGAGAGAAGAAACGCGAGCGACAGACGACCGAGAGGGAGCGAGAGAGAGAGAGAGACCGGTATGTATGTGCATATGTAAGCATGATTCTATGTGTATCGTAACACTGGGGAGATCTAACCGCGTGTGGGTAAAATGGGAGCGAGCCGAACCAACCATGATAAGTTTGCGTTTGTTTGCCCTCGGAAGAAAGCAGTGGCACCAAAACCTAAGCCCATATCCCTCGTCTTTGACTCGGCCAGGGTTCCCCTATGTTTGTAAAGAGGAGGCCGCAACTACGAAGGGCCCGCCACATCCTGACAAGAGGAGAAAACGAACAATAAGAAGAAAACGGCGGAATAAGAGAAAGAAGACGAGGAAACGGAAGAAGGCAAAACAGCCATAATGTCTGATCTGGGCAAGGTGGCGGGAGGACCAAAAGAGAGGGAAGAGGAGGGAGGCCAAGAGGAAACGGGGGACGAGCAGGAGGGGGATGCGAGGACGACAAGGAAGTGGAGGAGGAGGAGGGAATGGGGGGTGAGGAGGAGGAGGAAGGGCAGGATAGGTGGGGCGAGGAGAAGGAGAGGAGGAATGGCGAGAAGGGTAGGGGGGCGAGATGGGGGGGGCACACGCCCCCTCGCGGGCGCGGCGCCTGTGCCCGCGCCTCTGCAGCTGCGGGAGCAGCACGGAGAGCACGCGCAGCTTGCACGACAGCAGCTGGCCACCCTGCCGGCGGGGCACGAGTGGGCGGAGGAGAAAGCACGACCCCCTGCCGCGGGCCCCCCCTGCCTTCGCCCGCTCTCCCCTGCTTGGGGCCTCCTGGCAGGCCCTCGTGGCCTCCGCAGCGGTGGCCTCGGCGCTGGTCGGAGCGCACCCGGGGAGAGGTCCGGGCAGCAGCGGCGGCGGCACCTCTGGCGTGTGACGCACGGGGTGGGGTGGCGGGGGGTGCCGCGCACGTAGGCCGCGGTGGACGGGCGGGCCTAGGCTTCGGTCGGGCATGTCCTCCCACGGGCGCATTCTGCAAGGAACAACAATCAAGAAACAATCAACAACCATCACTTTTTCCTTTAAAGAAAGCATCGAGCATCGTCGCCAAACAATGTTTAACTATTCTTGAATACTCCTCCTGTTGACGGGACATGCCGACGTAAGCCTATGGCACGGGCGGGCGGGGGGATGGATGGGGGAGCAAGGGCGCCTAACTTCCGGCTTCGCGCTGCGCGACGCTCGAATCCCTTCGCGCTCTCGCGCCGAACCCCGGAGAGAAGAGGAGGACGAGGAGGATGAGGAGCCAAAGCGCGAAGCGCGAATGACTTCGTGCCCTGGAGGGCGCGCTTGATTTTTGGATTTCAATGCTGATTACGCAATGATCCTATCAGCAGAGTGCGGCACGCAGCTCGCAGAAGCGTGCCACGCCACAATTGTGGAGCTGAACGTGTAACGCAACACGAGTCTGGATCACAGGGAGGAGGGACAAAAGGCTGGAAAAGAGGGCCAAGGGGATACATATGCAACATACACCCTTTGTGAGGAGGGGGAGGAGGAGACAAATTAGGAGGAGCGGCACGTGATTATAGCGTATCCCTGTCTAGGCGCCTGCGTGGTCCGCTGGCCCCGCGGGCAACGGAAGAGAAGCCGCCAGGCAAAACGGTCCACATATCGACGAGAAATCAAGCATGACGAGGACCTTGAACTCCTCCAGCCGAGAGGCGTTCGGCTAGAAGGGCACTGTTGTCGATATTACCCTCGGGGTCCTCGGGCCTCGGAGTTTCTCGAGACTCCCAAGGCGAGCTCAGAGTGCGCAGACTCGCCCTCACCACACTCACAGTCAGAAGCACCGTGCCAACGCCGCGCCGCAGGCGGAGACCTGCCAAGTTCGCCCGCCACGTACACCCGCGAGGGCGCGAACAGGTCGAAAGGCACCAATGCTGGAGAGATCTCTCGCCCACGAAAGCAGCCGAGACCCATCCGAGAGAACGGGCCTCTTGGGCCATCTGCCAAACTGTGGACATACGGCTAAGCTGGTACCGTAGCAAACGCGAGACCGTAAGAACGGGCCTCTTCGGCCATCTGCCAAACTGTGGACATACGGCTAAGCTGGTACCGTAGCAAGCGCGAGACACAGGAAGAAAACCCTTGGAAGCGTCTGCCCCAGAAGCGCCTGGGCGCACGAAAGACACCGGTCCAATGATTGGAGGAATAACCATGGGAGGACCTAAGGAAAACGACCTCCTTCCGAAGCCGCACTGCTTCTCATTTCAGCGCCTTGACCGTCTCCGTCTCCTCGCCGACCTCGCTCTCCGAGGTGCCGCCCCACTTCCCCACGGGCTGCAGAGCCGCCGGCCGCACAGCCGCCCCTTCTGGTTCCGGCTGGCGCTTCTGCTCTTCGGAAGCCCTTTCGCATGTACGCCGCCGCCTCGGCGACGTCAGCAAAGGCCGCCCCAACGCTCGACCAGCATCCACCGCAGCCAATCGTTCCGCCCCCTCCGCTTTCGCCTGGCCCCCACCTCCACTCCCGCAGCCACCCGCGCACACGAGCCCACCCCTCCCGCAACCCAAAAGTGCTTCATCGGCCCAGGTGCACCTAGGTGCGCCGAACGAGCACTGGAGGCGACCACGTTCTGCTGCCCACCCAACTCTCAACAGCCCTTGCCTCCACCTGGAGCCATTCCTCGACGGACGCCTCCAACGCGCTCCGCCTGGCCGACCCCGAGAGCTTCTCCCCCGAGATCTCGCCCAGCACCTGCCTGAGGACAGCTCTCGCAACGAGCTGCTGGCCTTTGGGACTCGACTGCAGCCCGCGGGGCTTGACCTTGCCCTCGCCATCCATCCTGCGCGACTTATCGCAACTGGTGGCCTCACAGGTGATGTGACCAATGCGTTCGCTGAGGTCCGCGGCCGTGTTGCCTACAACATGGTCCTGCCTGGATTTTTCCAGCGTCGCTTTCGGCTCCTCCTCGTTCACGTGCTTCGTGATCGCTGGCGACACCAGATATAAGATCGCGAGAAAACGGGGTGGGCGGGGAGGGTGGGGCTGCCGAGGTCGGTGTTGGCATCTGCCTCTGGTAAAATGTGACACGATACCCGGCAACAAACGCACGCAAAAAGGACGGGAACGAGCTGTCGGTTTTGGAAAACGTTTGCTACTAGGCTGGCGCCCTTGTGCTTCAGCGGGCGCTCTTGTGTCTCAACGGCCATTGTCCGCGGCGATAACGACAGCGAGTCATGCTCAAGATGGGCAAGGACTGCTGTCGGTCCTCGCCCCCTTCTTCCCGTACCCATTTCGATCGCACCGCGAGGTGTCCCAGAACACTGACGTTGCGTTACTTCCCCAACATGGACCCCCCAAGGTCTGGACCCCTTCTCTGGAACGAACTTGCATTCCGAGCCGATTATTTGACAACCCATGGGCCCAGCACGGGCCCCCAACGGCCGGAAACTGCCATACCCGTCGGCCGGAAGAGTTGGGTAGAAACATGACATAAGAAGGCGTTGGAAGTAGATTGGATCTCCGCCCACCCCCTGAAGAGGAGGGAAGCAGGAAGCGCGCTTGACTCTTGAAGTAATTCGGAAGGCGGCTAAAATATGTTGGGATCTAGATATCCAACGCACGTTTACTTTCAACGACCGGCGTGCAACCCCTCGTCGCGTTTGTTTGGTTGTTCCCGCAACGCGAGGAGGACCTGGGATGCCCCAGTCAGGAACGCAACGGCGGCAGCGGGCATCTCTGGCGCGCGGGCCCGGGCCCCCAGTTGCGGGGGAGGAGCGAGGAGGATGGAGGAGGAGGAGGACGACGACGAGGACAAACGAGGAGAAGGAGGAAGAGGACGAGGATGAGCAGGAGGAGGGAGAAAAGGAGGAGGAAGGGGACGAGTAGGCGCAGGGAGGATGGAGGAGGAAGGAAAGAGGACGGAGGAGGGGAACGAAGACGAGGGGGACGAGGAGGGGATGGAGGAGGTGCAGGAGGACGGAGGAGGACGGAGAAGGATCGAAGAGGAGGACGAGGAGACGAGCAGGAAGGCGGAGGAGGAGGCCGAGGATGAGGAGGGTCGTGGGGGAAGGAGGATGGAGAAACAGGTCTGCACAAGTGGCCCTGTGGGTGCCGCGGCGTCCGCCCGGCACCACCCCACGATCCCCAGGCGCGCCCGCGTGCCTGCACCGAATGCGGCATCATCGCGCGCAGCCAAGGCAGCACCTCGG
Source organism: Prorocentrum cordatum (assembly GCA_963575745.1). NCBI lineage: Eukaryota > Dinophyceae > Prorocentrales > Prorocentraceae > Prorocentrum > Prorocentrum cordatum. The sequence continues at coordinate 564,423 of CAUYUJ010020193.1, forward strand.
CGGCCCGGCCCGGACGGAGGAGGGATGAGGGAATGGAGAAGTAGGAGGAGGAGGAGGAGGAGGAGGAGGAGGAGGAGGAGGAGGGAATGAAGAAGTAGGAGGAGGAGGAGGAGGAGGAGAAGGAGGAGAACGCTACAGCCTTGAAGCTAAAGTTCGCCCAACGTAACAAGAGGAGGGGGAGGAGAAGGAGGAGGAGGAGGTGGTGGAAAATGAGGAGGAGGAGGAGGAGGAGGAGGAAGGGGACGAGGAGGAAGAGGAGGAAGAGGAGGAAGAGCAGGAGGAGCAGGAACAGGAGGAAGAAGAGACTGAGGAGGAGGCCGCCTGGCGCCGACGGGGGAGAAGGGCACGGCGGCCGAATTGAATGTACTTGACCCTGGAGGTAGCGAGGGTAAGACGGGACCTCGGAGCTCTACGGTCCACTGCTCCGTCTCCGATTCCGCCGCGGCCATGATTGCGGAGGTGCCGCCCGTACTTGTACGCGTGGAAAAAGGAACACCAGGCGAGTGATGGTGTCATCGCACAGCTTCGCATGCGCACATCCTAGGCGCACATGCAACGACTCGGCCAGGAACGGATCGGAACCAGGAGGGGGCACTAACTTCCAGAGCGGGCCACAATGACAATATTGCGCCTGGTCATCCCGTTTTCCTTTGAACACCCGACAAGGCATGGCTGCGTGGCCACAGGCGCGCCTGAGTGATAATGCGATGTTTGATCAAATGTTAACATATCGGAGGCACGAACGCACGCACACGCGTACACGCGCACGCGCACAGGCTCAGGCTCAGGCTCGGGATCGGGGTCGTGCTCGGTCTTGGGCTCGCGACCGAGTCTGCGAACGCGCACACGCACACGCACGCGCAAACGAACGCACGCACGCGCCCTTACGCACGCACAGGCGAACGAACACGCACACGCACACGCACACGCACGCACGGACACGCACACGCGCGCGCACGCGCATGCGCTCAAGGTCAGGCTCGGGCTGCGCTGGCTCGGGCTCGGTCTCGGGCTCGCCAGGGCACGCGCGCGCACGCGAAATGTTCGATCGCGTGTCAGCCTACCGGAAGCATACGCGCGCACGCACAGGCGCACGCACAGGCGCACGCACACGTACACTCGCACGCACACGCACGCACGGACACGCACACGCACACACACAAAACAACACAATACAACACAACACAACACAACACAACACAACACAACACAACACACACAACACACACAACACACACAACACACACACAACACACACAACACACACAACACAACACAACACAACACACACAACACACACAACACACACAACACACACAACACACACAACACACACAACACACAACACACACAACACACACAACACACACACAACACACACAACACACACAACACACACAACACACACAACACACACAACACACACAACACACACACACAACACACACACAACACACACAACACACACACAGAACACACACAACACACACAACACACACAACACACACAACACACACACACAACACACACAACACACACAACACACACACACACACATGTAGATGTAGAGGGGAAAATCCATCCCCATAATTCGCCGGCCCAACGGGCCAAAGGCGTGCTAAGATCTCCGGCTACTGGTAAACAATATTTCCAATTCGCGCGCGCGGGGCGGCCCCTGTGGGTCCCCGGACGAAAAGTAACCCGGCAGGTACTATCCAGAGATGGGTTTTCCTTCTGGGCGCAGCTTTCAGGCGCCCCCGGGCGCTCCTAGAGGGCCCCACAGGTCCCCAAGACGGTCCAAGACGGCACCGAGTCGCCAACCGATCAGCCCAAGACGCCCAAGATAGCCTCCAGACGGCCGCAGACGCTCCCAAGACGCCCAAAGAGGACTCGAAGAAGTGTCTCAAGAGGGCTCCAGGAAGCAAAAACAATCGATTTTGCCGTTCTCATATGTTCGGCTTACCGGCGCTCAAGGACGGCCCAAGAGGCCCCGAAGATCGCCCCAAGACGGCCCAAGAGGCCTCCAAGAGAGCCCCAAGAGGGCCCCAAGACGGCCCAAGAGGCCTCCAAGACGGCCTAAAATATCCCCAGGACGGCCCTAAGCGGGGGCCAGACGGGAAACCCGACCGGACACTTCGAGCCCTCGGCCCCAAGAGGCTCCTAAGACGCCCAAAGAGGCCTCGAAGAAGCGTCTCAAGAGGGCTCCATGAGGTAGAAACAATCGATTTCCCTTTGCCTCCAAGAGAGCCCCAAGAAGGCCCAAGAGTGCCCCAAGGGGCCCCAAAAGAGGCCCCCAAGACTCCCAACAGAGGAAACCCCAAGAGGCCCCAATAAAGCCCCAAGAGGCTCCCCAGAGGCACCCTCCGAAGAGACCCCAAGAAGCATTCATGAGGACTTTGACCCACAACCCAGGTACGTCTCGAAACTCGTCTAGAGCTCTCTTGAGCCATCTTGGCGCCCTCTGGGGCAGTCTAATGGCTCCCTTCGACAGGGTGCGAGCCACATTTCCAAAGATCTCCTCGAAGATCATACTGCCCTCCCCCTGGGCACGAGCACACCACCACGCCGCCACAGTGATGCGGAATGGGCCGGCGGAGTGAGCGAAGCGATGAATAACCACCCCGACACGCGAAGCCGTTCAGCAAACGCAACCAACGCAGGAATCGAACAGGGCACGGCTGTTCAGTAAAAGCCCAAGGCCGTATAGCAAATGCCAAGAATGGGGTCCGCGCGAATGCGCACGCGCACGCGCGCGCGCTCAGCATCGGGCTCGGGCTGCTCAGGCTCGGGCTCGGGCTCGGGCTCGCCGGGGCACGCGGGCGCACGTGCACGCGAATTGCCCCCGTCTGGGAATGAGGCGCGACTTCAGTGCCAGGACCCCGCCCGCGCCCCGTCGACTCAACCTCCCCCCGTCTTGTGATAGTTTGACGTCTTTACGTGAGCTGCGACTCCAGCGCCCATTTTTCACGAGGAGAAGTGGCTCCAGCAGCATAAGCCGACAAGAAGGGTGGGTGCCAGAGGCATGTTTTTTCGAGGGACGGTGGTCCCAGCAGCCCACGGCGTTGGCTCCAGCACCAAATTGATTTTGACGAGGGAAAGTCGCTTCAGCAGCTTATGCCGACAAGAAGGATGGGCTGTCGCTTGAAAGGGCAACTAGAGCGACCCACACCGCAGCCGCGAACCCACCATCAGCTCGTCAAACAATCCACCAGCAGACGATTCACCGAACTGAGGTGTGGCACTGGCGTGCCTTTGAAAAAGGCAGGAAGTTCCTCCCCGTGCAGTTTTCGGTTTGGGCTTGGCATTCCTGGGGAAAGCCCTTATGAGGGGCAACGATAGGGGGGGATAGGCATAAAGGGGGATACATCGACCTGGAATGGGCGATACATCGTCGATAGATCGGCGATAGGCCTCCGATAGTGAATCCGCACCTTCCTGGGCAGGTTGGGGCTATCGGGCCCCTATCGGCGATCGATGGGCGATTGGGGGTCGATGCATCCCCCCCTATGCCTATCCGCCCCTATCGTTGCCCCTGACCTTACTGCTCCACCCGTCCGACACCTCTGCGCGTCGACCACACCAGAAGCCGGGGGCCTCCAGGAGGGGAGCCGGGGCACCGTGGCCCGAGGCATGCGCGCGGACGAGGAGGGGGGGGGGGGGGAAAGGGACGCATTAGGTCGGGCGTGTCCTCCTACAGGGGGATCTTGGAAGAAAAATGAAAAAAAGGATCAAACCTATTCAAAAATATTTCAAAATAGTGCAAAATTGCTCCCCAGACCATTTGTTGACTACTTTTTTCAGTAGCCCTTCCTGTAGAGGGACAGACCCGACGTAAAGGGACGCATTGAAAGGAGAGAAGGGGGCCATGACATCCGGAGGGACATGTTGCCCCCAGCCATGCCAAAGTCGGGATCGCTTGCTTAGCGTGTCGTCCCAGCGGCCGTGGCGACACGCTATGCCAGAGAGTGTCGCCCCGCTCCGCGGGACAATTTCGAGACGTTGAGGCGTGGTGGGCCAGAGCCGGCAGAGCGACAAGCTAGCCAACAGTTCCCGACCGTATCACGCCCCCCGCCTTTTGGACGCCCGAAATATGTCTGGAGTAACTCCTGTTTTGGCCCCCGAGGCGCGAATCTGTTGCTACCCCTGACCGCCCACAGCCCCGCTGATTCGGAGCTCTGAGCCTCCGTCCTGCCCTTGGCTGCCCTGATACGCAACACGCGACACGTGGCGCATTTTCATAAGGAGCTCAACGCATTGACTACACGCAGGTCCGACGCGATACGCTCGCCAAAGCGGGGGCCAACACGCTAAGCCAACACGCAACGTGTACGGGCGTTTGGAGCACGGCATTTCTGTCTCAAACGGACAACGTCCGCGGTGACAGCGACAGAGATTCCTGCTCCCAATGAACAAGAACTGCTGTCGGTCTTCCTCCCTGTCCTTTACGTATCCGTTTCGATCGTACCGGAGAGAGGAGGAGGAGGAGGAGGAGGAGGAGGAGGAGGAGGAGGAGGAGGAGGAGAATACGTGTTGCGTCTCAAGGCGGGCGTATCGGGGCAGCTGAGGTCCTTCCCGAGCCTCCCTTCTCTGCCCCCTCGCCCATACACGGCCGACCAGCACGGGCTGAGGCTGCGCCGCCTTATCTCTTGCCACGCGTCTCTGAAGGGGGCCCAGGGACACAGAAAGGAATACACACAAATCCAAGGATCCCAACTATTTGCAAATACTTCCTGGATTTTCGTTTCCCTTCCCATCGTTATCTATTTTTCGGGGGGTCGACGTTTATGTGTGTCTGTGTTGTTTTTCCCCTCCTGCGTCTCGCCCGCTCTCTGGTTGGGGGGGAGCGAAAGGGTAGCAGCACACGGCAGGATAGAGAAATAGCTCGCGTAGCTGGTTGTCCATGCGCCTCCTGGCGCCGGGAGGCGCGCATGTATCGAGGAATTGGCCCGGCGGCGGGGCGGAGATCAGCCGCATGCAGCAAATGTCGACCCCCCCCCCGTGAATCCCTGTCCTATCCTTCCGTGCGGAAGCCTTCCTGGGCCCCCCCCCGAGGGCCCAAGAGAGGGGAGGAAGCGGAAGGGGACAGCAAGGCCGCGCGCTCTTTTGTTTGTTTCTCTCTCTCTCTCTGTCTCGCTCCCTCGCCCTCTCTCTCTCTCCCTCCCTCTCCCGCCAGTCGGAAGAAGATAACAAGACAAGGCACAACAAACATATCTACGCTTGAAGTAGAAATGCGCTTGAGAAGCAGATTGGGGTCTGCGAATCCAAACATACCCACTTTCGATCGACGTCAGGATTTTTCATAACGCCGACACCCCAAGGTCTCGACCGACTCCTCCTGGACCGGCTTCTCATCCTGACTCATGTTTGAAGGTCCCGAGGCTCGGTGATGGCCCCCAGAGGCCAAAAATAAGGAAAGCCCTCCGTCGCGACTTTTTCGTGACTCGAGGGGGTCTGGGTCCTTCTTTAGCCCCCCCCCAGGTCTGTACAGTCGAGGTACTTCCGGAAGGGAAGTTGAACAAGGAACGCAGCCCCTGTTTGGCGTCAACAACGCCTGCGTTGCACGGGCCCGAGGCGCGGGAAGGCCCCAAAGGGCCGAACATGGTGACAAAACCTCCCGGCGTGCCTCGAGGGGGTCTGGGTCTCCTTCTTCGATGCTGCCCCAGCCCTGCACAGTCGAAGCACTGCCAGAAGGAGCGTTCAGTATCAGGACGAAGCCCTAACAGCCGCGAAATGACCTTCAGGATCCGCCTGCCCCTTCCGAGCCCGAAGCGGTCCTTACTTCGTCGTCTTGGCTGTCTCGCCCGCTGCCTCCTCTCCTGGCCGCCCCGGCAGGCGGCGCAGGAGCAGGGCGGAGGATGAGTGCCCCCGCGGAGGGGGCGCCAACCCGGCGGCGGGCGCGGGCCAGGCGCTGGGCCGCGGGGCCCCCTTCCTCGCCCAAGACGAAGCCGGGACGAGGATACCATCGGGTGAGGATTTATCCGGGATCTCTGAGATCTGGCGGCTCAGGACGCTCTCAAAGCGTTCCGGAAGGTTCTGGGATGGATTTATCCTCGTCATTTCCCTTTCTGACTCGCCCTCGCCTGAGAGCCGACAGGAGCCCTGGACACTATGACTCCGCGCCACTTTTCGGGCCAGATCGATATGTTGGGGCTCTGGGGTCCGAAACCTGACGAAGACGCCCAGCTCAAAAGGGTTGAGAGGCCAGGAGCTCGGGGTCTCAACCGCTGAGCGCGGTCCCCGAACCTTTGCGGCGCGCCGAGGAAGTTAGGCGCAGGGGGACATCATCTCAGAAAGGGGCTGCTTCTTAGAATGCGCTGGCCTACGCCGCGCCCGGCCGACACACGCGCCACTGGGCCCCCGCGCGGAGTCCTATGCATCCCAGGGGGGGAAGGAGGGAAGCCACCCTCTAACCCTCCTCCATCCTGAGGGCCATCGAGAAGGGGGGGAGGGAGGTCGAGCGGCCGGTCCACTCAAGAAGTGAAGTACTCAGCAGGTGCCGATGACGGCGTACCTTGCGCATAACGTTGTGCACGGCGTACCTTGCCAGTAGCGCTGTAGACCCCTCCTCGTCCTGGTCATGAGCCTCGAGAGGCTGTCTCTCTTTAGGCTCAGGCACGTTGGCTTGCATGGCATTTCCCCCTCCCCCACCCTCGGCTGCCTTTTCAAGCAGCGCTGGGCCGCAACGGCGTGCAGGTAAGTCCAGACTTTCGTGGAGTCCAAGTCCAGACTTGCGTGGGGTCCAGGTTTCCTTACTGGCCTCACCACGCCCCCCCCTTTCCCCCCCCACCATGCAACTAAACGTGCCAGAATCTTGAACGAATCGGGTGTGGCTAGAAATGCCCACGGCCCAAGGTGCCCACCAGGATTTCCAAGGAGGCCCCCACAGCCTCCAGAGCACTCCTCACGAGGTCCATGGGGGCCCCAGGGGCTGCAAGATGAAGCGAAAGCGGGGGGAACCTTAGGCCAGGGGCACCTCTAGCAACACCCGAACGAAAACGAGGCCATTCTGAAACGCCTGATGTGTCGCTCTAGGAATCCGAGCGGATCCGGGCAAAATCGGGCGAGATGGTGCCCTTCCCCAAGCGCGGCGCGGCTTGTGTGAAAATGGCAATGCGGTTTCGGCGCAAGGTATCCCGCTACGCCCGAGAGTTGGCTCGCAAATGGTACGCTCGCCCAAGCGCCGCGCACGGATTTTCTGGACCTCTACCCCCGCCCGTTCTAGGCCGGCGTTTCTTCTCCTCTCGCGAAGACGTCGGAAATGGGACCACGCACGAGCGCGGTCTGCTCGCTAGGCGGGAACGCCTTCCATCCCCATGATCCGAATGTTTCACAATTGGTTGATCCTGCGGGCCTGCTTGACCTGCCTAACTTGATTATCCGCCTACTCCTCCTTTCTTCTCTAGCGGCCACCTAGATGGGGTCCAAGTAGATGGGGTTGGAGGATCGCGCCGCTTCGCCGATGCATCGGCGGAGCATCGGCGATGCATTCGCGATGCATCGGTGACGTCGACGATCCATTGGCGCCGACGGCGTGGAGAGAAACGGACTCCACATCGAGCCGCATCGGAGATGCATCAGCGATACCGCGCGATCCTCAGATCCCACCTACTTCGACCCCATCTGGGGAGGCCTGAATCCTCCCTCATCGATCCTCCTCTGGGGGGCGGCCAAAAGGGGAGCTCCAAGAGGGGGAGAGGGCGCCAATCGTGGCCGACTGGCTGAGGGGGGGGCGGAGACTTGTTGAAATGTGGAGAAGCGCCATGACATCTGGTGAGATGTCGTGGCCCCCGACATGATTTACACCCCTCCCTGGTCATCACCCCGCGCTTGGCCGTCCCCGATCTCACTCCTCCCCCTCCTCCTCCTCCTCCTCCTCCTCCTCCTCCTCCTCCTCCTCCTCCTTTCTGACCGTAGCCATTTTGGCTCAAGGCCAGGTGTTCCGCCCGTTTTCGGCGCGCGGGACCCATGATGGCGCGGGACGCTGCCGCCGCCCCGTCCGCGGCGTGCGCAGCGACTGGAGACGGAGGGGGGCGACGGCGCCTTCGCGGCGCTGCTGGTGCTCGGGCGTCTGCCGACGCGCTGATCCAGCGGCTCACGCGGGAGCTCGCCTCGGCCCGCGAGGAGCACGTGGCGCTCCTGCAAACGCTCGGAGACGAGGAGGTGGTCCAGCGGCTGGTCGCCGTGGCACCTGCTCTCGCCTCGCTGCTGCGGGGGCAGCATCCCGTGCCCGCGGACAAGCTGCGCAGGGACGTGGCCCTCCACGCCGAGGCCTCTGGGGTGGACGTGGCGCGCGCCAGTCCGCGCCAGCTGCGCGCGGCGCGGCGCGGTCCGCGCCTCGGCCCTCGGCAGGCCGCCCAGGAGTGTCGTCGTGAGCATGCTCTGGCCGCACAGCCAGTGCAGAAGGATATCGAGGTCTGCTACGCCGAGCCTTCGCGCTTGCTGCCCGTGCTCGAGCCGCTGGTCGTGGGCCCGACGGAGTGGAACGCGGATGCCTCCTGTTTCTTGCCAGGTGCGGACCAACACTTCCTCGCCCGCTGGTCGTGCGACGTCGCCACTTTGCTGACCGATCTGCAGCAGCTGCCCGTCCTGTCTGAGTCGGAGATTGTCGACGGCAGTTGCGGCGGGGACAGGCGCCCTGGTACAGCTGTGTCCGAGGCGGCCGTTGAGGAGTCGAACGCTGCGGAAGCCGTACTCGTCGCACCTGGGGGGCCCGTTGCGGTGCCCAGCAGCGACTCCAACGCCGTTGTCGTCGATGTGCGCTTGGTGGAAGACGGCACGCAGCAGGAGGTCGTTGAGGGCGTATCTCCGGCACTGGCTGCTCATGATCTTCCTCTTGGCCGCTCTGTCGGGTCAGGCGAAGTACTTGTTCATTCCCAAGTCGTCTCTCCTCTGGGTCAGCCTGCCGCTCCTGTCGCCTGTGGGGGTGTGGACGTGGAGCTCGGCAGCGCGCAGGTTTCGGCTGTATCCTCATCCTCCCCCTTCGACGGCAGAGACAAGGCGATCCGCGAGGCGGGCCTCGTGCGGCGGCAGCCTGATGTACCGCCGTGGCTGCTCGAGGTCAGTGGTTCAGATCCTGGTTGCGCCCGTTGCGATGGTACCCTCGTTCGTCGGCGACGCGGGCCAGGGAGGTGCTCATGCAGGGCATGTGGAATGCCCATTCCTCGTGGAGCGGATGTGGCAGCCTGTCCGCGCTGCCGTGCATCGTGGCACAGTTCGTGTCTCAGCCGTTTGTTCGACGAGGATTGGGACGACTCTGGCAGCTCTTCATGATGCCGTGCGTGCTCCTGTCCGTTGAGGTCTTCTTCGGGTTCATGCTTGAGGTGGGCTTCACGGCAGGTGCACTCACGCTACAGGTGGCCTCACCCCACCACCTGTGAGTATGAGGGGGTAGCTTGCCGTTGATGTTAAAAATCCTCCTCCTCCTCCTCCTCCCTCCTGTGTTTCCTCCTCCTCTTTCTCCTCCCCCCTTCTCCTCCTCCTCCTCCTCCTCCTCCTCCTCCTCCTGTCACTCCTCCTCCTCCTCCTCCTCCTCCTCCTCCTCCTCCTCCTCCTCCTCCTCCTCCTCCTCCCCTCCTCCTCTCCTCCTCTCCTCCCTCCTCCTCCCCCTCCTCTTCCTCCTCCTCCTCCTCCTCCTCCTCCTCCTCCTCCTCCTCCTCCTCCTCCTCCTCCTCCTCCTCCCCTCCTCGGGTCGCCTGCGGCCCCGGGGGAAACCGTCCACCTTGTCCTGGCGTCGTCTTGCCTGGAGAAGCTCCGGGGCGAGGGCCGGCAGCAGCCGCTCCCAGCGGTGGGGCCCGGACTCCTCTGCGGGGGGGGGCGCCTGGCTCCAGTGCCACTCGCCCTCCTCCTCCTCCTCCTCCTCCTCTCCTCCTCCTCCTCCTTCCGTCCGCCCTTCTCCTCTCCTCCTCCTCCTCCTCCTCCTCCTCCTCCTCCTCCTCCTCCTCCTCCTCCTCCTCCTCCTCCTCCTCCTCCTCCTCCTCCTCCTCCTCCTCCTCCTCCTCCTCCTCCTCCTCTCCTCTCTCCCTCCCTCCCTCCTCCCCTCCCTCCCCTCTCCTCTCCTCTCCTCGTCCTCTCTCTCCTCTCCTCTCCTCTCCTCTCCTCTCCTCTCCTCTCCCTCCTCTCCTCTCCTCTCTCCTCTCCTCTCCTCTCCTCTCCTCCTCCTCTCCTCTCCTCTCCTCATCCTCTCCTCCTCCTCCTCCTTCCTCCTCCGCCTCCTCCTCCTCCTCCTCCTTCCTCCTCCTCCTCCTCCTCCTCCTCCTCCTCCTCCTCCTCCTCCTCCTCGGGGGGCGGCCCGGCGATATCCAGGAGAAAATCAGGGGCAACGACAGGGGGCGATAGGCATACATCCCCAGGACGAAGGTTTGCTCTCGGGCCCGGAGCGACGGCTCGAAGTCTTGAGCAGACGCGCGTGAGATAACCGCCGTCGGATGCCGTGAAGTTCGCGCGGGTCCAATTGTGGTTTTGGCGTCTGCTTCGGTGGATCCGATTTCCGTCCGCGCGGATCCGATTTCGGATTTGCTGGATCCGTGTTCGGTCTTATTTTTTACGGTGGGTCTCGTTTTTACCCCGTCTTAAATTTGTATTATTAAAGTAAAACGGGAAACCAGAAGAAATCGGATCCGCGGACCCCGGAACCCGCCCGTGTTAAGATTCCACGGGGGAGTGGAGGTTCGGTCATTAACTTCCAACTCATCATCGCCGTTTGCACATCAAGAGGAAAATCGTTCGGCCTGCGTGAGTAGGGGGGGATCTGCATCGACACCAATCGCCCAATGATCGCCGATAGGGGCCCAATAGCCCCAACCCGCCCAGGAAGGTGCGGATGCGCGATCGGGGGCCTATCGCTGATCCATAGGCGATGTATCGCCGATTCCAGGTCGATGCATCCCCCACTATGCCTGTCCCCCCCTATCGTTGCCCCCCAGAAATATGAAGCACGCGGACACAGATAATTCATCGACGGTTCCAGGAAACGAATTGGGAGACATGGGGAGCGGGAGCCCTGGGACTTCGAACGTCTAGGAAGTGGAAAGTGGAGCTCCAGGGAACTTCTTCGGAAACCACAGAACGTGAAGGGGAATACGAGCATCCCGGACATATGGAGAGTATTAGGGACCTTGGGGATCATGTGTCCACTCATCGGCGTGCCCCTGGCCTCCCTCACATTTGTGTGTGTGTGTGTGAGTGTGTGTGCGACTGGGTTTAAGTCGGGCATGTCCCTGAGGAACATCGAAGAGTAGTAGAAATATACTATGGGGGCGATGTTTCGCACTTGTAGGATAATTGTCTGATCATTTGTTGACCATCTTCTTGATTGCTACTTGTTGGTTTATAACTGTTGTATCGGAATTGTTAGATAGTTGTTTTTTTACAAATCCGCCTGTGAGAGGACATGCCCAGCCTAAGAGTAAGTCGGGCGTGCCCCTGAGGAATGTTCAACAATAGTTCAGACTGGGGCTGGGCTCCGCGCTCGCGGTGTCGCCCCCGCTCGCCGGCCACCTCTCCGGCCGAGGGGCGCGCCGTTGGTCATCGAGGACATGTCGGCCTCGCGCAGGGTGGCACCCATCGCGAGCCAACGCGAGCACACACACACACACAGCAAGCGTTGAGTCGGGTCTGTCCCCCTGCAGGAGGAATATTAAAAATAGTCGGGGAACGATTTGTTGAGCATGTTTGAATATTTTTGAATATAGTTTTACTGTTTTTAAATGTTCCGTCCAAGATCTGCCTGTAGGGGGACATGCCCGACCTAACGCTGGCGGTGTCGCCCCCGATCTCTGGCCACCTCTCGGTCGAGGGGCGAGTCGTCGTTCACCGAGAACACGTCGGCCGCGCGCCGACGGAGCGACACCTGCCGCGAGTCAACGCGAGCACACACGCACACACACCCATTCAGTGCAGAATCAGTCTGAGCCTTCGGGGCATAGCGACTGCGAGCTTCAGGATCGGCCTGGCAGCCAGTTTGCCCGTGCCCGCCTCTTCCACCCCGTGCCGTTCTGTCGGCGACCAGGAGCGCCTCCGCCACCCGCAGGGCACAGGGCATTACAGTCAGGAGGGAAAGAAGCACACAGACACGATTCATCGTCGATCGCCCGGAAAATATGGGAAAATATGGGAAGTGGGGGGGAGGACGAAAACCCAGCAAACATGGGAAAGAAACACACAGACACAATTAATCGCCGATCCCCAGGAAAATATGGGAAGTGGTGGGGAAGACGAAAACCCAGCAAACATGGGAACACTATGGGGCATCCTGTTATCTGTGGTTACTTCTTTGTGTGTCCCAGGGCCCCTTCATACAGGGAAGGGAGTGCCAGTAAGGGTCGGCCACGCGCGCAGAGGGGGGGTATGGGGGGAGGACGTGAGCACCCCCGCTTCCGAGAAGGCGCGGGCCCGGTCCTCAGATGCAGGGCCGGTGCCTTCTGAGAAGCAGCCTCCCCCCAGAGGCCTTCCCCCGTCCCGTTGCCCCCCGTGGGAGCGCCGCCAGGTAAGAGAACCCCTAGTCCCCTGACCTTCCAGGAGGGCTAAAAAATAGCACCCGGCCTGACAATCTTCTCCTAGAGCTATTCTACGTTTTTTTTTAGGCTGGTTCGCTCCGATGTTTAGGCTGTTAGGCTTCCAGTGCCAAAAGATAGCTCTCTGGAAGGGCAGGGTCCGAAGTACACAGTGGAGACGCAGCCTAGCTTGGGGGTCCCTGTGTCTGTGCATCCGGGATCATGGTTCTGGGCGGTGTCGGTGTTGGCACATCGGCCGCAGAAGATCGCACCTCCCTGCCGTCCTGGGCCTCTTAGCTTAGATCCGCTCCCGAAGTGTGACGGGTCCTTCACTTGCTAATCCGTCGAGTTCGAGACTCGAGATCGGGGTGTCGGCCGACGCCGTCCGAGCCATCGAGGCCATTCGCGGAGCTTGCCCCTGCCACACGGCGACGTGCTCGGGCCAGCGGTCCCAGGCCTCGACAACAACGTGCTGCTCCTCAAGAACCGTCCAGAGTTGGGCGCCTTTCTTGGCCCATGAGTCCGCGAGTCGGTTTTCGCCGAAGCTCACCTATGAGCCTCCAGAGAAGTGGTCTCCTGAGTGCCCGATGGGCCTTGACCTGCTCAACCAAATCGGAGGAGCCATTTTTTTCATTCTAGAGCCTCCAGAAAATGACGCTTCTTATTCTTGGGTTCCCCGCATAGCTCACCAAGAGTGGTGAGGCTAAGGATGGATGGAGGAGGATGAGGAGCGGAAGCGAGCGGGAGGAGGGAGGGGAGGGAGGAATTATGGGAGGAGGAGGCTTGAGGCGTCATTGAGGTTTCCCCAATTTGCTCCCATCCTCATCATTTTTCTCCGTCTCCTCTTCGTTCCCATTTCCGAGCCTCCCCTCCTACAATCCCTTCTCCTCATGATCGTCTGCATCTTCGCCACCATCCCTGTGATCTCGTTGCCATCCACACCACATCATCACCGCCATCCCCCCCCCCCGCATTCACCCATCACTACCCGTCATTATCACGACCATCATCAATACTGTGTCCCACCAGTATCGCCGCAACCACCAATCTTATCATGTCGTGCGGGCTCAAGGCTCAACGTGCTCTTGGCCACGTGCCCCGTCGCAGCCCGCACCCCGCCGACGCCGCGAGCAGCCTCCTTGGCACTTGAAGCGCGAGCATGGCGGCGCCGGCAGACGCGCGGAAGATCGTGAAGAAGCGCATGAAGAGGTTCCCGCGTTTCCAGGCATCGAAGAAGACTCTCGGTCAAATAAGGGAAAACGCCACAAGCATAAAGTGTTGGCGCTCCGCGCGGATTTCTTGGATCGGCGCCTTGGGCCCCCCCGGCGGCGCCTCCGGCGCCGCCCCCGGCGCGCTCCGCGCGCCAGGCAGGGCCGGGGTTCCAGCGCAGATGCCAGAAACCCGGGTGGAGCGCCAACAGATGGTGCTTGTGGCGTTTTGTATGCTTGTGGCGTTTTTGCTTATGCTTGTGTTTATGCTCGTGGCGTTTATGGCGTGCCTGTGCGCGTGGCGTGTCTGCTTATGCTTCTGGCGTCTCTTCTTCAACCCTTAACTCAGGGGCGAGCCCGGGGAGCGCAGGGAGAAGGCGCGGGCCTCCGCAGAAGGCTCGGAGGTCCCCCCGGCCTTCTGCCAGGCAGCCTAGGCTTTTTTCCCCCCCGAAGGCGCAGAAAGCCCCGAGGATCCAGGATCGGTCGAGGGATCGATCCAACGTCACGATCCTCGGGGAGGAGGAGGAGGAGGAGGAGGAGGAGGAGGAGGAGGAGGAGGAGGCGGAGGAGGAGGAGGATCGAGGATCGAGGATCGAGGATCGAGGATCGAGGATCGAGGATCGAGGATCGAGGATCGAGGATCGCTCGAGGAATCGACCGATCCTCGATCCTCGACCCCCCGGGGGGCAGGAGCGCCCCCCGAGGGCGCGGGGCGCACGTGCCGGCGCGGGTGGGGGGGGGGGAGTTCGCCGGTGCCACACGCGGCGCTGCCCACGCCCCCCCCGGGAGGCCTGCGCCCTCTCCGGAGGCGCGAGGGCTTCGGGGGCGGAAGAGAGGGGGGTGATGACTTAGGGGGGGGGGGGATATCATGGCGGGGGCCATGGCATGTCCCCAGATTTCATGGCGCCTCTTCTTATTTCATTACGTCCCTGGCCTCCCCGCTGGGCAGCGCACAGGCCGCTGGTCATGATTTGCACCCCCCCCTCGTGGACACCCCCCTCTTGGCCGCTCCCGAGAGGGCTTCGGAGGAGCCCCGCCGCCATTCCGAGCAGGCCTTCTCCTTCTCGTTTCCCTCCCCCGCCAGTCGCCGGAAAACAGACTTGCGTTCGTTGAGCTCTCAGAGGTCGGGCGGCGGGTCTTGAAAAGTTTATTCCGATGCCGATCCCTCTTCTCCCCAGGCAGACCGCTTCAAGAAGATGAACCAGTCCTGGCGCAAGCCCGTCGGCATCGATGGGCGGGTCCGCCGCAAGTTCAAGGGGTCCACGCAGATGCCAAGCATCGGGTACGGCTCCGACAAGAAGACGAAATACCGCCTGAGGAACGGGTTCTACAAGTTCCGCGTTCAAAACCTGTCCGATCTGGAGATGCTGCTGATGCACAACGAAAAGTATGCCGTGGAGATAGCGCACAACATCGGGGCCAAGAAGCGAAAGGAGATAGTCGAGCGCGCCGACCAATTGCGCTTGTTCGTCACCAACCGGTTCTCGCGGCTGCGCACCGAGGAGAACGAGTGAGTGCGGCGGCTGGTTCTGGGTGACGCCACTCCAGAGGCGCGCGGGGCGGATGGGGCGATGCGCGGAACGCAGCAAAACCATCATCAACATGATTTGCCTTGTTCCTCCCCCTCAGTCCACTCCGTTCCCCTTCCCTTCCCCTCGTGCTCAGCCATTGCCTCATCATCTCCTCTTGCTCATCCCTTGCCTCATCATCTTTGTGTTGCCGCATGCGTTCATCCCTCGTTATCCTCCTATCCTTGTCTTCCCCTCGATCGTCATCATGCTTCTGCTCACGCCTCTCGGTCGCCTGCCCCGCGTTCCCCATCCGACCTTTCCCCGAGGCTGACGGACGGCACGGGTTGGGTCCCGACGCACTCGCGCAAGGACCCGACGAAGAAGGTGGCGACCGAGGCGTCTCGGTCTCTCTCGCGCCCCCTCTCCGCCCCTCGAGCGATCCTGCAGCGGCCAGAGGGCACTCGAGCACCTTGTGCACGGGGCTCCCCTCTGAACTATCCCTTCTTATTGTCCGTTCGTTCCGATCCGTTCGTTACTTCCTCAGCTCTTCTCATGCCCCTCTTCATCCCCCCTCTCTCCGTCTTCTCCTCACCCCCCCCTCCTTCCCCGCATCTATCCACGTCATCCCTCTTCCCTCGACCTGCTGATCCCCCCATCCTCCTTGCCCCTACTGTGATGTGCGACCCTTCCTCCTCCTGCCATATAACTCCCTTCTCTCCGCCATGTCTCCTCCTCCTTTGTATTCTCTCCTTCTTCCTTCCCATCATATTTAGTTTGCTCCCTCACGCCATCCTCTTGCTGCTTCTTCCATCCTGCCTCCCTCCTTGCCTCCCTCTTCCGTCCTGGCCCACTTCCCCTTCTTCCTCATGTGCGTCATCTTTGTTACATTCTCCCTCTAGTCTACCTCCCTTCTTGTCGTTGTTCTCATCTTTCTGCCTGTGCTCATCGTTATCCTCCTCCCGTCCCTCATATTCCGACATCGCTTTACTTCTTCAAGCATCCTCTCATCCTCCTCTTGCACCTTCTCGCCTCGTTCTCATCCATCCTCCCAACCTCCTCCCTCTTCCTCATCTTCCCCCGCCCCCCCTCGTCCTCCTCGTTCACGCCTCCGCCTCCTCGCCCTCCCCCCTCCTCATCATCCTCCCTCCTTCTTCTCCTGGAGGAGGAGGAGAAGGGGAGGAGGAGGAGCAGGAGGAGGAGGAGGAGGAGAAGGAGAAGAGGAGGAGGAGAAGGAGAAGAGGAGGAGGAGAAGGAGAAGAGGAGGAGGAGGAGGAGGAGGAGGAGGAGGAGGATGAGGAGGAGAAGGAGAAGGAGAAGAGGAGGAGGAGGAGGAGGAGGAAGAGGAGGAGGAGGAGCAGCAGCAGCAGCAGGGAGAAAGGGGGAGGAGGAGGAGGAGGAGGAGGAGGAGGAGGAGGAGGAGGAGGAGGAGGAGGAGGAGGGGAGGAGGAGAGGAGGAGGAGGAGGAGGGGGGGGAGGAGGACGAGGAGGAGGACGAGGAGGAGGAGGAGGAGAAGGAGGAGGAGGAGGAGCGGGGAGGAGTGGCGGGGAGGGGGAAAGCAGTGCGACGAGGAGGGAGGCAGCGGTGTCTCGGGGTGGCGCGCGCCAGCTCGCCCCCGCCCTTCCACGCGCTCCGCTTCTGTGTGGTCGCGTCGTCGTGTTAGCTCGGCTGCGTAACTTCTTCCCCCCGGCCTCGTGCCACACCCCCGCGCACGGGCGCGTCTTGCAGGACTTGGGCTGTGGCCGACGGGGGCCGACACAGGAGCAGTGATTCATGGCCCACGCGCCACGGGGGTCCCCCTGAGTGGCCAGTGCCGGGCGCACCTTTTTCCGTCTGCTGCTCTGGTGCCGCTGCCCCCCATGCATGTTCGACTAGCAAATTTTGGCCGCTCCCCTCCCATCCCGCGCAGCCCTTCCTTGGGGCGTCTCGAGGCCGTCTTGGAGGTCTCCTCAGCCGTGCTGGGCTGACGGGCGCCCGAGAAGGCGGCAGGGCGGAAATTCTTCAACATCCAGCGGAAGGTCAACGACTGGGGCCTCCTTGGGCCCTCCTGGGGTCATCCTGGAGCTCACTTGGGCCATTGTGGGCCTCTTTGCTTGGTTGCAACTCCTTGGAGCTTAAATTCAGCATCGGCGCTTAATCGTTGCAACCTGGCCCAATCCCGGGCTCAATCTGGGCCCCTCCGGCTCACTGACCTTGCAATCGGGCGCAAGAATCAGCCGGGAAGTGCGGAGCCCTCCCAGGAGCTGCCCCCTACCTAGCACTTGTCGGACGAGGCTAGGACGAGGATAACTCCGTTCCAGAGCGTTCCAGAACGCTCTCAGAGCGTTCCGCACCGCTCTGAAAAGGCCGGAACTCAGAGAGTCTCGCCTTATCCTCACCCGATTGTATCCTCGTCCTGGCTTCGTCTTGGGCCGTATTGCCAGCCTCCTGGGCCGCCTCCGTGGGGAGGGCCCCCCCCCGACGGGGGCCCCGGCGCGTGCCGGCAGCGGAGGCGGAGGGCACCGCCAAGATCGACGTCGAGTCGGAGGTCAAGGAGGGCGCCGCGGAGGCGGGCGCGCGTTGGCACCCGCGCCGCGCCGCGCCGTGCCCAGGTCGAGGGAGAGGAGGAGGGGGGGAGGGGGAGGAGGAGGAGGAGGAGGAGGAGGAGGAGGAGGAGGAGGAGGAGGAGGAGGAGGAGG
>CAUYUJ010020193.1:582408-657408 GCA_963575745.1 Prorocentrum cordatum
CCTCCTCCTCCCCCACCCCCTCCGGAGTGGAGGCGCGGGGGCGCCTGGCGGCTCACCAGGCGCCTCGCCCCCCCCCCCTCCCCGTACACCCCGCAGGCGGGGGCGGTCGGGTGGAGAGCGGCCTGCTGGCACTCCGGGGCCGCGTCTTCAGCATGTTCGGCCTCCTCCTCCTGGAGGGCGGCGTCCGCACGCGAGAAGGAGGGGGGAGGAGGAGGAGAAGGAGGAGGAGGGGGAGGAGGAGGAGGCGGATACTGAATATTGAAACTCTAAGAGGATAGTGGTTCAAATTGATCACACCAGCAGCTCAAGGCCCTGGCGCGTGCACATCAATGCACAACGTTCGGCGACTTTGCCAAGCCTGAAGACAAGCTAACCTGAAGCAGCTTGCCCTTTCAGACGAATTCTCTCGGCGAGGGCAGCCATCCTGGACTCATAGGTCGGGGGGCCGTCGGAAACATGAGCTCTGGAAACCAGGGTGGTCTCAAGCTCGGGACGCCTCGCAGCACGAGTAACAGACTGCTTAGCTGGGAGCATCAACCTGACGCGCGAGCCTCTTGTGTGGGCCCACTCCCTTACGCAAATCAGCAAGGACCTCAAGCCCCTTCTTAGTGGGGGGCTCGCAGGGCCTTCGCAACTTATTTCGCCTGGACTGCTGAGCCCAGGCGCCACACTTACTGCACACATACAGTGGCTGGATTCAACCTGGGCTAGCAGGGGACTTTCCCCCCTGATTCACGGCAGTGAGCGTGTGACCAAGAGGGTTACGCACAAACTGAGCTAAGTATGCAGGCGTGCCTCTACATCCTGTCATGGGCTTCTCATGCGTGTCACTCGCAATACACAAACACTTACTACATTGCTCACCTAACACAGTGCGCTGCCACTCGTGCCAGCCCGTGCGCTGAACGTGCACTGTGCGCTGCGAAGGCTTCAGACACGCCCAACGCTCCTCCCTCTCGAACAGCGGCAAGACGGCGGCAGCCAGCGCGACAAAACCATTTGCAATGCGCACGCCCTCCTCGAGCTGCTCATCGAGCTTCTGCGGCAGAGCCTCTTGCAGCAGGACGGCGCGCTTGGCATATACATCAGCCACAGTGTTGGCGTCGGTCAGTCTCGTATTAGCAACAGATAACTCAGCATACTGATGAGAAGTGCGATGAGCTTTCGCATGAGTGCCCGATCTATTGCGATGGAAACCAGGCATCAGCTGACCGAAAAACTTGACGCATCCATACCGCGCACCAGGGCGCAGCTGCTCCTCCGGACTCTTAGCGGCCTCGAGCGCAGCAGCCATGTAGTCAGCAAGCGCATATGTCGGCCTGTCCGACACCTGCCCGACGCAGGCCAGCGCGAGGTGCTCGGCCATGGCCGAGCGCTGGTTGCCTTGCGGGTCCAGCAGCGCCAGAGCCCAGCCCGCGCGGCGAGCTGCAGCAAGAAGCGGCACGCTGCAGGAGCCGTCCACGGCAATCTCCACCGACGCCACGTTGGAGCCGATGATGCTGCAGAGGGTCTCAGGCTCGCAGTCAGCCTCTTGACCATCAGCATCAAGCAGGTGGGCGGTCTTGCCACTGTCTAGCGGCGGCAGCAGGCGCTCCTCGCACGCGAAGGACCCCGTGACGTAGCGCAGGTCGCCAACCGCATCGCAGCCCTCCTGGAGGAAAGTTGCTGACTTTACTCTCAACTCGAGATGCAATGACATCAGCTCGGGCGCAGGAGTAGAGCCTGTGATGCACAGTGTCAGGCTGCCCACAACTGCAGAGGCCATTGGTATCATATCCACGATCTTTTGCCCGACTGCGAGTCCACAAACCTTTACATGCACAAGTACGAACGAGAAACTTCTGATACTTGGTGTGCTTGGCCGAGCGCTCTCGCACAGCACCTTGGATGAGCTCATGCGTCGCACGAACTCCAGCAGGCAACTCCCACTGTCAGCTAATTGACATTCGAGCATCTGCTGCATCGACACACTGAACAATTCTTCAACGACAGCCGGTGAAAGTTGATCAACTCGAACCTCTTGATCAAGGAGATCACGCCGCAGAGCTGCGCTATGCATGGTCCAGCCCACGCGCTCCAGGCAGAGCGCCGCTCTCTCAAGCGGCCCACGTGACTTGGGCCAGCTGAGGGGGCGGCCCAAGTAGGTGGCGGCAGCATCCCACCAGAGAAAAATATCTTCCTTGGACACAAGTGCGCGCCCAGGACGAGGAACTGCCTCCCACAGCATGCGACTGTACTGGATGACGGGAGGGATCGCCTGACGGATGGCAGGGTCGCCATCCAGCGCCAGCTTGGACGCGGCAGAAGCTCCACCGTGGTAGGGCTTGACCTGGCGCCCGTAAGCGCGACGGAGGTCATTGAGCTCTGAGTCAGTGAGCCCATTCACTTCCACTCCGCACGTGCAGGCAGGGCGCGCTCCAGTGCGATAGATCCTTCCCAAGTCGAAGATCTTTCTTGACAGGGAGCGCCTCTTTGTACTTAGAAATCTTCCGCATGCGCAACTTGTGACGAATGAGACGGCTACGCTGCTTCACCCGAACGCCTGGCGCCCGACGAGCGCGCCCAGCAGAATAGTCTACGCCAGGGTAGGAGACCACACGCTTGACGGCAGCAACTTCAGATACCTGCAACTGCTGGGCGACCTCACGGCCAAGCTCAGCACTGGAAGCGATGATGGAAAACTTATCATTGATGCGTGAGCCAAGCCTCTCAGCCACCTGACGGAAATCACTCCCAGCTTGGACGGCAAGCTGGACGACCCTCTTCGCATCAGCGTGATGCAGACCGATCGCGGTGTCGTCAATGTAACTGGAGAAAGAAGCCAGCGGATGGAGGCAATCATACCTGTCATATGCAGCCAGCGCGTGTACCTTGATGGCAATATCAGCTACGCCGTCACCTGCCGACACTCCGCGCCCTGCGAAACCAAGACACTCTCCATGATGGCGCTGAGACCTGATGATGCTCGGGCCTCGCCAAGTGTTGGAGATGAGCTCAGTGAAACCAGTGGGCGCCTGCATCTGGTCGAACTTGAACTGCAGCTCGTCGAGCTCTATCTCATCATAGTGCTTCGAGTGATCTGCAACCAGGGTAATATAATGCATCTTAGTGGACGCGGCAACCTCAGTGCGCGCCGCCAAGGCCCAAGCGTTATCAATAGCAGATCTGCCAGTGGAAACACCCAATACTTGCGATCAAGGAACTCTTGAAGTGGCTCAAGGTGGACACGCTTGGCACGCTGCCACACACGGTCGCAGGCAGCATCGACCACGATCAGTCTGTGCCCTCCGGCCGGTTTGGGGGGCATCGGGAGGAGGATCCACTGCAACTGCTTCGGCAGCAACCCGAGGGCCTCACTGGCCTCCCAGAGGGCACTCAGCACGTTGAGCGCATCATCGCTCAGGAAGGCGAAGCACCGCGGGTGGATGCCGTCGAGGCCGCTGGCAGTCGACGACGGGCAAGACGTCGCAGCCGCCCTGATCTGCTCAGGCGTGGCTCACGATTAGGAATGCGACCTCGCTGTGCCTGCAGCTTGCCATGCCACACCTCCATACTGCTCCATATCGCGAACGATGTGATGAAGGTGGGCAGTGGCGCCGCGAGCACCTCGAACGACCGTCGGCTGCTGCGCATCCTTGACCTTGGTGATGCGGTGAAGGCCGCGCGCACCTCCAGCGCTGGCATGATCACACCAAGCCTTCCAGCGACTGCTGCTGTCTCGCCCAGCCTCCTGGTTGACGACCTGGAGGTCCTCCTCAATCTCATCCAGCAGCCCGCGCAGGTTGTCAATGCGCAGCGGCACATAGGCGATTAACCTGTGAGCTTGCTCCACCGTGGCATCGGGCCTGTGGTTGAGACTCTGTCCAACATATACCAGCGACTGGAAGGACTCGATCTCGGTAGCAAACTTGCTGGCAGGAGTGACGATGGGCTGTCTGTCGAGTTCAGACTCCGATTTTTGAGGATCAGCTTCCAGCGCAGTGGGCGACGCGGCCACAAAAGCGGCCTCCCCCCGACTGTCTCTCTCCCTAGCCGCCGACGAGGCGACCTGGTCCACAAGGACCGACGCTGCCTGAGCACAGTCAGCAGCTCTCAGAGAGACAAGAGAGGGCCCAATCCCGAGACAAACCTGCCCACGAGACCCAACAGGGGTGTTGGCGCTGGCATGTGGCCTGGATCCGATACTAGATCCACTCCCACTCTGAGTAGCATCTCCCCCATTCAGATCTGCCTCGAGGTCGGCGAACGGGTCGCGGCCCGCGGCGCCCATGGCGTGATCAGGCTCAGTGCGCGAGCGCGGCGCTGCCAGCGCCGACGACGCGGGCGCAGCTGAAGGCCCAGTGCGACCGCCAATGAATGGAGCAGACTCTCCGAGCTGGATGATATATGTGATGGCGCTGTGAGGCCACCGCCAACCTTCAGCTCGGGCTTGGACGCCTTCGGCGTCCTTAGCTTCGTAGCTGACCTCGACCCAACGTGGTGTCGGACATCTGGCGAACGAGCTGGAGCCCTTCACCTCAGTAGCCGTGACGTGGGAGAGCCTCTGGGCTGCGCGAACGACAAACTTGGCCCATGCAGTAGAAAGAAAACCCCAAGCACCGTCTGCACGTTGATGCTTGGCTAAGACCACGGCATGCTCAGCATCGGAAGCCTCTGCGGCCCAAGATGTGTCTTCTGGACGCCAGGGATCCTGGGCGCCATGCCATAGGCAATGTACTGCAAAGACTGTCCATCAACTGCTATCTCCAATTGAACAGGGCGATGAAGCTTAATGGGCCAAGCCATATCAGCATATACACGTTTGAATGGCCGCATCGCAGCCGAACTTAATGCAAAGGAATATATCGTAGAGCACGAATGCGCAGTGCGGCAGGTCACAGCGTTCGGGACGACGAGGCGGACCTGCGCATTAGCTGGGAAGGTGGACTCCTCCACCTCACCCGCAGACATGTTCCAGTCGCCGCCTATGATACACGGCTCAAGTACACCCGACATCTCTTCCCCAACAGCGCAGAGAACACGAGCGCTACGGACTGCCATACCCTCTGCCGTGCGCAGACAGATGTTAAAGATGTGAAGCGAGCCCCGGCCAGGCAAGTCAACAATCACATGCTGAGCCCGCTGCGGCGACAGCATCGACGAACCGCGACCATCAGGCCAGCGCAGGCCGACCGCGTTGCGGGCGAACACTGCCACGCCAGCAGAAGGCAGATAGCCTTTGGTCGGGCTGCCTGCAAGAGCGATCACCTGCCAGCCGCGCGCGCAAGCCCAGGATTGTAGCTCTTCAACTTCGTGTTCATGGCATCCAGTCTCCTGAACGAGCACCACCAGCGCCGGCGTCCTTTCAAGCCGTCGCTTCAGAGTGGGCTCACCCTGGTTGGCGTTGAAGGTCTCGAGCAAGTGCGACTGCTGCGAGCTGGGCGGCGCATCGACGCGTGGGAGCTCGCATCGTCGCAACCGCAACCCGCTCACGCGGGGCTGGTGGTTAGGCACACCCCCTGGCGCCTGGAGCAGTCGGGGTGGTGCGCCCTCGCTTTGCCTTGTGCATCTCTCCGACGAGCTCGTGCAGACGGGCGACCAACTGCTCCTCAGACTCACCATTGGAAGATCCTGCTATCTTGAACTCTTCGCACATCCGTCGAACGTCGTCCATGCCGAGCGGGGGCTCAGCACCTCGCTTGGCAGCGCCAGACTTGTGGTCCAACTCATCATCATCACGAGCGCCACCAGCAGGCTGAGCCTGAGACTGTTGCTGCGGCGCCATGCTGATCTTGACGTGCTTGGCCAGCATATGTTGGAGGGTGCTGAACCGCGGGTCGGTCGTGAATTGCTGGTAGAAGGTCGTGAGCTCGGGCTGGGCGTCGAGCTCGGGCACCTCCACCTGCAGGAAGTCAGGCGAAAGCACTGGTGCTGGCGGAGGCTCGGCCGCCGCAGTAGTGGGTTCGCCGCGCTGCTTCGACAGCGCCACAGTACAGTTGCGCACCTCGACAATGAGCTGGACGATCCCGGCCTCCTTCTGAACGATGGCTGCCTCCTTGGTGTCCAACTCCTCTTGTAGCTTTGCGATCTTTTTTCACGGCGGTCAGCAGCTTCTGTACGGTAGCGGTAAAGCTGGGTACGGCAGCGCTCGAGCTTCTGCGCGGCAACTTTGTGCGCCGTCGACGGCGGACGCAGTTCACGTAGTTGAACTCGAAGTGCCTCCAGCTGCTTCTTCGCTGCCAGTAGCTGCTCACCTTCACTGTCTTCATACAGGGCGAGGGGCTTCACGAAGTGCTCATAGTGACCAATCTTGGTCTGGAGGGCATTCCGCTGAGACGCCGTCGCCGACGTGTCTTTGGCTCCCGCAGTACCATCGTCGACCGCCATGGCTGCCTCAGACGTGCCATTGGGGGCCGCCTCAGATGGGGCGGGCACCTTGTTCTTCTCGGACTTGAGCAGCTGGACCTGCTTGCGCAGCGCCACCAGCTCCTTCTCAAGCTTCGACGAGGCCCAAGGCGCCAACTGTGACGAATCGAGCCTGCCGCAACCGCTGCCTCCGCCGCGCGAAGGAGGCTGCCCCTTCGGCTTGGCCCCAGCTTTGGCTTTCTTATCTTCTTGACCAGCCTTCGCGACAACTCGCTGCGGCGCCCTCGCTCCACAGCGGCATCGAAGGCGACATGCCCAATTGCTGGCCGTGCCACAGCGGGAGCAACCCCAGTGCGGCCGCTTGGGCCCAAGCAGCAGCGTCCCTGCGCCGTCGCCCGCCATCGTGACCCTGGAACCCGTCTCCAGACTCTGGTGGTGGAGCTCGCGCAGCCGCACGCCACTGCGGGGGCACACTCTTCACTTCAGGGGGGTGCGCGTCCCTGGAGCTGAAAGCAGTTGGTTGCTGTCCTCGGATCAAAGGTTTCCACTTTGACCCCGAGGGAATCGGACATCTTGAGCCAAAATGGCTACGGAAGGAGGAGGAGGCGGAAGCGGAGGAGGGGGAGGAGGAGGAGGAGGAGGAGGAGGAGGAGGAGGAGGAGGAGGAGGGGGAGGAGGAGGAGGAGGAGGAGGAGGAGGAGGAGGAGGAGGAGGAGGAAGAGGAGGAGGAGGGGGAGGATGGCCATACGGTCGCTGTGCGAAACAAGGAGCGAAGCTCCTCTTTGACACAAACTGGTGGGCTTGCTTTTTTCCACTGCCATCACCACAAATAGGAGGGGGAGGGGGTCGTCCTCCTCCTCCTCCTGCTCCTCATCCTCCTCCTCCTCCTCATCATCATCATCATCCTTTTCATCCTCCTTATCCTCCACCTCCTTCCCCTCTCCAACTTATGGTGTTGGTGGTGGAGCACGGGCCCATCACCAAACGAGCCTGAATGCACGAGGAGGGCTATAAGGAACAACCCTTGGAGGACCGAAGGTTCATCGAGCCCCTGCCAAACCTCAAACCGTTCCTTGGTTCAGCGTCTTGGCTGCATTGGGATGGGGCCCCCCCTCGTCAGCGCCGAGCTTGCACCTCCACCAGAAGCAGCTCCTTCCTCCACTGGCTCGCCATCGTTCGGACGTCCATTCCCGGTGCATGTTTCGGTTTCGTGCACAGAGTTCTCGCACGATGATCCAGGGTGTTCTGCAACGGACAAATGCACATGTCCGGGCGATGTCAAGCCACTGGTCGAACGCCACCCAAGTCGGAGGGAACTCAAAACCATGCAGCCTCGCAATCTCCAAAGTGACATCCAAGGTCCCAGAAGCCTCCCAGAGCGTCAACAAACCCCGAGTCGGCGAATACTGCTGGGCCCGCGAGGAGGGGGACGGGGAAGGAGCAGGAAAGGAACAGCGATAAGTGCGCGCAAGATTTCTATCCATACCAACTGCGTCTTGAACCTTCTGGGGACGGGGGCGAAGCTGATATGAATCAAGTTCTAACCTTCGGATTTGCTATCACTTGCCATCGCTCGGACGGCCATCCTCCATGCATTGTTCGGTTTCGTTGCCAGATGATCTCGGATGCTCCTCGGTAGTCCTCGCCGAGAATATTGCACACGTCCCAACGATGACAAATTTGTATCCACTGCGCCTCTGGTATCTCGGGCAGGCCACCCGACAATCCAAGACGGAGCAGCTGTGTACGCACATCCTGCCCGCACAGAAGGAGGAGCGCGAGGCTGCTGGCGATACCAAACGAGGAGTGGGCGGCGAGCAGGCGGAGGACGAGGATGCTGCCCCAGAGGAGGAAGAAGGGGGGAGCGAAAGGGAGGAAGCAAGAGGAGCACTGGCCAGGCGCTCTGGCGCGACGCCTGTGCGGAGCGCCGGCCGTCCTTGGCGTGCACCGGCAGGCGACGTTCCGTGTCTTCAGTCTTCTGCCTCGCTCTCCTGATCCCCGTCCTCCCCGATCCCATGCTTCTCTGCCTCGCTGCTAGACACACCAGTGTGCCAACCTCCGCCCTCCGAATTAGGAGGAGGAAGGGGAAAAAGGAGAAACGCGGAGAGGCAAGGCAGGACGAGGCAGGAACCGGAGAAGGAGGGAAAGGGGGGTGATGAAGGGAAAGGTGAAGGGACTCGACTCGACTAGACTCTGACTTGAGTCCAGCATGTCATGACTCTTAGCAGTATCTTGCAAAACAGAAGAAAGGGGAGGAGGAAGAGCAGGAAGAGGACGTGAACGTTGGGGGAGAAACGGAGAGAACAGGGGGATCATGATGGTGAGAAGGGAGGGCGAAGGGGGGGAACTAACTGGGAGGACGACGAGGGGGAAACGAGAGAGAAGGAATGTGGAAGAGGTGAGACAGGGATGGACTACAGCACATGCGACTCGTGAACGCGAAGTCTTAGCTCTTGAGGGCCTCCTCACCGCAAATTATCAAAACTTTCCAAAGAAAGCTGTGACAAGCAAGCAGCCAAGATCCGAACGCATACGTCATGTACAGCTTTCTCTTCAAGCTTGAGCGTCAATACTCTAAGGCGTGCACGGCAAAGTATGGGGATGAGGGTCTCGCGGACACACCGCGCGCAACCCAATCGATGTCTGAGGATCCTCCTCTTAGGTCTTGATCGCGTTGTGAGGGCACGGTGTCACAAGGACACGTGGAGCAAGATTTAGTAGCCGCCGCATCTTGGTTGTTGGTCGCTCGCGCACAGCGGACTGACGAGCCCCACTGGCGAAACTCGTCTCAGCGCTTACAACTTTTCCATCCTGAGGTCGCCACGTCCAAACAAAAGCCAAGCTGCATGCGGCTAGGATTCTGAACTCGATGGGCCCCGTGAACATCTCAAGAAGGGTGGAAAATAGCAGCTCCGCTCCAAACCGGTCCCCGAGCCGCACCCGGCATATTTTCACCCCGGCTCCGTTTTGATGGCCCCGGGGCCGGAGAACGGCCCCCAGACGCCGAAAAGGGGAAAAAACCTGCTCGAACTCAGAACCTCGGAGCTGCCGCCCCTTTTCCTGCTGGCCAGGAGCAGTGCTGGGCCACCGCAGAGGCCCCAGACGGCTCCACAAAACAAGCAACCGAAATGAGGAGCAGCGACTTCGGTGGCAACTCAAGGGAGCCTCCCACGCTATCCTGGCTCTTAGCGAATCGATGCAAGTCGACGCAAAATTCACGATAGTCGACGCCTCATCGACACCATCTCATCGACTACCAGACGCTAGCGCACGCTGATGCACTCGGAAGACGGAATTGAAAGAAAGGGCATGTACGGCACCCATCACTTGCGACCGACGCGACAGCAGCGAGGATGCGGGCAATATGTATATCCAAATCGATTGAGTCTTCGAATTTCGGGCTTGCTTGCGCATAGGAACCAGACGCGCAGAGGGTCTGGCAAAATATTTGGTCAAATGAGGCTAACGTTTTATCCATCACCAGTGCGCCTCGGTCTTCCCGCGCCCCTTGTCAGAAAAGTCCAAGACGCAGTGAAAACGGATGTCAGAGTGAGGGGGCCGAGCGGTCCTTCACTGTCTCCCTGGGCGCGTGGCTGAAGTGGGGTTCTGTGGTGCGAATTGTTGTTGCGTTGTTGCTTCTTGTGTTGACCTGTCCCCTGGAAGAATCATATCTTTGGCCCCCCTCACTTTTGCCGTGTACTTTTCAATTGAATAGCCATCCTCGGGGCTCATACGCTGTTTTTGTTGTCCGGGAAACCTTCGTGCTCCAACTGCGTTGCTGGGCCCCGATCTATGACAACAACGACTCGCACCTGATCATTCTTCACAGTCAACTCCACAATCGCGCTCTAGCGCGGGATTGCCGCACGATGTATGCGTGAATCGCCCTCTCGCGTGGGACTTCCCCGCAATCTTTTCAAACGCCACGCCCTCGACACTCAGGAATCACGCTCTTATTTTGGCCGTTCTCGCGATGTACTTGGGAATCGTGCTAACGCTCGGGACTTTCTCTCGATTCCTGCAGGACTCACGCTTCAGCATCCCGCCTGCTCGACCTGGCCGCCTGGGCCCCACCTTCCCGACCCGCCCGCTGGGGTCTGTCCGCCTGATCCGCGTGTCTGGTTCTGCCACGGGTTTTCTCTTCCTAGCCCCCCTCTTGCTAATGTTGCTCGTGCTTTAGCAATCACCCTCCCCCTCCCATCCGTCCTTTCTTCCGCTGTTTTGGGGGCTGCGCTACATGCACATGGCGGGTAACGAAAATATATACCAAATGGGGGCACGATCGAAGACGAAGAGGGTGGGTACCGAGGCTTTGGGACATACGTGGCGAACGGCACGCGAGCAGATAGGAGCGAACAATTTGAAAAACTGTTGTTGTCGTCGTCCTCGCCCGCGACCTCCCCGCAACCCAACCCGCGACCCACCCCGCGACCCACCCACATCGCTTTGACGGACAAACACGCAACTGCGGGGGACCCGTGGTGTAACCTATGCGAAATCGTCACTTCCGGCAGGATGCTTCAGAGCCTTGCAAACTTGACGACCCCGCCGCCCCATCTCTCGTACCACCCCGCGACCACCCCGTGACCCACCCCCCGCGACCCACCCCGCGACCCACCCCGCGACCCACCCCGCGACCAGCTCCGCGACCAGCCCCGCGACCCACCGCGGCCCAACCCGCGCCCGCCCCCCTCACTCTGATCCGCAACTGCGGTGCTACACGCGTTCTCGTGGAGCACCCGCTGGCAGGCATGTCTACCCCACTCCGCAGATCTTGCCACGCAGACCGCGAATCTTGCCCAGCACGGCGTGGTGCCGCTGCTCCCTGGAGCTCTCCTGGGTTTTGCTCTGACCTGAATTTCGAAGCGAAGCCGAAGGTGGCGACGAAGGCCGCTCAGGAGGCCCAAAAATAGGCACCCCGACGGCAGGGGGGGCGGCAATGCCAGCTTGTGGTTAACAAATCCGTTGGGGGGCGCGTGTTTCAAGAAATAGTTCCCCTGCTCGGGCGAATCGCGGGGACGCGCCCGCCAAATTGAAAATCAACGTGGCGGCGCAGGTGATTAGCGCTGACGCCAGGCCGCCAACGAGAGGCAAGGGGGGGAGGCGGAAGACAGGGTGAGCCAGGGCGCCCGTTTGTCTTTCGAAACGATGCGGGCCTGCGGGCAAGGCGGGCTGGACGAAAGTGGGGAGCCGCAAAGGGGGGATTTGCCAAGCAGTTCACGTGGCCGATCTTCCAAGCACCTCCTGGCGCCGAAGGCGGCCATGCGTCGAGGACTGGCCCTTCGGCGGGGCGACCGAAACCAGCTGCGCGCAGCAGGCTTCGCAACCCCCACCCTCCTCTTTCTCCTCCTTTTTCCTCACTCCCCCTCCTCTCTCCTCCTCCCACCTGGCGCGCGCGATTAAGGCAAAACAGAATATCGCGCCCCGCGGGGTCTATTCATCAGCCCTGGGTGGGGGGTTGTTTATCCTAAGCTGACATTATGGGTACCTTTCCCTCCTCTGACGGACATCGTATATTTGATCCGCAACGGCGGGGCAGACCGCGTGGTCCTCTGCAAGATTGGTCGGGGCGACGCCGGGCAGTTTGGAGGGATCGGCCTCATGGCCGGTCTCGGACGCCCAGAAGGCCTACACGGCGGGATGCCACGCACAGTCAACCCGTATGGTAAGGACGCTCGGAAAGGATGCGAGGGCCTTGGAGGGCCATGTTAACGTTTTCCGAACGAAGCTGGCCAGGGAAAGTCGCCGAGGATGGGTCGACGGGGCAAGGGTGCAAGGTGACCTCTGGAAAGGTTGCCCAAACTCGCTACTCTGCGGGTCCGCTGTACAAATCCTGCCCGGCGAGGGTGCCGCGCGCCCAGCCCCCCCGATGGCGTTTTTTTTCACAGCGGCGACCCCCAAAGATCTCGACCCCTTCCCCGGGACCGCTTGTTCCTCCTGAGTCGTTTTTGTTGGCGAGCCCAATGCCCGGGAAAGGACCCCCAGATGCCGAACGTAGCGAAAACCTCCCGTCGTGATTTGTTTCACAATGCGAGGGGGTCTGGGGTTAGGCCGGGCAAGTCCTCCCACAACCAGATTTGGAACGAAAATGAAAAAATAGTAAACACAAATATTCAAATAAACTTAAACCTAGTCAAACAATCGTCCCCAGACTTTTGAACATTCCTCCTGTGAAGGGACGTGCTCGACTCAAGTCGGCTGCACGTAAAGGCGACCCTGGGTAAGAGTGACCTTCGGTGCGCGGCTTCCCGGGGTACGCGGGGTGACCAAGCACAGGCGCGCAAGCCGCTGCTGCCGCTTCGCGTTCGGCGATCGGAGGACCCCACTGGGCCCGCACCAAAGATCACTCTGGCGAAAGGTCACTCTTACGTGTAGGCGATTAATCGGCGGTGGACAAACCTCCTTTTAGTAGACCTCCCCTTAGTGAAAACGACCTGGGACCGAAACTGACGGACCTGGACCCGCAAAAATGACGGCCGCGACGCCCTTGCGGACCGAAAACGGCCAATTCCTTAATCGACGTGTCAGGGTAGGAGGTCTGTCCATCCCCGAATTTAAGTCTGGAGGAGGAGGAGGAGGCGGAGGAGGAGGAGGAGGAGGAGGAGAGAGAGAGGAGGAGGAGGAGGAGGAGGAGGAGGAGGAGGAGGAGGAGGAGGAGGAGGAGGGGGAGGAGGAGAGAGAGGAGGAGGAGGAGGCGGAGGGATGGAGGAGGAGAGAGGAGGAGGGGAGGCGGAGGAGAGGAGGAGAGGAGGAGGAGGAGGAGGAGGAGGAGGAGGAGGAGGGGGAGGAGGAGGAAGAGGAGGGGGAGGAGGAGGAGGAGGGAGGAGGAGGAGGAGGAGGAGGAGGAGGAACTGGGGACGAGGACGACGGCGGCCGTCTCCTCGCTTGCCTGCGCCTCCGGGGGCCCGTCCTCCGCCCGCGCGACGGCGCCCGCGGCCGCCCGCCCTGCGGTGCCGGCCGCCGGCGGGGCCTCGCGGGGTCTGGCCGCGGGGCGGCGCGAGCAGGGAACGAGGAAGGAGCAGGGAGCGGGGGGGGGAGGGGGACGAGGAGGAGGAGGAGGGGGAGGAGGAGGAGAAGGACGAGGAGGACGAGGAGAAGGAGGAGGAGGAGGAGGAGGAGGAGGAGGGGATCGAGGAGGGAGGCTCCTCGCTCGGGTGCGGCTGGGAGCCCAGAGCCCCTCGCGCTGTGGGAAACTCGCGGCGGGAGGTTCATCGCTATTCTCAGCTTCCGGGGCGCCTCACTGGGCGCCAGGACCGCTTTTTCAGCCTGAGTTCATTCGGATGGAAGGACCGGCTCCAGGGAAGGGGTCGAGACCTTGACAAAAATCACGTGGGATGTCTGGGAGGGTACCCCCCGGGATTTCCAGGGGGGCCACCACGGCCTCCAGAGAACCTATCTCGAGGCCCCGGGGGTCCACGGGCCTCCAGAACGGCTTAAAAGCTGGGGGCACCTCGGGCCAGAGGCACCTTTTTGGTAACACCCGAGTCGTGGGGTCCTTGGGTTTTTCCCAGAGCTCCCCCACATGCTTCGGGAGTCGGTGGCGTTGCGCTGCCTTGCCCTGCATTGCTCAGCACCGCTTCGCGGCGTCTCGGTGTGTGATGGGAGCCGCTCGTGCCCGCGTCGTGGGCAAGCCCGTGCGTTGCCTGGCTCACCCGTGCCTGCGCCACGGGCTCGCCCTGCCGTCCAGTCCTCCATGCCACCCTTTGCCTGCGCTGCTGAGTGAGCCTGCATGGGGGCCGCTGTGGACCTCCGCGGCCCTCTTGCAGGTGTGACTTCAAGGGCTCCCAACTTCGCGCTTCGCGCTGCGCGAAGCGCGAAGTGCGAATAACTTCGCGCTCTCGCGCCGCCTCCCAGGGGAGAAGAGGAGGATGAGGAGGAACGGAGCCGACTCGCGAAGCGCGAAGCGCGAATAACTTCGCGCCCTCGAGGGCGCCCTTGGACTTCGACCAGAGGTTGTTTTTTGGGATCCCCCCCGTAATCTACGTTTTCGGGGGGTGGGCCGGCACCCGTTGAGGGGGGGGCATGGTACTGTGGTCGGGCCCCAACGGGGGGGTCTGGGCGCGGGACGACGACGACAACGGCGACGACGACGACGACGACGACGACGGCAGGGACGAGAACTTGGACGAGGACAAGGGCGAGGACTAGGACGAGGACGACCACGACGAACGACGAGGACGAATGCCGCCTCTGGAGGCGCCTTGAGTATCTTCAAAGCCCTCGGAGACGAATACGACGACGACGCCGACGCCGACGCCGACGCCGACGCCGACGACGACGACGGCGACGGCGACGACGAAGACAACGAAGACGAGGGTGAGGACGAGGACAGCTTCCTCTCAGGGTCTCCAAAGGTCTCCGGAGGCCTCAGGAGGTCTCCATAAGCCTGTGGAGGCGTTGGGAAACCCTCCTAGGCCTTCAGAGACGACGACGACCAGGACGAAGATGAGGACGAGGACGGCCGACTCTGAGGGTCTCCAGAGGTCTCCAGAGGCTTCGGGAAGTCTCTGGAGGCCTCGTGGGGCGTCTGGACGCCCTTCGATGCCTGTCAACATCACACGTTCATGGCGCTATACCAGTGAGGGGGCAGGCCCCCCCCCCTGCGTTCATTACCACCCTGACGGGGTGAGGGTGGGCGACCCCCCCGTAACGGACGATCCGAGTTCAACGAATGAGATGTTCCTGGCAAAGGGCCCCACGATGCAGTTGTGAGTACCGCGTTGTGGGTACTGCTTTTGGTTGGATTCCCTATGGGCACACGACCCTGGTGATGAGTGTGCCGAT
This sequence comes from Prorocentrum cordatum, assembly GCA_963575745.1. Classification (NCBI taxonomy): domain Eukaryota; class Dinophyceae; order Prorocentrales; family Prorocentraceae; genus Prorocentrum; species Prorocentrum cordatum. Next base: position 597,538 of record CAUYUJ010020193.1, read on the forward strand.
ATGGCCCCAGTCACGCATGCAGACCCTGTCGCTGGGGCCTCCGCTGGAGCTCCCTATGGGGCCCCGATCCTCGTGAGAAATGGGCGGGGGGACGCATGCGGACCCTGCCACTGTGGCCATCGGTGGAGCACCCTACCTGGCCACAATATCGTGAGGAGTGCGCCGAAATGGGCGGGGGGACGCATGCGGCCCTACCACTGGGGCCTTCGGTGGAGCTCCCGATGGGGCCGCTGGAGCTCCCTATGGGGCCACTATCCTCGTGAGGAGTGAGCCGAAATGGGCGGGGGGACGCAGGCGGACCCTGCCACTGTGGCCTTCGGTGGGAGCCCCCTGTGGGGCCACGATCATGCGGACCCTGCTGCTAGGGTCTTCGGTGGGACTCCCTTTGGGGCCACGATTCTTGCGAGGGGTGTGGAAGAATATGTAGGGGGTCGCATGCGCACCCTGCCGCTGGGGCCTTCGGTGGAGCTCCCTACGAGGCAGCGATCCTCGTGAGGGGTGTGACGAAATCGGCGGGGGGACGCATGCGGACCCTGCCGCTGGGGCCTTCGGTGGAGCTCCCTATGGGGCTATGATCCTCGTGAGGGGTGTGCCGGAATCGTGGACATGCAAGGAGAAGAGGCAGATCCGGGAGGAGGGAGGAGGAGGAGTTAGCGAGGAGGGAGTGGACGCGGGGCGCTGTATCTTCAAAACGAGGACCCAACACCACATAATAGTTGGGAATAATCCATCTCCCTGATTTGGTCCAGAGTTCGACCACCTCTTTCAACATGTCCAGACTTCGTATAGATGACGTCCAAATTTCGTCCAGATGTCTACAAAGTTCGGTCCAAATCCCCCAACCCGCAAGGAATTCTGGGACCCTCTCAGGCTCCCATGACGGACGACACAAGTGCTGTCCTCGAGGCGACGCTGGAGGATGAACAGCAATGACAAACAACTCGGGACACCCAAGTTACGTAGACACTCTACCGACACGTCTCCCGTCAGCCATGATGGCAGCACCCTTGCCTTTGGGTAGTTTTAACCAGACCCTGTGCGCAACTTCCTTCCACCACATCACCATGCCCAGAAGGAAGGGCGTGATGGCCCGAATCCTCGACTTTGGGGGTTTTCGGCTGGACTTCACGATTTGAGATCCAACTCGAAGATGCATGATTGGGGAAGTCCGTCCTCGATCAGCGTGCGTCCGAATTGCCCCCCCCCCGGTCTCTCGACAAGTTCATACCCTTTCCGGAGCGGCCTGAGTTTTCGGGATGAACTCGGGGATCGTGGGTGAGATGTCGCCTGCGACCCTCCTCCTCCTTCTCCTCCTCGCGTGGCGGCAAACATCACGACGGCGTTTTTCGGCCTCCAGCCCCCGGGGAGGGGGTCCCGTCCTGTGGAAGCCCACGTTGTGTAAAAAACACTCTTTGGGGTTCGGGGTCCTCCTCCTCCTCCTCCTCCTTCTCCTCATTCTGCACCTTCCGCCGGCCTCCCCCTCCATTCTCCTCCTTTTCCGCATCCTCCACCTCCTCTTTCCTCTGTCCGTAATGCGAATAATTTCTCCCTGTCGCACCCCCAGACGTGTCGGTAGGGCGGCTGGTAATTTCGCCTGAGACTTCCTCACAGTATATGGTCCTGAAACGTGGAAGGTGCATTCGCTTCAACGATGGGGGTGGGCAGACTATATAAAATACGGCTCCTGCCTAAGCGCCGCGCACATACGTCAAAGTTTGCAGTAACTTTAAGGATAGAGGGCGGGCAATGTTCAAAATGTGGCTCTCACCTGAGCGCTGCTCACATTCGTCGTTGGGTGTGTAGCAATGATAACGATGGAAAGCAGCTCCTGTTCAAACATTGGCTGCCTCAGCGCCGTGGGCAATCGCCTCCAAAGTTTGAAACAGCTTGTAAGCTTCGTACGTTTGAAATACCAGTGTCGGCGTTCTGGTGCGACTTAGGATTGCCAGGTCGCAACAATCACGTGTATTCGCGGCGTTGGAGTCCCACGGGCGAATGCTCTGGAGAGATCTAGGGTTATCAAGACACTGAAGTGACGTTTGATTTGCGGCGTTGATATCCCAAGAATGGTGTTCTGGCATGACTGGGGATTCTCAAACGGCTTTCATCGAATGGGGCACTCCCCGCCGTGGACATCATTTCTTACCTTATGGGGGCCTGCGAACAGGAACTTTGGAGGGATGGATTCGTGCAGAATCGTTGATGCGTCTTGGGTTGACGCTGGTCCTCCTTCTCCGCCTCCTCCTCCGCAGAACGACAAGATCTGCAGAATAATACGCAAACGATCGTAGTTTCACTCGGATTTTGGGGTCGGCCCTGGAACCACCTGACGGCGCCTCTGGCGCCGCCCTTGCCACACCCCGCGCGCCAGGGGGAGGGGGGTCCAGCGCCGATGAACAAAAATCTGCGCGGCTCTTTACGAATACATGCTCGTGCTGTGTTGTCTTCTTCGGTTCCTCCTCCTCTGTCTCCTCCTTCTCCTCTGAGTTGCTGCCTTTGATGTCAATTGCGAGATTGCGAGACCTCCCCCGTCTGTCCCCTCCGTCCTCTGATTGCCTCCTTCCGCCTCGTTCCTTGGCTGCTAATTCTGGGGACCATCCTGGAACCACTCGCTCCACTCGTGCATCGAAGCTGCGTCGAACGTCCATCGATTCGAACCGATTTTGAGTCGAACCTGAGTCGAACTTGAGTCGACCGTGAATCGAATTTGAATCGAACTGTCGTCGAACGGATCCGTCAGGTGGGCTCCAGGAAGGTCCCGAAAACGAGCATCTAACGATCCCCTCCCTCAGCCGAGGGTGCGCAGACTGGCCGTGCGTCGTGCACCGCTTCGGCAGCCACGGCTGGGCTCGAGCTCGCCCGTGCGTGTTCACAGCGAGTTCGAGGGCCCCATCGGCCAGGGAGGCAGGAGCACGCGCAGGAGGAGAGGAGGAGCGGCGGGAGGAGAGGTGGAGACGGAGCGGCAGGAGCAGGAGCGGGCCTCCCTCCTCTCTCCTCCCTCCTCCCTCCGCGTCTCGTTCTCCCTCCTCGTCGGCGGCAGCGGCGTCCCTAAATCCTAAACCCCCCTCCTCCTCCTCCTCCTCCTCCTCCTCCTCCTCCTCTCCTCCTCCTCCCTCCTCCTCCTCCTCCTCCTCCTCCCCCTGCTCCTCCTCCTCCTCCTCCTCCTCCTCCTCCTCCTCCTCCTCCTCCTCCTCCCCCTGCTCCTCCTCCGCCTCCTCCTCCGCGGCCGTGACCTCGCAGGCGGCGGCGGCGCCGGGATCGAACGTGAGGAGGAAAAACAGGGGATGCGTCGACCCCTATCCCAAGCTTCGTGGAGTGTCGAATGGACCAGCAATGTGGAAAGCGCGACCCAGGGATACAGGACAGGGGAGCGTCCATCCTCGATCGGGGCGCGCCCGACCAGCCTCTCCTGGGCAGATCCCCGTGCTTCCTGACTTTTCTGAGTGGGGGACGTGGGTCGGGGAGACGCAAGACTCGGGTTCGGGGACCGTCAGGAAAACGACAGGAAAACGACAACACCCGACGGGACCGACGGCAGGAAAACGACAGGAAAACGACAGGAAAACGACAGGAAAACGACAGGTTGGCCCGACGGGACCGTCAGGAAAACGACAACACCCACTCTGAACCTCGCGTCGGGCTCCCGCTGCAGACGTCCTGCGAAAGCTGGCCCGGCTCGCCCAAAGGCAGAACATCCAGGGCAGGGCTCGCCAAAAAGCGCACTCGAGCCTTGGTGTGGCTCCAGCGAAGGAACAGCAGGCGTGGCCTCCCGGCCACAGCTCGAGGGCCGACGACGGCGCCCGAAGACCTCGAGCCCTCGCGCCCCCCTGCGCCCCCCCAGGGTCCGCGGCACAGGGGCGCGGGGGGAAAGCCAGAGGAGGAACGCAGACTGCACACGCAGACATCACGGCGGGGACATTGGATAAGGAATCATTGGGCAAGGAGTCCAGGGTCTGGAAGCCAGTGGCACTCCAATCGCGGATTGGCAGTGGATCTCACCGCCGCCCTCACTAGACAAGGAAGCCACCAGGGTCTGAAGCCTCCTGGGCACAGTCCTTAACCATCGCCCCCACCGTAGCTTGCGTAACTCCGCGCGGATGTCGCGGAGCGGCCTGGCGGAGCCTCCAGCGCCGCTCCTGGCGCGCTGCACGCGCCGGAGCGCCCATCCAAGAAATCGGCGCGGGCCTCTGTCAATGAATGCTTATGCTGCATTATGCTATGTTGTCCTCTTCGGCCTCTCCTTCTCCTCCTCTGTCTCCGCATCCTCCTCCTGTCTCCTCCTCCTCCTCCTCCTTCTCCTCCTCTGTCTCCTCATCCTCCTCCTCATTTCGCAGCGATGCCTCCCGTAACGTATGCTCATGCAAGGTGTGCTTCTGCAGGGGGCGAGGCCCGCCTCCGGACACCCGACGGAGGCCACCTCCCTGCGCCAGGCGTCCACCTCCTCGGGAACGGGGGGGGGTCCTCCTCCTCCTCCTCCTCCTCCTCCTCCTCCTCCTCCACTTCGTCCTCCTCCTCGTCCTCCTCCTCCTCCTCCTCTTCGCCCTCCTCCTCCTCCTCCTCCTCCTCTTCGTCCTCCTCCTCCTCCTCCTCCTCCTCTTCGTCCTCCTCCGGGGGCGGGAGCGTTCGGCCGGGGTGCGGGAGACTGCGACGACATCGACAACGACGACGACGATTGCGACGGCGACGGCGATCACGAGGACGACGACGAAGACGATGGCGACGGCGACGACGATGATGACGACGACGACGACGGCGTGCGGTGGCAGCGGTGACGAGGACTGCTGGGGGGTTTGCCGGAGGTCGGTTAGACCGCCCCCGAAGATAGGAGTAAGTGATGCCATGATTCGGCCAACAAGCATGATAAGGGTGCAAATGAAGGGTGCAACGGCCTTGGAAGGCCATGTTGGCGTGATTCGATCGGGGAGCGGTCGAAGACCGAAAGATGCAAGGTGCCTCACACGCCCTCACCCTGGTCGAATTGGCGACTGGGCTGGATGGGCCGACAAGCAAGGGTGCAATGGTATTCTTTGAAAGTTGTTCATCCTTACAGTGCGCTTATACTGTAAGATACGTTCAAGATGCGCTCCAATAATCTCCCCACATAAGAAATTTAGCGGCCCTCGTACTTTCACCCCGTGTGGGAAGTTTGGGAAAAACATGGAACGCACCATTATCATGACCACTTGCTCCTCTGAGAGGAGGCAGGACCTGGGAACATACGGCAACGGAGTCAGGGGTGCGCCTGCTGGTGCGTCGCACGATGATGCTGCGGCGCCCCCAAGAAGACGTACAAAACCCACTTTGATGGAACACACGGATCAGGAACAGGTAGAAGACAAGGGAGGGAGCGTAAAGACGGCCGGAGCAAGAGAGACCACACGCTCAAAGTACAGGGCATGCTTAGAGGACGGCCGGTGGCAAGGTGCGAGATTAAATGGGGACGCTAAGCGGGCGTACTGCGAGGAGGCCATGCATGAAAGATGAGAAAGACTGGGACGACGACGATCTAGGCTACCTAACTTCGCGCAGCGCACCCTGCGATGAGCGACGCGCTGTTATCTTCGCGCCCTCGCGTCGCAGCCCAGGAGAAAGGCATCTTTACAATCCAAGACGCGACGAGCGAATCTTGATGCTCTTCGCACCCCTTGGGAAAACCAAGAGGTACCCATACCCCTACTCATCAGACCTCTCCCGGGGCGCGTTCTGACTAAAATTTCAAGGCGGGTCCAGCGGTGGAGACGAGGGCCTCCGAAGGGGCCCAACAAAAAGGAAAACGAGGGTAGGGCAGCACTGTAGGACCTAGGCCAAAATAACATCCTCCAAGTGCATGAGACCCTCTGCCGGCCAAAACACACAGAACATCCAAGTGTGCCCGCCTCAGGATGCACAATAACATCCAACAAGCACGAAGAACACTAGAGCACCCTTCCCGAACCAACCTCGATCTTATGCCTCAGCTCGACTGTACCTTCTTCTCATCAGACCCCTGGGGATGGTCCAGCTGCTGGTCTGCCAGTGCGCGAGGCTCCTCTCGGGCCAGGCGAAAGGGGGGGATAGCAAAGGGGGGGTTTGAGAATCAGCTCATGTAGCTGCTTTTCCCGGCGCCTCCCGGCGCCGGGAGGCGCCCATGTATCGAAGAATGGGCCCCGCGGCGGGGCCGAAACCAGCTGCATGCAGCAAATGTCGTAACCACCCCTTTTAAAACAGGGGTAGGATCGGGATAAATCGATCCAGAGCGTTCCGGAGCGCTCTCAGAGCGTTCCGGAACGCTCTGGAGCGGCCGCGGCGTCCAATACATCCTCCAAACCCGCCGATTCTCAGAGATTTCGAGTTATCCCGATCCGATTTTGTCCCGATCTTCGCGTCGTTTTACCTTTCCCGATCCCCGCCTCTCATCCGGCCCGAGGATGGCCCAGCTGCTGATCTGCCGGTGCGCGCGGCTCCTCTGGCGGGAGCAGCAGCAGCGGGTGGTTGCACAGCTTCTTCAGCAGGGCGATGGCGCGCAGGGCCTGCCGCTCGGGGGTCCGCTCGCCGCCACCCTGCTCTCAACCAGGCAACAATCGGGGAGACGTAAGACCCGGGTACGGGGGACTCGGAAATCCTCGACGAGGTCGTCAAAAAAACGACGAGGCCGAGCCTGCATTTTGACGAGGCCTCCCGCTGCAGACATCCCACAAAACTCCTCCTCGTCAAAATCCGAGTCGCGGTCGTCAAAAAACGATGGCGAACCCGAGTCCTGGCAAACCCGGGTCTTACGCTCCCCCGAAACAACACACCGACGCTTTTTCCGGCCCTGCACTGAAGTCTGCAAACAAGAAAGCGGATCCTGGTGGTGCACACGGGATCCATGGCGTATGCATATTTCGTTGTATCTCTTGGGAAGCGCGGGGGAAAATATACACCACACCACCCCGGCGTCGTACCCGACCCTCAAAAAGTCCGGGGATTCAGGGAACAGCCCGCCACTGGTAATGTATACGTTCCAGCTTCCGATCAACACCACGCCAGGGCGCGCCGGAGAACCGCTGGAGTAAGACGAAGCCAGGACGAGGCCAGGACGAGGACAAGGAATGGAAGCCAAGACGAGGCAAGGACGATGAAAAAATCACGCCGAAAGGCTTCTCGCTGTTTTCGGCCTCTCGGGGCCATTGAAGGGCCTCGGGAGCGTCAAAAGACGACACGGGATGACAAAAACTGGGACGAGAGTAAATTCGGGTGCGGAAAACTCGAGAATCTCTGAGATCCGGCGGCTCTGGAGGATGTCTCGGGCGCCGCGGCCTTCTCAGAGCGTTCCGGAAAGCTCTGAATGAGTTCTGGAAGGCTCTGGAACGCATTCATCCTCGTCTTGGCCCCGCCCGACGTCTGGAATGCTGCTGGACCCCCCCCCGAAGGTCGCAAGGACGAGCACGCCCCGCCTGCAGCACGACCGGATCACAGCCGGTCAGGATGCAAAGGCACTTTAGGGGCTAAGGGCTAGAATGCGCCTGGAGGCAAGGGTGCAAAGGGTGACCTTGGAAAACTGATCATCCATAAGACGTTGCTAGACTGTGCCAGAGTATACTTACCGTGATGCAAGATCCACCCAACGTTTTGCATCGTTTTCACTTCGGGCGGCCTGGAACCCCGCAGACGGCCGCGAGATGGCCGGAGACTGTCCCAAGATGGCTGCAGGCTGTCCTAAGCAGCTCAAATGCCCCGCAATGAAAACCTCAAGACGTCCCAAAAATCAGAGGACACCCACACAAGAGCCACAACATGAGCCCCCTGGCAAGGCCCCTGAGGCCCTGAGGGCACATGCTACTAGAAGCCCTGAGATTTCGATGTCCTTGGCTACTTGGCTCCATATGAAGGCTGAAGAGGGCTCCAAGACGGGTCCAGATACAGACGTCCAGCTCTCAAATTTCGTCGGCGCGTGGACCTGGGAGGTCTGCAGAACTTCCTAAAGGGCCAATTTGTCATCCTGAATCGTTCTTTGACGGTCCTGGGGCCAATGAGGTAAGACGAAGCCAGGACGACGAGGACACCGTGTAAGGATAAATCGAGAACCCCTGAGATCCGGCGGCTCTAACGGATGTCTCGGACGCCGCCCGCGGCCTTCCACAAGAGCGTTCCTGAAAGCTCCGAGAGCGCCCCGCAACGCTCTGGAAGGGATTCGTCCTCGTCCTAGCCCCGTCCGATGACGGCCCCCGAGAGCCCCAAGGCAGCCAGAGAGCCCACCGAGACAGCCCGAGACCGCCTCTACAGAGGCGGTCAGACCTGAGAGGCGGCCGGACGGGTCTGATCCCGATGGTGCCCCGGAACATCCGCAGTCAACCCGTATTCAAGGATGCACGATAAGGGTGCAAGGGCCTTGGAAGGCCTTGTCGACACTCCTCGAGCGGGGCGCGACCAGCGAAAGTGGCCAAGAATGGGCCGAAGGGGAAGGGTGCAAGAGTATCCTTCGGAAGGCCGTTCATCGTCACTATGCGAATTGACTGTATCACATGACGGGCTGAAAGCAAATCCACTCAACATCGCTCCCCGTACCCCTCCCAGGGTCCATCTAGTGGACAGGTTTTACCGTGAAACCAATGTTTACGGCCCCGGGGCCCGATATCGGCCCCAGAGTGCGAACAAAACACACATTAGCCTGGCGAGAGACCAAACCATATGCAGATGTGAGTGCCGCAATTATGAGTCTCTTCTTCGGTGGCACTCCCTATGAGGCCACGAAACATGTGAGGGGAATGCCAACATGGGTGGCGGAACCGCATGCGAACGCAGCCACTGGGGCCTTCGGTGGAGCTCCCTGTGGGGCCACGAAACCTGTGAGGGGTGTGCCGAAATGGGGGTGGAACTGCATGCGGGCGCTGCCGCTGGGGCCTTCGGTGGAGCTCCCTGTGGGGCCACGAAACGTGTGAGGGGTGTGCCGCAATGGGGTGTGGAACCGCATGCGAACGCAGCCACTGGGGCCTTCGGTGGAGCTCCCTTTGGGGCCACGAAACGTGTGAAGGGTGTGCCGAAATGGAAGATGGAACCGCGTGCGAACGCAGCCACTGGAACCTTCGGTGGAGCTCCCTGTGGGGCCACGAAACCTGTGAGGGGTGTTCCGAAAATGGGGGTGGAACCGCATGCGCAGCCACTGGGGCCTTCGGTGGAGCTCCCTGAGGGCCACGAAACGTTTGAGGGGTGTTCCGAAAATGGGGGTGGAACCGCATGCGCAGCCACTGGGGCCTTCGGTGGAGCTCCCTGAGGGGCCAGGAAACGTGTGAGGGGTGTGCCGACATGTGGGTGGAACCGCATGCGAACGCAGCCACTAGGACCTTCAGTAGAACTCACTATAGGACCACGAAACGTGTGAGGGGTGTGCCGAGGAACCGTGTGCGAACGCAGCCACTGTGGCCTTCGGTGGAGCTCCCTATATGGAACTCCCTAAAGGGAGCTCCCTTTCGTGGCCCCATATATGGGGCCACGAAACGTGTGAGGGATGTGCCGAAATGGAGGTGGAACCGCATGCGGGCGCTGTCGCTGGGGCCTTCGGTGGAGCTCCCTATGGGGCCACGAAACGTGTGAGGGCTGTGCCGAAATGGAGGCGGAACCGCATGCGGGCGCTGTCGCTGGGGCCTTCGGTGGAGCTCCCTGTGGGGCCACGAAACGTGTGAGGGGTTTGCCGAAATGGGGGTGGAACTGCATGCGGGCGCTGCCGCTGGGGCCTTCGGTGGAGCTCCCTGTGGGGCCACGAAAAATGTATGAGGGTGTGCCCACATGGGAGTGGAACCGCATGCGAACGCAGCCACTGGAACATTCGCCCCCTATAGGTCCGCAGCCCACCGCATGCGGGCGCTTCGGTTCCCTATGGGTCCACGAAACGGGTGTGCCGAAATGGGGGAACTGCCCACTCGGCTCCCCCCTCGGCCCCCCCCCGCACCCTTCCCCGGCACCCCCCCCTGGCACCCTTCCCCGCCCCCCCCCCCCCGCAACCCCCCCCCATCCCCCCCCGGCACCTCCCCGCGGCACCCCTCCCCAGCCCCCTCTCCCGCACCCCCCCTGGCCCCCCACCCCACCCCCTGGCACCCCCCCCCCCCGGCACGCTCTCCCGGCACCCCCGTCACCCCCCAGCACCACTCCCCCATGGCACCACCCCTCCCCTGCACCACCCCCCCCCCGGGCCTCCTCCCCCGTCGAGCACCTCCCCTGGCCCCCCCCGGCACCTCCCCTCAGGCCCTCCAGCACCCCCTGCAGCACCCCCCGACCCCTTCCCGCCCCCCCCCCGCCCCCCCCCTGCCCCCCCCCCCCCCGGCATCCCATCCAATCCTGGTCCCGCTCCTCCTCGTCCTGTTCCTCTCCCGCCTCTTCCGCAGCGAACCGGGCGGAACCGGAGCGAAACGCATGGCGAACGGGGCCGAACCAGACGGCACCCCTGGCAGCGACGAACCGAACCGAACCGAACCAGAAAATTCCGACGCCGAACCGAACCGAACCGAACCAGACCCACTTCGGAACCTAACCGAACCGAACCGAACCGGACCCTTCATGCATTGTGCGCAGGGAACAGTACCCGGGGACGTACCCAATTGTTGTATACAGTGAGGCGACGATACGGTGGGGGCACTGAATAACAGGAATCCAGGGTCTGGACGCCAATGGAACTTCAATCGTGGGTCGGCCATGGACATCACCTCCGCCCCGCTTGGATCAGGAAGCCCCAGGGTCTACTGGAGGGCGGAAAATTCACACCGATAGTAACCACCCCGACACGCGAAGCCGTTTAGCAAACGCACCAAAAGAAGGAATCAAACAGGGCAGTGCTGTTCAGCAAACGCCCAAGGCCGTTTAGTAAACGCCAATTGTCTTGTCTGGGTGGTTTTTCCTCCCTTGATCTACAGCCGCTTGGGCCCATTCCTGAACCAACGCCCTCACCGTATCCAGGACCGTTCCGCAGAACAGGCGCTCTCCCAGGTTCCGCAGTGCTTTTGACCGCCGCGGTGAGAGAGAACGTCGAGAGAGCCTCCGTCCTCGTCCTCCGCGCCCTCCTCGCCCAGGCACGCGATTTCGGACAACCTGGAAGGTCTTCGTAAAGGAAGGGAGAGACAGCCAACGATGCTACATCAACGGCCGCGATGGACCACCGCTTTGGACCTCCTGGCCGCGACAACCATTCGGCAGTAGGCAACCCCCGTGCGATCCGTCAGGTCCAGTCTGGATGTGCGTGAGATTTTGCTCCTAGGCCTCCATGAGCCCACGAAAAAAGCGACGGTTTCGCAGCTCGCAGCTCCACAGGGAGCCGAGATGTCTAGTCTGGATGTGCGTAAAACACCACTAGGCCAAACCCCCAGGAGCTCACGAAAGTGGCGAGGGCTTCGTAGATCACAGCACCTCAAGACACCACTTGGCTGGGGCCGCGGGCAGCCGATAGTGCGGGGGTGCGTAAGACGCCACTCCGCTGGACCACCAGGGGCTCACGAAAGGCGAGATGGATCCGCAGTTCGCAGCCCCACATGGAGCCGAGACGTCCGCTCCGCTGAGCCCCCCAGGAGCCCACAGAAGCGGCTCGCAGCCCCTCAGGGAGCCGAGAGGTTCAGGCTGGATGGGCGTATGGCAGGGGCTCGACCACTAGAAACCTTCCACAAGAAACCCAACCCTGAGACCCCAGGACGTCCATGAATTTTTATTGTGGGAACGTCACGCTTTCAATCAAAACCATCGAAATCCAAGGACCCAGGGAGGCAAGCAAGGTGTGTATTGGCATGGGGCATGGGTCTCCATTGTAAGACACCACTCCGCTGGGCTCCCCAGGAGCCAGCGAAAAGCGTGATGGGTTCGCGATTCGCAGGCCTCCGCGAGGTCTGTCTAGCCTAGATGCGTGTAAGACACCACTCCGCAGGATGCCGAGGAGCCAACAAAGGGCGCATCAGTCTCGCAGTTTGCAGCCCCCAAAGGACCTGAGAAGTCTTGTCCGGATGTGCGTGAGACACCACTCCGCTGGACCCCCCAGGGGCCCACGAAAGGAGCGACGGTTTCGCAGTTTGCAGCCCCCCCCCTTGAGCCGAGAGTTCCAGTCTGGGTATGCGTAGAACACCACCCCACTGGGTCCCAAGGGGCCGCCGAAAAGCGCGACGATTTCACAGTTCGCAGCCCCCGTGGGAGCCGAAGCATCAGCCCGCCGGGCCCTGGGGAGCCCACGGAAGCGGCGACAAATTCACAGTTCGCAAGCCCCACAAAGGACGACGAGGTCCCAATCTGATCCGCGAAAGGTATCACTCCGCGGGGCCCCCAGAAGCCCACGAAGGGCGCGACGGTTTCGCAATTCGCAGCCACCCATGGAGCCGAGAATGTACAATTTCACTAGGCCGCGAAGCCCCCAGGAGCCCATGGGAGCCGTGATAGCTTCGCAGCTCGCAGCCCCAAAGGAGCCGAGCAGTCTAATGTCGATGCGCGTGAAACACCTCTCCGCTTGGCCCCCAGATGCCCACGAAAGAGGCGACGGTTACGCAGTTCGCATACCCCCACCAGAGCCGAGAAGTCTAGTCTGGATGTGGGCGAAGCCGACCTTTACTGGGCCCCCGGGAGCTTACGAAAGGCACGACGGCTTCGCAGTCCGCAGCCCCAGAGGGAGTTGAGCGGTATAGTTTGGATGTGTGGGGGACACATCCCCGCTTGGACCCTCCAGGGGCTCGCGGAGATGTCCTCCCAAGAAGCCGAGAGGTCCAGTATGGACGTGCGTAATCCACAACTCCTCGGGCATCCCTGGAGCCCACGAAAATCGTGTCAGTCTCGCAGTTCGCGGCCCCACAGCAGGGAGCCGAGTGGTCTAGTCTGGATCTGCGTGGGGCACCAGGAAACTGTTGCCGCGTTTGTGGGTTCCTGGGGGTCCAGTGGAGTGACGTGTTACGCGGACCAGACTGAGACCTCACCGTCCCTGAGGCTTTGCAAACTGTGAAGCTGTCGCCACTTTGGTGGGCTACTCGTTGTCCCAGCGGGGTGACGTCTGACGCGGATCCGAAGGGAGACCTCGCCGTCCCCTCGGTGCTTCCGAACCGTGAAGACGTCGCCACTTTCGTGAGCTCATGCCATCCCAGCGGAGTGACGTCTTACGCGGACCTGACTGAGACCTCGCCGTTCCGTCGAGGCCTGGGAAGGAAATTGCCGCCACTTTCGTGAGTTCTCGGGGGCCCATCGGAGTGACGTCCTACGCGGATCAGAATGAGACCTCGCCGTCCCCTCAGGGCCTGCGGACTGTGAAGCTGCCGCGCCGTTCGTGGGTATCTGGCGGTATCTGGTGGGCGCAGCGTCGCAGTTCGCAGGCCCCCCCAATAAACGGCGAGGTATGTTGTTGATCCGCGTGAGACGCCACTCCGCTTGCCCCCAGGAGCCCGAGAAATCGGAGCGAGGTCTCAGTCTGATCCGTGTACGACGGCACTCCACTGGGCCCCGGGGAGCTCACGAAAGTGGCGGCAACTTCGCAGTTCGCAAGCCCCGAAAAGGACGACGAGGTCCCAATTTGATCTGCGAAATGTACCACTCCGCTGGACCCCCAGAAACCCACCAATGCGGCAACAGTTTCACAATTGACGGGGACGGCGAGGTCTAAGCCTGAGCTGCGCAAGACTTCACTCGAGTTTGCCCCAAGAGCACCAAAACCGGCGCGAGGTCGCAGTCTGTTCCGCGTAAGACGTCACTCCGCTGGGCCCACAGGAGCTCACGAAAGTGGCGGCAATTCCACAGTGGCGACAATTCTATAAGGGGACGGTGGACGGCGAGGTCTCAGTCAGATCCGCGTAAGACGTCACTCCGCTGGGCCCCAAGAAACCACGGAAGTGGCGATACATGCGCAGTTCGCAAGCCCTGCGGAGACGGTGAGGTCTCAGTCAGATCCGCGTAAGACGTCACTCTGCTGAACCCCAGAAGCCCACGAAAGTGGCAAAGGTTTAGCAACTCGCAGACCCCGAGGGGACGGCGAGGTCTCAGTCTGACCCGCATAAGACGTCATTCGGCTGGCACCCATGGAACCCACGAGAAGGGCGACGGTTTGGCAATTCGCAGGCGATGAGGGGACGGCGAGGTCCCAGGCTGATCCGCATAAGACGTCATTCCGCTGTACCCCCCAGGGGCCCGCCAGAGTGGCGACAGTTTCGCAGGTCGCAGACACCCAGGCTGCGCGAGCAGGAGGAATGAGAGAAGCGAGCAAGCAGAGAGGCGCGCCCACATTAGCGCCTAGGCGTCGCTGTGCAACCGCCCTAGGCTGGGTGATGAGGAAGACTAGAAGCAGAAAGAGGAAGGATGAGGTGTGACGGAGAGCGCGGTAACAATGACATAAAGAAAAGCTTTCGGAGGTTCACGCTGATTGCTTGGTTCGGCGCTGGACCCCCCCTCCCTGGCGCGCGGAGCGCGCAAGGGGCGGCGCCGGAGGAGCCGCTGGAGCACTCCAACGCCGGTCCGAGAAATCCGCGGGGGCCTCCGACTGTTTGTGCTGATGTGTGCGTTGTTCCCCGACGTGACTTGGCGGCGCGCACAAGGCGGTGGAGGGAGGGGGGAAAGCTTCTTAGAAGGGGCTGGTTCTAAGAAGGGGCTGGCCTTCCACAGATGAGGCCCGCGCCTTCTAAGAAGCAGGGGTGCATCTGAGAAGCCCTCCCCTCTCCCCCGGCCCTGTGCGACCACACTCGGCATCGGCGCCCGCCGCAAGCCCTGGGCCTCCATCCCGCACCTGCTCTGGCCCGACGCGCTCTTCACCTGGGACGCGGCGTCGCCCGCGCCGCGGGGATCCCCCCTCTCGCTTGTGCTAAGATGGGGCCTTGAGGGATGGGGCCTTGAGGTCGAAGCTTTCCAGAGGAGGGGGGAGGAGGATGAGGAGGAAGGGGAGGAGCAGGAGCAGGAGGAGGAGGAGGGAGAGGGAGGAGGAGGAGGAGGAGGAGGAGGAGGAGGAGGAGGAGGAGGAGAAAGGGGGTCTGGTCAGGGGCAACGTTAGCGGGGGGAGATTGGCTCCAGGCCTCCCAGACGGGGCTCGAGTCGGTGGGGCCGGTGGACCGCGCCGTATCGCCGATGCATCGGGGATTCGGCTCGATGTGGAGCCCGATTTTCTCCGCACCGACGACACCGCTGCGACGAGAGCCTGCGACCCCAACAACCCGGACACCGCCGGGGAGGCTTGTATGCGGGCGAGGAGCCTCAAACAACCCGATTTCCACTTGGGACCCCTCCTTCCTCCTCCTCCCTCCTCCTCCTCCTCCTCCCCTCCTCCTCCTCCTCCACCTCCTCCCCTCCCCTCCTCCTCCTCCTCCTCCTCCTCCTCCTCCTCCTCCTCCTCCTCCTCCTCCTCCCCCTCCCCCTCCTCCTCGTCCTCCTCCTCCTCCTCCTCCTCCTCCTCCTCCTCCTCCTCTTTGTCCTCCTCCTCCTCCTCCTCCTGCTCCTCCCCTCCTCCTCCCCTCCTCCTCCTCCTGGTCCTCCTCCTCCTCCCCTCCTCCTCCTCCTCCTCCTCCTCCTCCTCCTCTCTTCCTCCTCCTCCTCCTCCTCCTCCTCCTCCTCCTCCTCCTCCTCCTCCTCCTCCCCCTCCTCCTCCTCCTCCTCCTGGTCCTCCTCCTCCGCCTCCTCCTCCTCCTCCTCCTCCTCTCCTTCGGGCCCTATCCCTCGGGGCCCCATCTCTGAACCGCCGAACCTCCTCCTTTGGCCTGCCCAGTGACCCCATCGCGCCGGGAATCGATCCCAGCCCAGGGTTTTGGCCTCCGCGGGGGTGGTGGGGGCGTCAAAGCACGGCTCGGGACGACGAGAACCGAGGGTTTTGGCCTCTGGGGGGGCGGTTCGTCAAAGGCACGGCTCGGGACAACGGGAAGCGGGTCCCCTGCGAAGGTGTTCCGTTCTGGACGCTGAAGTTCTGGGCCCTCGTCTGGCGGGATCTTGGCTGCCATCTCAAAGCGCTGCCTGCTGCTGGCTGCCGCCGCGCCGCCCCCGACGCCGCTGGTGGCTGCCGCCGTCGCCGCGAAAGATCCAGTGTAATCTTTCGACTCTTTTTTCTTGTCCTCCTCTCTCTCTCTCTCCTTCTATGCGACCTCCTCCTTCCCCTTCCCCTATTCCTATCCGCCCCCATCCTCCTCTCCACCTCGCAGGATACGGCCAACCCCCCAGCGTCCCAATTACTCCTCCCCTCCCGAAAAGGAGCACAATAAGGTGACCGAGACAAGGGGCGGGCAGGAGAGTTAGAAGAGTGACGAGGAGCCGACGGAGACGGGCTTGCAAGGGTCACCACCCCAGGCCAATGAGGGACCATGCCGCGAAACTTAGGCCAGCTTCGCAGGAGCTGCCGAACACGGGCGAAGGAGGACAAGGAGGAGGAGGAGAGGGAGGAGGAGGAGGAGGACTAGAAGGAGGAGAGAAAGGAGGAGGAGGAGGAGGAGGAGGAGGAGGAGGGAGAGAAAGGAGGAGGAGGAGGAGGAGGAGGAGGAGGAGGAGGGAGGAGGAGGAAGGAGGAGGAGGAGGAGGAGGAGGAGAGGAGGAGGAGGAGGAGGAGGAGGGGGAGGGGGAGGGGGGGGGGGGAGGGGAGGAGGAGGAGGAGGGAGGAGGAGGAGGAGGAGGAGGAGGAGGAGGGGAGGAGGGGGGGAGGAGGAGGAAGAGGAGGAAGAGGAGGAGGGGAGGGGAGAGAGGGAAGGGTGTGTTGGGGGGGCGGCTCCGTGTGCCGCCCTGATAACTCGGGACGAACCTGGCCGTGGCGTCGAGGACGCCGCCCACCCAACGCGCCCAACAAACTTCGGTCCTTGGTATCCGCTTCGGTCTTTGATCCTTGATTCTCCACCTCCTCCTCCTCCTCCTCCTCCTCCTCCTCTTCTTCCTCCTCTCTTCGGTCCTCGATCCTCCTCCTCGGGCTCGGTCCTCGATCCACTTCAATCCTCCATCCTCCTCCTCCTTTCCGGGGGAGGAATGTGTCGCCGCGCCGTTTGTCCTCGACGCGACCTAGTGGACGACGCAGACACCACGGCAAACCCACGGTAAACCCGCGCCTCAGGTGGAAAAGACCAGCACCGCGGCAAACCCCACGGTAAACTCACAGCGTCCGAGGCGGAGTCTGCCCTGGTGGCTGCGTCGCCCTTCCAAAAAGCAAGGCCGCACGTCGGAACAAACGGCGCGGCGACATGTGAGGATAAGGAAGACGACGACGACGACGACGACGACGACGACGACGACGACGACGACGACGACGACGACGACGACGACGACGACGACGACGACGACGACGTGGGAGCAGGAGGCCCACGAGGGCGAGGAAGATGAAGAGGAGGACGTAGACGCGGAGAAACCAGCACAGAAAACGAGTCGTTTTCTGTGCTGGTTTCCCGGACCCTTCCCCGGCCCAGGGGTGGGCGCGCCAGGTCCGTGTCGAGGACCTTGCCGTACAGCTCGAGCTCTGCGTGCGTCTGGCTCAGCCTCGCGGGGCGGGCACCGGGGGGAGGGCAGGAGGGCGGGAGGAACGGAGGTCCGCGCCCCGGCACGCAGCGCCGCCGACCCGCGCGCCCGTGCACGCGCCCACGGGCTGCCCGCAGCCTGCGACTCCGACCGACCGCCCGCCCCGCGGCTGCGCCCGACGCCCGCGCGCGGCCGCCGACGAGCGCGGGCGGGAGCTCCCCGCGCAGGCAGGCGCCCGCACGGGCGAGCTGCCCGGTCCTGTGTGGCCCGAGGAGGAAGCACCAGGGAGAGCCCGAGGAGGAGCGAGGAGGAGGGAGGACCAGGGGACAGGAGCACCTCTGTTGGTTCGCCAGGCGCTTTGGACCTCGGGAGATCTCCAGGGAACCTCTGGGAATTTCTGGTGACCGCGGATGAAAGGAGCGGATGAGGTCGGAGGAGAGTTGATAGGAGAATGCGTACGACTAAGGATGAGGGAGGATGAGGAGAGACCCGGATGGAGGATGGCGCATGATGGTGGATGAGAATGGGCAAACAATGCTGGCGATGAGGGCGAGGGAGGCAGCACACAACACATGGCGATAGCAAGAAGAGATCACACGAGGAGGGCCGAGGATGAGCAGAGGGTGAGCAGCAGCAGCAAGAGGATGAGCAGCAAAAGTACGAGGACGGGCGGGGAACACAGAGAAGGTGCGCAGGTAGCTGACCAACAGGAACTCGAGGAGGAGGAGGCCGAGGGTCCCGCGCACCGACTTGGCCACCCAAGAGCCGAGATGGGTATTCACACGAGACGGGCGTCACCAAGTCGACACCCTGGGCGAAGACGACTACTCCAGGCCCCACCTCAGTAGTACGTTGCGTCGACCACCGTGACCTCAGCTGCGAGTGGACGAAGGATTGCATGCTTCTGAGTGCAATCCACCCTGGAGCCATGTTCGGACCGCGCCTGGGGCGCTGGGACCCTATCGGTGGCCCCCCAAATTGCCCTAAGTTAGCCGAAGACGGCCTCAAGAAGGTCCAGGATGGGCAGAGACAGCTCCAAGATGGCCCCGGAGGGCTCCACGCGGGCTCCGAGAGAATCCAGAAAGGGGCCAATGGGGTCCCAAGACGCTGCAAAGACGACCCATGCCCCAATGAGGAACCCCCAAGAGGCAGAATGTTGCGAGGCGGAGCTTCAAGAGCTTCCAGAAGGTGTTTGTGTGTGCGCATGTATGAATGTAACATGTTATGGTCGCCGTCTCGGTCTCAAGATTGTCCGAGCTGGCTCAAGGGCGGCCGAGAAGGATTCCAAGTACGTGGGCTCAAGAGGGGCCCAACATTACCTAAGAAGGGCCCGAGTCTGCCCCGGGGGTCACCGAGACCGCTCCTGGAGGGGATCAAGGCGGCACAAGGCAACCCCGAGGCGGCACATGAATGGCACAATACAGCCCCAAAACTGCTTTGAAAACGCCACCGAGAAGACCCACAAACAGCGTGAAGATGACCCCGAGAAGCCCGCAACAGTCTTCCAAGCGGGTCCACGACCCAAGCACGGTGGCAGGATGGTCCGAGGACCACTGGATACATGCTGGCGCATCGATCGAAAATACGCCGTGGAGCGAGCGAGACGGAGGACCTTGTGGCAACAACGCGCCAAATTGTGGTTCTGATGGAAAAATATCCGGAAACGATGTAGCAGGCAGTATGTTGCCGCTTGGGATGGCTTTGGGAAGGACGGCCAGGAGAATCTCAACGAAGACGACGACGATGCCCACGAGCAGGCCCGGAACCCAATCGATGGACAGTTGCGCAAGGTGCTGCTGCGTGACGGCCCCCACGGGCATTTCTCACGCGTCCTCCTACACTGGCGCAGTGCAGCGTCATTCCTCACAACGGTACCCCGTAGCGGTCCAGAAGATGAGCTGGGCAACGCTCGGGTCGACACTCGAACCTGATCCTGCGCCCCTGACAACACCACGCGGGCGTGCGCACAACAGGACTTCACGCACTGGCAGCGGGCGTGCTTTCTCTATCCAGACAGCGCGATTATTCCAAGGGACTGTTTGACCGCCGCAGGTGAAACACGAGGAGCAAAAACAGGCGGGATCCCGTGGGCGAGCATGGACCAAGCTGTAAAGTCCGAGGCGGCCACGCCATGCGCCGAGCAGAAGACAACGCCAAACCAACGCGCCCACACATATCCGCTTTTGCTCTCTCGCTGGTGTCGTCAACCTTGCCCTGTACCGTCCTGTCCGACCCTTGCCGGCAGGGGCCCCGATGGAGCGGGAACAAAAACAATCGAGCATACGCATAGCTCTTTCGGAGTCGCAAGGATCCTCGCGTCTTGCGTTTCAAATGTAATGTTACAGACTTCGTAGTCGAAATCGAGAACAGCACTCGCCTCTGTCTGCTCGGAGGCTGGAGGATAGAAGGGACAAGCATTTAAATCATTAATGACGAATGCTTCGCGCCCGTTGCCTGCGCGACGGCGGCATGCACGAAACACACCACGATCGACTAAACCAAGGATGAAACACTCTTGGGCGTAAGTCAAGGACCTCTGGGTGTGGTGAACGTACGCCGCGATACCGACAGTACGAATGCTCCGACGCAAGGGATTCGATGGCGCGCGTTACACTCCCCTGCCAGCCCTCTGAGGTGCAGGAACCCTGGGGATATCTTCTACGCTCCTCTGTGCAATCCTTGCACCCAAGCGGAGAGGTTAACCTCCCTCCCGACCCTCTCTCCATTGTCCCTACTTTAACGGAGATCTACATGTCAATGCTTCATGTTTCCGAGATGCCGAGCACATCATAACACAACATGTGATGTTCCTTTCTGACCCCAAATATTGCCTCCGGCGGACCTTCTGTTTCGAACACCACCCGTCCCTTGTTATAGAACAGCTTCCAGGACGGCCCAATAGGCCCCCAAACGCTCCCAAGGGGCCCTCATACGGCTCAAGAGGCCGTCGAGACAGCCATAGGGACAAGAGACGTTAAAGAAAAGCACTCAACAGGCCCACTTGAAAACCACGCGACGGAACGAACGACCCCCAACATGAAGGGCCTCAGACGGCCAAACAGGCTCCACAGACGGCCCAAGTCAAGTGGCCTTCTAGAGTCGTCCGCCAAGCTGGTCTAAGTAGCCAATGATAGAACACCCACTACCGCCTGAGAGGATCTCAAGAGACTGTCAAGGATCCCAAGAAACTTCCAAGACGACTTCTGGGACGTCCGGATGCGTCCAAGACGGCACCGAGACCCCCCGAGACTGCTGAATGCGCCTCGTATTAGACGACCGAAGACGACACCAACGAGCTGGCGAGAGAGATGCTACCTTCATTTTGATGTGACTCTTCCGCTCGCTCCTCTAGATCATCGCCCCTCGCTCTTCTCTGCCAATGCTCAAACGCACAGGGACAAATCCTTTTCACACATCACCGTACCATGCTATACAGTATCGCACTATGCCAGGCGGGGATACAGTTATCGACCAGACTACTACTCACAAGCAGAAGCCGAAGCCTGGGAAACAGCAACAGCAAGGAGCGGACACAATGAGAGCGAAGCAGCCAAGCAATTGTAAGTTGCCCCCCCCCCCCCCTGCGAACAGGTGACACATCTGGCAAAGGGGCGCTCCCCAAAAAGAACGGACAACAGTAAAACACGCGCAGGAAAAGCAAAACCCCTAAACGAGACAAAAATGGAGGCGGGAACTTAAGCGAGCGCGAGCCTTCGACGGCAGGGGGACCCAGACCGATGAAGGGCACGACTTGGAGCAGGAGGACAAAGGTCCGCCGATCCCCGCTTGCCACGGTGAGAAGGCGTGTGAGGTATTTGGTTGCGGCCTTGCCCCGTCCGACACACATACCACTGCTCCTGGCCAGGCCCACCGGTATAGTAGTAACGGTAAATGTAGTAGCAGTAGTAATGGTAGAAGAAGAGGTAGTGGTAGTAGTAGCAGTAGTAGTAGTAGTAGCAGTAGTAGTAGTAGTAGTAGCAGTAGTAGTAGTAGTAGAGGTAGTAGTAGTAGTAGTGCTACTAGTCGTAGCAATGGTAAACATACTAGTGATAGTATTGGTAGCGGTCGTAGTAGCGGTAGTAGTCGTAGTAGCAATAGCAATCGCAATCGTAGCAACAGCAATCGAAGTAGCAGTCGTACTCGTCGTATTAGCAATCGTCGTCGTAGTAGTAGTAGTAGTAGTAGTAGTGGAGGTAGTCGTAGTAGTAGTAGTAGTAGTAGTAGTAGCAGTAGTGTTAGCAGTAGTAGTAGTAGTAGTCGTCGTAGTAATAGTAATAGTAGTGATAGTAGCAGCAGTAGCCGTATAAATACAGCAGTAGTAGTGGTAGTAGGAGTAGTAGTAGTAGTGGTAGTAGTAGTAGTAGTAGTAGTAGTAATAGTAGTAGTAGTAGTAGTAGTGGGAGAGGTAGAATATAGAAGTAGGAGAGGTCGAACAACAAGTTTTAATAGTAGTAGAAGCCGTAGTAGTAGTTGTAGTAGCAGTAGTAGTAGTAGTAGTAGTAGTAGTACCAGTAGGAGGGGCAGTCGTAGTAGTAGTAGTAGTAGTAGTAGTAGTAGTAGTAGTAGCAGTAGTAGTAGTAGTAGTAGTAGTAGTAGTAGTAGTAGTAGTAAAGGTAGTAGTAGTAGTAGTAGTAGTAGTAGTAGTAGTAGTATTAGTAATAGTAGTAGTAGTCGTAATAGCCGTAGTAGTAATAGGAATCGTACTAATGTTACGAATGGTAATAATGCTTGCTATTGTTGTTGATGTTATGTGTGATGGATCCTCACTTCTCAAGAACAACAGTTGCTGATCCCCGCCTGCCCCGTAGCCACTGAATGTCAGCAGTTCGCGTGCTTTTCCCAGGGTTCGCACTTTTTTTGCGGTACAAGGGGGAGCTGGGAGTCACCAAACTGTACCCCTGGTCCCCCCTTTGCAACAGCAACGGCTCCCGCCTTATACTTCCTCACAGCTTGTTTCGAATACGCGCTCTCGCGCGGGACTTCCTCATTATGTATGCAGGATTCGCGCTCTGGCCTGGGACTTACTAGCAATGTGTTAAGACGCGCCCTCGACACTCCAGAATCACGCTCTCGCTGTGGGCCCCCTCACGAATCAGTTGGGAATCGTGCAATCGCTCGAGGCTTCCTCGCGATGAATGCAGGACGCACGCTTCAGCACCCCGCCTGCCCCGTGTCCCACCCTTCCATCCGGGTAATTTCCCGGATGCCCCCGGACTTGAGCAAGGACCGACCGCCCCGTTATTCCTAGAGGCCTCCCACGAAACAAACGTAGAACAGGGACATAACATACTATGCTCTTAGAACATAAGCCCCATGTGTGCTTTTTCTAAAACAAGACGGCCTCAGCTAGGATTCTCCTGAGCACACTGCGTGCAGACCACAAAAGGTTATCCGAGCTCTCCTTGGTGGGCCCACAGTCAAATCGGGACGCTTTGCCGCTGCTCGACCAACAGCCCGCAGATGCCCCCAGGCTGGCCCCCGAGGCTCCCGGCGGGCCCCCACGACGGCCACGGAGCTGGAGCCAAGACGGCCCAGTACGCGGACCCCGAGACGTCCACAAGTCCCCCGCGCGGCCCCGAAGGCCCTCGAAGTCGACTCCCGGAGGCAGCTCCTGGGAGGTCTTCGCTGGAATAATTTTTCCGGGACCCAAAAATACACAACACCACCACCTTCCTCACCCCCCGCCCCGCTCCCAGGAACGAGTAGAGGCAGAGGAGGGTGGAGGAGGGAGGAGGAATCAACGTGGTGGTGGTGTATATACTTGGGGCCCGCAAGTGAGGGCGATCAAGAGGGCCACTTCAACGTATTGGGCCCGATTACTGGACTGAGCCGGATTCAACGGGATCGAGCCGCACTCGCCCAAATAAGGCCGGTTCTCGACCGCGAACGTGCCAGCGCCGATACAGAAGCAAACCTCCCATGGCCCCGAGGTGCCCAACGAGAGCTCCGAGAGAGCTCCTGATGCCCCCCCAAAAACTCTCTGCGGAGGCCCCGCTCCTCACAGGCCCCGCGTTCGGCCCCGCACGCGTCCCGCCTGTCCAAACCAAAAAAACCCAAAGGTCGCTCGTGAAAAGATCTGCGTGCCGATTGGCTCAGCATGAAGGAAGCGGGTCCTGAGGGAAGCGGGTCCTGGACCCTGATGCCTCCCCCCCCTGGACGAGATCTTCATCCTGAAGCGTTTTCTGACAACCCTTGGGCCCGTGGTGATGAGCCTGTTTTCCATCACCACCACCGTAAGTTGGAGGGGGGAAGGAGGAGGAGGAGGAGGAGGAGGACCCCACCCCCCCAACTTATGGTGGTGGTGGTGGTGGAAAACACGCCCATCACGTGGAGGGCCCCGAGAGCCCGAGCACGGTGAAACACCTCAGGACCCACTTCCCTCAGGGCCCGTTTCCCCCGATTGCGATCCGCGTGCTGCTTGCCTCTCTCTTGCCGTTGATGCTGCCGGAATGGGATGCTTAGATTGGCCATCCGAGGCTCGTGCTCAACGTTTCTCCATCGTCTTCCTCCTCCTTGGGCAGCACGCCCAGGAGGGGTGGGGGAGGGGTAAGGCGTCTTAGGAGACTCCTTCTTAGAACGCGTCGGCCCCACATCTGCGGATACGGCCTGCGCCTTGGACTTTTTAAGAAACTGTCCCCCCTCCCCCTGCCTCCCTCTGCGCGTGGCTGGCGCCTCCCGGTCCCCCGACCTTCTTCCTTCGCAGGAGGCCCCAACAGAGGGCCCAACACTGCAACAGGTTCTCGAGGACTTCCCAGAATCCCCATCCCGCTTGCCTGCCTGGACTTCCTGGGCATCACATCGATCTTCGTCGTCCTCCTCCGATGAAGCGTACTCGGACAAAACGTGCAATCCAGGTCAAACTCGCCCTGTCTACATGTCGCAGTCGACGGCAGGCGTAAGCCTCTTGAACAGGAAGCGACATTACGAACGCAAATCTTCACACTGGACAGCTTGGAACGACTCGGATGACACTACGCTTGACCACACCGGGCCCTAACGTGCGCGACAAGACGACACCAGATCACACCAGTCAAGTAAAATTGATGTCCCACAAGAGCTGAGTTAGAAACTTGTCCATGCATGGTCCGCAGGGCAAGCGCGAAGCGTGGATGATACTGCCTGACAGGGCGCGCACATTGCAACGCGCCTGAACCAAACATAGCCTGCCCTCCCAACCACATTTCCATCTGAACATTTGCTCGCTGCCAACCTCCGTTGGCACGCCTGCAGAGGCGGCACATCATCCAAGGATGGCTCAGCAGAACAGTGGCTGATGGAACCCCTGCTGCTGGAACCAAGGCTGCTGGAAGCCGCCCATGCTTGGCTGATGCTGAAAGCCGCCCGTGCTTGGCTGATGCTGGAAGCCGCCCATGCTTGGCTGATGCATCCCCATCTGGGGCATCTGCATCTGCAACTGCGCCTGTGGCTGCATCCCTGGATGTATTCGTGGATGCCTTCCTGGATGCATTCCTGGATGGCCACCATGGTTGTGCAACTCCACCTCCCCGCGAACGCCGCCCGTCACGACCTTCGCCTGCTGGCGCCGCGCCTCCTCAATCAACTGCTCCTGACTGATGCTAGATCCGGGCACGGAGGCCAGTATTCCTGCAACCTGGATGAAGCACGAGGCCCACATGAATGCGTAGCCGTATGTAGGCCCAGCTCCCTGGTCGGTGACCCTAACACGTCCTAGTTCAGACAACCCCATTTTGTTCCGGCTTATATCGTTCAAATGCATGACGACCTTTGCGTAGTACATGGCGAGCACTGCAACAACAACGAGTACGCCTGATGACTGCAGGACGACCTTGCACTGCCTGTACTTGTTTCTCCGGTATGACTTCATACAGTAGTTAAACGTGTACTCTGTCGTGCATTGCAGTATGATGTTCGCGACAAAGACGAAGACAAGCGCAAGGCCGAGCGCCGAGGCACTGTTGAACCCCTCGCACAAATTTTGAGTCGCCGACCAGATGGCGCCATAGCATGATCGCCGCGCGAAGACCTCCAGTGTTAGATGCCCCTCGAACTTTTCGCATACCCAGTAGGGCATTGGCCACTCGCACTCCACTTCCACGGAGAGCACGTGCGTCTCCATCCTGAAGAGCGGGGCGAACCCCGTGTACCACCACAGCGAATGCATAGGCAGACAGAGAGCTGTAAGACCACAAATGGTGGCCACGCCAGTGAGACCAACCGTGGCATGGACGTGGCCCTTAAGCCAATCGGTGCTGCTGGCCCGCGGCCGGATTGGCATGAGCGCCACCGGATACCCGCGCGCCCGCGCGTGCGGGGTCTGCAGGCGGGGGCCAAAATGGCTCCAAGGCAGAGGGCGGCCCGGACAAGGCTTAGGTCGGGCATGTCCCGTTACAGGCGGAATTTAGAAGAACAAATAGAAATAGTAAAGAAATATTCAAAACAAAAATTCAAACATCGTCCCCAGACTACTTGACAACTATTTCTCAATATTCCTCCTGTAGAGGGACAGGCGCGATGCTTGGAGGCTTGGCAATTCGGGAAACAGACAATGACATAAGCATAAAACTCAAAGGTCCGCGCGAGATCCGCGCGGATTCCTCGGACCGGCGCTGGTGTCCCCTGGTGGCGCCTCCGGCGACGCCACTGGAGCCTGGCGCTCTCTGTGCGCCAGGGATGGAGGTCCAGCGCCGATCCGAGAAATCCGGGCGGACCTCCGAGTTGTCATGTTTATGTCATTGTCCGTTCCACCAGACTTGGAGGCTCGGCACTGGGCACAAACACCACAGCAGGAGGGTTACCTCCGCCAGGATCAGATAATCTTAGATGTTGGTGGTAATCTTTCGGACATCCTTTGAAGCCAGGGTGTGACCACCATCACCAACCTCGGGATCATCGTCCCTCGTTGGAGGCAGGCCGCCGACCTTGGTGCTGGTGTCAACCTAATGGCCTCCGAGAGACCAGGCAAGGGAAAGCGTGGAACGCGCGCTGGAAGTCTGAGGCGCGGTCTGCCCTGCCCGAGGCAGGACTGTGCCGAAGGGGCCCCGAGTCATGTGCTGCACGTCCACTGGCTCTGGCGGCTTGGGCGCGAACCAACTGGGGGCTGATGCGGCAGGTGCGTGTCGTGTCGACTTCGGCATTGGTTCCCGACACCGCGGGGACCCTTCAATCTTGAACGATCGGCCGTTTCCGAAACGTCCAAATCGTTCCACATCGAACGATTCTGGGTCGCCCGTGGCGTTCAACGTTGAACGCAACTGGCGGGGTCGCCGCCAGTCGACGCTACATGAACCTACCGTGCATGGACGGGGGGGAGAAAGGTGCCTTCTTCGGGCCCTGAAAAAAACCCTTGGGGGCCCCCCAAAGGCCCCCTCTAAGGACCGTAAAAGGCCCCTTTGCGGCAACCCTCGCTGCCCCGCCGGATATGGGGAAACCTAAAGGTACCGCTACAGCTACCTCCCGGACCTCGTGTCGACAAGGGCCTCCCAAGAAACCCCAAAATCAGAAAACGGACGAAGAGTAGAGGTATGGGTACCTTTTCCTCCGGTGGCCCGGGATTTGTTTTGGGGGTCCTCCCTAGAAGTCCCTCGGCTCCACGAGCGTCGCTTGTGCACAGAATGCTTGGGTAACCTGGGTTGTTCCTGGATCATTCGGGCTCCTTGGGCTGCTTTGCAGTGCGCGGGGCAGCATTGCATGTGGTTCGGTTCGCACTCTTCAACGCAATCCTTCGTAAAGTTGTGCTGCATCGCTGTGAATTGAATGCGCCTCGCTTTGTACAGCGTCGCTCTGTGTTGCGTTGATGTACGTTTCTGTGCAGCGCAGCGCGTTGCATTGGACACAGTCGCTTTGGTTGGATTCGACTTAATCTGTGCACGTGGAGTCGCAATACTGCGTCTTGCGTTGGCACTGTGTATGTCGCATTACCACTGCGATTGCATTCCCTCTGCTGTGCATTACTTTGCTTCGCGGTTCACATGCGTCGACACTGCGTTCCACATTGCCCAGCAGCTTGCTACAATGTTTTGCAGAGCTGCTCGTGCCATTGTGCTGCCGTGCTTTGCACTGCTGGGCATCGCTGCGCGTTGCATTGCATGTCGCTGCTGGCACTGCAATTGTATGATTTGTGTTGTGGTGCGTTGCATGCGTCGCCATTACCCCGTTAAACGTGCATGAACCTGGTCCTGATCCAGAATTAACAGGTCGGGTTCGGACACGCCCTCCCCTTCGTCCCCGCCTCCCGTCACCTCTCCTCCCATCGCCATCCCCCTTTACCATGATTGCTTGATCCTTCGTACGCACACTTCCCCTCGTGATGAAATGTCCGCTTCGAAGGGCGCGATCTGAATACCACCATTGGCCCTGCAGGGAATAGCGGGCTTGTTTCGGGGATATCACAAACCATCTGGTTAGGCTCCACGGGGTAATTGCAGCCCACTGCGTACGTGACGAAGCAAGGCTCGCTCGGCGTCTTCACTGACCTTCTCCTCCGCATTTGGAGAGTAGTAATCATGCGCTTGAAGAACTGTTGGAAACGCTGAAGATTCGCATTGAAACGAAAAGAACGACAGGAAACATCAGAGTAAGGGGGCCGAACGGTCAGTCGCTGTCCTTGGGTGCGTGGCTGAAGTGGGTTTCCGCGGTGCGGGTTGAACTCTCGTTTCTGGAGAATAATTATTGTTGATCCCCCCATCACCGGTGCATAATGTTCCTTCTCAATCAAAGTGCGCCCCTCGACGCTCGCACCCTGGTAATTGACAGGGAAAGTCTTTTTTTTTTCTGGGGGGCCGCATGGAAAACCACGACATCGGATCTCTGGGGAGTCTCGCGCGGCGCCCCTCCGAATTCTCGGGCCTCCGCGCAGTGCCGCCCGGCGGGGCCGCGGCGCTGAACGCACGGGCAGGCGAGGAGGAGGAGGAGGAGGAGGAGGAGGAGGAGGAGGAGGAGGAGGACATGGAGGTCCGCAGGCCCTGGAAAAAGAGGACCGGTGAAACTGCGGTGCATCCCCGCCTCGCTGTTGCAAGCAGAATTGAGGGAATGCCTGCTGGTCAGGGCAGGGGGAATGCTGGGATTGCATTGAATTGAATTCGAGCTCCTGGAGACATGTGCTTCAACAACTGATGCTGACAGTGCAGCTGATCAAATCACCTACCTGCTACACAACTGCGCGGGACGACGGCCAAACAAGCAAGACCGCTGGGGCGCTGTCCGAGCGATCCACGGCGCGAGGGAAAGCACGAGAGAGCAGCGCCTGAATGGCGGCGAAAAAAAAACTTCCCCCACCAGCGCGCGCTGCTTGTGGGGACACCAGTACATGCATGCTAGGCACGGTGATGGGCGCCACCCCTTCTCGACGCGAACTACCCGGCGGCCGAGGGGGCCGAGATTGACGCTGATATCGCCTCGGCGTCGGCACGAAACAAAAAGCCTGGAAGCCCCGAATCGGTCGCAGCCCAGAAGGAGCACCAGGAGCGTGAGCAGGACGAACAAAAGGGGGCTCGAACACACACTCTCGCGATCAATTCGAGTAAGCGCCTGCTGCCAGCTGAACTCGGCGGACGCTGGCTGACGATACTGGGTCCCCACCGCCATCTCACCCATCTGCCTGACCGTTTCCCAGCCTCAGGGCGCCTGAGAAGAGCTGGAGGCACTGTCGGCGGTGAGACCGAACCCCCCGAAGCGACAGGCCGAACTGTAGCAGGTGCCGTGGGAGGAAGGGAGGGAGGAGGAGGAGGATGAGGAGGAGGAGGAGGAGGAGGAGAAACAAGAGGTCTGCGCCAGGTAATTCCTGGAGGGACGCGTATTGGATTGGAGCACCACGGCCAAGAGAGCGGCCGCACTGAGCACCAGGAGGCCTTCTCATGGAAGAGGCCCTGGAGCGAGATGGCACAGAACGCGGCGGGTGTGCACCGCCCTTTGTAGCTCCTGCGAATAACAGATTTTGCGGGGCCGCCGACGAGTATGAACGCAAGAGCATCGCGTCTTCGAGAGCAGAGTAGCTCTCCAGTCAGGAGCGCGACGCCTCTGCGCGAGAGCATCAGAAGCGCAGGGGGCGTCAAAGCACGGAGGTGGAGGAAGACGAGGACGACGAGGGAGGACAAGGAACAATGAGAGGAAACGGGGAGAAGCGAGAACGACCGCCCCCACCACCATACCGCCAGCGAGGATGGCGAGGCGGCTGGCAAGGCGGCCCAACATCGCTGTGCAAGGGCCGCATGCCTCAGACACCTGCCTCTACATTCGCCACAGAGCAGCCATTGTCATTCCCCTTGCATCAATCAGCAGACCACTGCTCCTGCCCAACTTCCTCCTCGCCCTCCTCGACCCCTTCTCTAGTACCCCGCCCCCTCTCCTCCTTCTCCACCTCCCGTTCCTCCTGCCCTCAGAGAGGGACAAACTGCCGTATGGACTGAACGACGTGTAACGAGCTGTGATGGCACCGGATCTGCTCGTCCAAAGACGCAACCACCTTGAGATTGACTTCCTTGTCTTTCGCGTTGGTGACAAGGATATCGTCGTGCGAGAGAATCGTGATTGCTTCTTGCGCAGTGGCCCTGTGCCAATACTCTAGTACCTGTGCAAGGTTGGCTTTATCGTGCCCGCCAGCCGAATGTATGCCGTGGACTTGCACTCGGAGACGATCGTCGCTAGCAGGAACGAGCCCGTGAGGTGTCGCCATTTTGGTGGCAATCCAACACTCCACATTTGGCCAGAACCGCTGGTTGTAGATCCGCTCGTACAGGACGATCACTTTGCACCCGAGGAAGATGAATGGAAGAATGTGTTTTAAAATCATCTTGAATTCAACCTCCTCCTCATCGGTGCGCCCACCGTCGTGCCATTGAGGAGCACAGATCCAGTCAATCCACAGCCACTTAATGGAAGGTGTACGTGGCAAGACCTCTTGCAATTTACTCAACTTGGTGCACTGCGGATCGAAATGCTCTGCCACTGGCCAACGATGTGACACGGCCGCTGTGTCAACGCAAAGGTTTCCAGACAAGACGTCGTCGATGTCGATCCTCCGCTTGACCAACAATCCCATGTCACGGCACGTCTGATGGCGTGGGATTGGAGCGTCGACCGGCATGAGCATGATCTCGCTCACGGGGATGAACCAAAAATCCATGCTCTTAGGTGGGATGACGTAGGTGACGGTAGAGCCGAGGGGGTAGCCGTTCGCCAACCCGCTGGCCAGCGTGATCGACCCGATGCTCACAATGAGCCCCGACTCGCGGTTGCCGCCGCCCTCGATTTCGATGGAGCCGCCGACGTCGAACCCCACCGTGGACTCCACAGGCAGCTCGGTGTCGCCTGCTGCCACCGAAGACGTCAGCGAAGTCGATGCCAGTGCCGCAGTCGTGGTGGCGGTATCTGCAATCGCACTGGCAGTCATGGTAGGGGGCTCAGCGGTTGCAGTCCCAGTCGTGGTGGCGGTATCTGCAATCGCACTGGCAGTCATGGTAGGGGGCTCAGCGGTTGCAGTCCCAGTCGTGGTAGGAATTTCGCTCTCGGTAGTCCTGGTCCCAGTCGTCGCAGAAGTCGAGGTCGTTGTTGAAGAAACGCACGCCTGGACATCTTTGACTATGTGGTAATTCGTAAGACTACCTGTTCTTGCAGTGAAGCTCAACTGGCCACTACCAATGGGAATCGAATAGTTACTAATCCAGGCGGTCTTGTAGTAGTAACTCTCATCTAAGTTCAGCGCGACCACCGCACCACCTCCCCTCGGCGTGACTTTTACAATGACGCTGTGCCAAGCGGAATCCTCGAAGAGGGGAACCTGCTCATCCCAATATTGTTCGCCCAGCTCTGAAAACACAATATCTCCATTCCACGAAATGTCCACGCCACGATCCGGCCCGAAGGAATCAAAACAAACAGACAGGCCATCCTCAGACCTATCCTCCCACCTCTCATCGTCATAACCACCGTACTTCACACAGCACCCGTCAGCACCTGTTCCACCACCCTGGTACATATCGAACTGAATCAAAAAAGCACCCGACAGTGCGAGAGTCGAAGAGACCCGCCCAAGGGATGATTGTTGATCGGTTGTCAACACTATGGAATCATCATCTATACTATGATACGACTGGTACTCGTAAACGAAAGTGCTTGCACGAATCGAAGTGCAAGACCACGGAAAAGGTGTTGGAGCTGGCGTCGGTGGAGCAGGCGTCGGTGGGGCGGCGCACAGTCTCCAGCCGCTCTGGGTTATGGTGTGATCAGAAGTCCAGCTGATGCTGGATGTCGGCGTGATACCGCTGGGCCCAGCACTTCCAGAGTAAAACTGTCCATTGACAGTGAGATAATCGAAAGACGCCTCCGTGTTGAAGCTCTCGACTATGATAGGCGCTGAAAACTCCGCACTGATCTCCAAAATGCACCCCTGATTACTGTTATAATTCTGCGGGAAATTATGGCTCTCCACGCAAGAACCATCCAACGTGCAATAGCCGGTGACAGCTGCCCACATACTGTACTCCTGGGCCACAGGGGACGGGGTTGGCGCGACTTGAACATACACGTAAGTCTGCGAATCGATGCAAATCCTATCAGTCATTCCGCTCAAGCAGTCATCAATCCATTCCTGAAATGTTGCAGTGTATCCCCCGCCGCAATCATCAGCCCAACTACCTGCAGAGTAAACACATGGCCACAACAGGACCGCGCCCGATTGGGTCGACGATACACTGCTGGTTGGAGAATTCTGGCAGCACGAGACCTGCTCAGTGGCCAAGACTAGCTGGAACTGGCCATCGCTCGTCGTGAAAGCCGAGGTCCGTGGTTGAACCTGACTCGAAGCCTGGCACAACCTCCAACCACTGCCAGGCACACTGTGGTCTGACACCCACGAGATACTCGTTGTCGGAATCATTCCACTGGGACCCCTAGCTCCAGAGTGCTGCACTCCGTTGACAGTGAGCGTATCGAAGTACGCCTCGGTGCCGAAAAAATCCACCGCGAGGGGCGCCGAGAAAGCCGCACTGATCTCCAAGGTGCACGTCTGATCCACGCCGTAACTCTGTGGGTAGTTTGGGCTCTGCACGCAGACGCCGTGAAGCGAACACTCGCCGATGATACTCGCCCACATGCAGGCCGCATCGGAAGCAGGCGTCTGGAACGTGGGCGCCGGGCCTGTCCTCAGGCTGGGCATCTGGCTGGGCATCGGGCTGCGGATCGGACTGGCCGTCGGGGCAGGCGCCGGAGTCAGCGGCTTGCCCGCGGGCGTGGATGCCACGGTGGCGACCAGGGCGGAGAGCACGACCAACCCACCTGGGCGGCGTACCATCTGGGCGGATTCGCTCCAGGCCTGAGGGTTATAACCAACGGATGCTTGTATTCCCTAGTTCCTGGCTTGAGCCAAAATGGATACGGATTTCTTGACAGGGGAAGTCTTGATGGTCAAACTGTGCACCTGGCCCCCGGGATAAAACAACAACGGCTCCCGCCTGAGACTTCCTTACAATTTAGCCAGGACCCCCGCTCCCGCCCGAGAGCCCCTCGCATTTTATTCAGGAATCGCGCTCTCGCTTGGGACTTCCTTACAATTTATTCAGGAACGCTCTCCCGGCGCTCTGGAGTCGCGCTCTCGCTGGAGACTTGCTTGCCATCTGCTGAAGAATAGCGCCCTTGCGTTGGAATCTCCTGCAGTTTACTCAAGCGCCGCGATCCCGACACCCAGGCACCCAGGAGTCGCACTCACGCTTAGGATTCCCTTACAGATTACATGGGAATCGGGATCTCGCTGCCCTTCGTGGCCCCGTTGCAGCCCCTCGTGGCCTCATCGCTGCCCTTCGTGGCCCCGTTGCAGCTCTTCGTGGCCCCCTCGCTGCCCGTCGTGGCCCCTCCCGCTGCCCTCCGTGGCCCCCTCGCTTTGTTTCGTGGCCCCGTTGAGGCCCTTCGTGGCCCCGTTGCGGCCATTCCTGGCCCCTCCCGCTGCCCTTCGTGGCCCCGTTGCAGGCCTTAGTGCCCCCCCCCCCTCGCTGCAATTCGTGGCCCCATATATGCATGCCCTTCGTGGCCCGCGCTCGTTCGCGCTCTTGTGGCCCCATACGCATTCCCTTCATGTCCCCGCTCTCGCCCTTCGTGGCCCCCTCGCTGCCCTTCGTGGCCCCGTTGCTGCCCTCAGTGGCCCCGTCCTTGCCCTCCGCGGCCCAATATACGTATGCCTTCCGTGGCCCCCGCTCGTTCGCGCCCGCTGTGGCCCCATGTGCATGCCCTTCGTGGCCCCGCTGTCGCCGTTTGTGGCCCCCTCACTGTCCTACGTGGCCAAGTTGCTACCCTCAGTGACCCCATCGTTGCCTCCTGTGGCCCCGCATTATCTGCCTTTCGTGGCCCGCGCTCGTTCGCGCTCTTCGTGGCCCCATACGCATTCCCTTCGTGTCCCCGCTGTCGCCCTTCGTGGCCTACTTCGTGTCCTTCGTGGCGCTGCTGTCGTTCTCTCTCGCTCTCGCTTTCGCTCGTCGTCGTCGTCGTCGCCGTCGTCGTCGTCGTTGCCGTCGTCTTCGACGTCGTCGTCGTCGTCGTCGTCGGTTCCCTGTGCGTCCCTCTTGGGGTCGGGTCGACGGTCCGCGGCCGCCCCGCCGATCAGCGCTGCCGCTGGCCAGGTCGACGGTCCGCAGCCGCCCCGCCGCTTGCCGGGGCCCGGCCTGCAGGGAAGAAGGGTATAACCCCGAAAAGGGCTTCGATCGAAGACGACGAGGGCGGGTATCGAGGGTTTGAGAAATACGCGTTATTGGACACTCGAGCAGATAAGTACGAACAGTCTTAACATGATTGTTCCTGCTGTTGCTGAAGTTGTTGGTGGTGTTCGTGTTGCTGTTGTCATCATTAATGTTAGTGTGGTTGCTGTTGTGTGTGTGAGTGTGTGTGTGTGTGCTGCAGCTGTGTTTGCCGTTGGTATTAGTGTTGTCATGTGGATTGTTGCTTTTGTGCTTGTAGTTGGTGTGTCTGGTACTGTTGTTTTTGTTGTCATTGCTGGTCTTGCTGTTGTTGTTGTTCAAATCTGGCTACTGAAGAATAATGATGGTTGATCCCCCCGCCTCTGGTGACCATTGTAACTTTCAATTGAAGTGTTTCCCCTGGGGCTCGCACCCTGCTTCTTTTAATCAGGGGAAATCACTCGGTTCAAACTGTGTTGTTAGCCCCACAAACAACACCAACAACGGCTCCCGCATTTTCTTGCCTCACAGGTGATTCCTAAATCGCGCTCTCGATCGGGACATCCTCCAAATTGTTTCAGGCATCGCGCTCTCGCGTGGGACATCCTCGCCATTTATTCAGATGCCGCGACCTCGACATTCAGGAGTCACGCTCTCGCTATGGCATTCCTCAAGATTGGTTTGGGAATCGAGGTGTCGCTCAAGACTTCCTCGAGATTCATGCAGGAATAACGCTTGAGCAATCCGCCTGCTCGCCCTTGCCGCCTGGGCCCTCCTTCCCGGCCCGCCTGGTCGGGTCTATCCGCCCGATCTGCCCGTAAGGTTCTGCCATGTGTTCTCTGCTCCTCGCCCATGCTCCATCCTCCTCCCTCCCCTTGTCCGTCCTTGGAATCGTCTGGGAAATCTTGAACGGTATCATACTCATGATAGGTTGCTCTTCTGATCATCCCCCTCCCCTCTCCCTCCTTCCACCTCGTCTGCACGGCATGCAAACCTCTTTTCAGAACATCTCGTCGTCTGCCCCTGAAGGACCGTCTCGGCATCCAGAGCCTGCACGCAGACCGAACCGAACCGAAACTCCTCCACCTCAGACCCTCTCCGTCTTTGGGGAGAAAACAAATACGGATACCGTTACTCCCCCGACCTCGTCCAGAAGCCTTCTTACAAGAATTTCGAGGCGAGTCCAGCCGTGGCGACGAGGGACTTCCAGGAAACCCAGGAAAAGCGAACATCGGGAAAGTAGCAGTACAGTCATCGTACTACCATGCGAAACGCATCAGACAGAACGAAGGGGCTTTCTGGCCACGGTGGGCCTAGACCACAAACATGTTCCCCGACATACGTAAACCTAAAGAACGGCAGAAAAAATCGAGCCCCTCCTGAGTCCAAAGCGGTCCCTATGTCATCCTCTTCTGACGACTTCGGCGTTGGTTTCGTACACCGCGGGAATCATTCCACCTTGAACGATCGGCCATTCCCGAAACGTCAGATCGCTCAACATCGGCCGATTCAGGGTCTCAGGCGGCGATCAGCGTTGAACGCCGGCGGCGGAATCGCCGCCGGTCGAAACGACGCGAACCTACCGTATATACAGTCATCGGCCTGACCTAAGGAACGATAAATAAGGAACGAAGCCCTTTTTTATCACAAGGAATAACGCATAAGAAACGATAAATAACAAATAACGCATAAGGAACTGTAAATAACGCATGCAAACCTAAGGACCGACCGAGCCCCTTTTGAAAAGTAGGCGTTCCTTATTCAAGCCGCTCACTGTATTCCTCCTCTGACGACTGGCGACCCCCGCTGGCAGGGGGGCGCGGGGGGGCCACAGGACGACGTCCGTCTTCGGCGGCAGCTCCTGCTGCCGGCAGGCGCTGGGCGAACCCGAGGCCTGGGGAGCAGTGCCGGGCCCGAGGGGGGAGCAGCGGGAGGAGGGAGGATTCGGATGTGGACTCAGAGCGATTTCGGAGGCCTCGAAATTGGCACCAACACCAAGACAGGGGGCTGCCTCCACAGGGGGAAGATGATCCTAGATTCTCGGTGTTGGTGGTAATAGTTCGGCCACCTTGGAAGCCAGAATATTACCACCATCACCGAGATCGGGATCTTCTTCCCTCGGTGGAGGCACACCGCCGAAATTAGTGTTGGTGTCAATCTCTAGGCCTGCGACGATTGACGCTCAGCCTCATGCCCCTCCTCCTCCTCATCCTATTCCTCCAGGGAGGTGTAGTGACCGAAGCTGGGCCCGAAACTCTGCCCGAATGTGATCGAGACTGGCGCCCGGAATCTTCGGACCGCGCCCGAGTGTGTCTGGGATGTTTGGTTCGATGCCAACACGATGTGCAATTTCGGTCAAACTTTCGGCCACGCGGTCACACTACGCTTTCGGTCACAATTTCGGGCACGTGATCGGCCACATATTTTGGGTTACATGCCTTTTTGGCTGATAGGGGCGGGGCGCCATGACGATTGCGAAGCAGCTTCAGACAAGACTGACTACGTCGGATGAAGCCTCCTCTCGAATCGAGAGTTACTCCCTCCGCTTCTTGTTGATGCTCAGAGCGTCACAAGGAGATGCCAAGGAGCTGCTCAGGAGGCGGGAGGCGGAGGAGGAAGGCGAGATCCCGAACGGCGACCGTATCCGTCGTCACACGGGGATGCCAAGGAGCTGCTCAGGAGGCGGGAGGCGGAGGAGGAAGGCGAGATCCCGAACGGCGACCGTATCCGTATCCGCGCCCTAGCGGTCAAGTTTCAGGGTCGCGATCCCTCAGATACGCGGTCACACGGATACGTTCCGCGTGGGGCATTCGCGAAACAACGCCCCATATCCGCGGGGTCGCGGCCAAGTGGCCCAGCCCGCGAGGCCGCGGTGATTTGTGTTAACCTTGTGATAACTTTCGACAACATCATTGGCGTCATCGTTTTCGGTTGGGGCCCATCCCCTCCCGCTGACAGGCAGTTTGTCCTGAATGATCTCAGGGTCAGTGCAGCTGCTGCCACAGAGATCGCACAGAATATACAGTCGAGGCGTTAACCTAAGGAACCCCAAATAAAGAACGAGGCCACTTTTTCCCCATAAGTTAAACTTCACTTTCCGATCGGAAACATGAGGACAACCCAAGGCAAGCTGCGAAACAATTAAGGAACACGGAGCCCCTCCCCAACGAAAAGGGTTCCTTCTTCAAGACCCCGACTGTAGACGAAAACGGGCATGTGTTTCATCAGTGGCAAGTGGACCCTGTAGCTGCCGCCCTGTGCCAGTCGTTGCACGCAAACGCTGGGTTCGGAGTCGACGGAGTGCCGGGGCGAGTTGCTAGCCGCACAATTGGTCAGCATGGATGCTAACTTAGCGCATTGACGTTCAATGCAGTGTACTCCATGGCTTTCCATATGTTTCAGTGGATCCTGAAGAAAAGCGGATATCGCACCACGCCTGCCTGATGTAACCTCCCCTTTTGGGGCGTCGCCCTCGGAAATGCAGAGTCTCATCCTGCTTCCGTCGTTGACGCTACTTTTGTAGATGACGAGGCCCTCGTTCTACTCGTCTCCTCGCGTGCTGCACTGGACCATGCCTTTGAGACCCTGCCCGGGGCGTTGTACGAGACTTTTTTCCGACAACTTGCAGTTCGAATCCAATAGCAAACCAACTTGCGATACCGAGGCCCCCGCGCCTCCCAGCATAGAGAAGCCAGGCGGTGTGCTGACGGCAAGCTTCGGTTGCAAGTCCCTGGCTGGCCAGGGGTTGCAGTTGATATCGTTTGGCCTTACCCCCACATTGGCACTTACGCCGATGTTGATGCTAACACCTTCAGGAACGCCTCGCATCGATGTTCCAGCGCAATGTCCAAATATGCGCCGCTTTCGAATTAACTCTTTGGGTCTCACCTTGTGTCGTTGCCACACAGCCTGCCCGCAAGATGTACGGAAACTCAACGGCGTCTACATGCGCGTGCTGCGCAAGATCTGCGGGAACAACCGTTTCTCTGACAAGGTTCAGTGGACAGATTGCGAGGTCAGGCGACGGTTGAACCAATCCTCGCACGACTGACTCATTGCACGAGTTCGGCTGCTGTCATGGGAGCGTCTGACCCGGACTCGCCCGTCAATTTTGCATGCGTTTTTGCACATTCAGATCAGAGGCAAATCCTTGCCATGGGTCTCGAGGCTCATGCAAAATGCCGAGCATGCTTTGTCCTTCCTTGAGGTTACCAACCGTGCACAATGAGAACAAGCATGTTTCGCCCACGACGGGAGGAAGAAGGATGATAAGGAAGCACGAGCAAACAAGAATCGAACCGGCCCCGCCAATCTGCACGACAACATCACGCAAAAATCGGGCAGCACCATAGTGCTGGAACACCAGAATCGAATCCGAACTAGGCAGGCCGGCACCCATAATTAATCGGATCGATCGGATGTAAGTTGAATGAAAACTGGGAAGTGGAGGCGGCTGGAAGATCTGAGCTGGATGGGCCTCGAGAAAATCGGCGCCAAGAGGATGGATGAAACCAAATCCGCTGAAAATCGGCCCCCAGACCACAGACCCTCCTACGCAAAGAGTGACCCTTGGGCAAGAGTGACCTTTGGTGCGCGGCTGAACAGGAGACGCGGGGTGGTCAAACCTGAGCGCGCAATCCGCTGCTACCGCTTCGCGTTTAACGATCAGGGGACACCACTGGGCCCGCACCACAGGTTACTCTGGCACAAAAACGTCACTCTTGCGCCTGGTCGAACTCTGGATCCGTGCTTGACGGTCCTGGGGCCCGTCAAATGACAACGTCCTTGGCAACCCATGGGGGCCTCCCGTACCGTCCTGTCGGCTCTTGCGATTGGACGCTAGTCGACGCTAAACTGACGCTAACCGACGTTCAATACACGCTACACGACGGTCACCGACGCTAAACTGGCGCTATCTCATCGACTCCCAGACGCTCATCGACGCCAATCGACGCTATATGCGGAATTGCAACATGACTTGCCAGCGACAACCGATGCGAATCGACGCTGATCGACGCTGGAGACACCAAACTTCCATGATCTGCTGCAAACATTGAGCAGGGACCGACCGTCCCGGCATTCCTGTAGTGCTACCACGAAGTGTTCTTAGAACCCCAACATGTTCTAATAACAAAACCAGTGTTCTTAGTACATAAGCCCGATGTGATAAAACAAGACAGACTCCGCCAGAAATCCTGTAAGAACACTTCGTGCAGACCACAAGAGGTTCTTAGAACATTGCTGAATGGGGCTACAATCGGGTCGGGCGAAAGGGGGGGATAGCAGAGGGGGGGGGTGAGAATCAGCTCACGTAGCTGATTTTCCCGGCGCCTCCTGGCGCCGGCTATGTAACGAGGAATGGGCCAGTCGGTGAGGCCGAAACCAGCTGCACGCAGCAAATTTCGTAACCCCCCCTTTCCCAATGCCCCCCTTTCGTCCGGCCCAGTATAGGCGAGCCGAGACGCTTCGCCACTGCTCGACGACAGCACCGGGAGCAAGGAGGAAGCAGAGACTGAGACCGACACGGAGACCGCGGCTACGCCCTATGGGGCAGCCCGCGCTCCGCGCAGGCCCCGCTCCGATGCCGCCCGCCTGGCCCGCCCGGGGATCGGCCCCGCTCCTCGAGCCGAGCCAGGGGGAGTCTGTCGGTGGCGAGCGGGTGGTGGAAGTCTTTTTTGTTGGTGGGGGCGATCGCAACAGCTCTCAAGTCACCCAGTGCACTCCGTGGCGACGTCTACCCGGCCGGTCATGTCAGTTCTTCTCGCCAGTGCTTTTTTACTCCTGGGATGCTGTTGTTGAAGGGGAACTGGGACACACAAATAAATACACACAAATAAACATATCCCCTATATTGTCCTATATT
Source organism: Prorocentrum cordatum (assembly GCA_963575745.1). Taxonomy (NCBI): domain Eukaryota; class Dinophyceae; order Prorocentrales; family Prorocentraceae; genus Prorocentrum; species Prorocentrum cordatum. The sequence continues at coordinate 637,411 of CAUYUJ010020193.1, forward strand.
TTCTGGGTTTTTGTCTTCCCCCCCACTTCCCATATTTTCCCATATTTTCCTGGGAATCGCCGATTAATTGTGTCTGTGTGTTTTTTCCTCTCCTGAGTTGTAAATGAAGCCGTTGGTCGATCTCTGCCGCGTGTCGAGCGGGTGGTGGAGGTGAGAAGGGGGCGGGCCTTCGCAGACGCTCGGGGTCGGAAGGCCCCCGGCCTTCCGAGAAGTGTTCCACGCCTTTGAAGGGGAACTGGAACACACAAATAAATACACACAAATAAAAAGATTCCCCATCTTTTCCTATATTTTCTGGGTTTTTGTCTTCCCCCCCACTTCCCATATGTTCCCATATTTTCTGGGAATCGACGATTAATTGTGTCTGTGTGTTTTTTCCCCTCCTGAAAGACGCTTCTCAAACGGCGCGAGGGCGTCTGAGAAGTCCGGCCGCCTTCTGAGAAGGCCTTCTCCTTCTGACTTCCCCCCTCGCTCGCCGCAGAGTCTGAGCTGAGCTGAGCGAAACCTTTGGGAACCTGTGTCAACAACATGCTCGAGCCCTCTGCAAGTGTAAACCCGCGTCTGGCATAGGGTCCACGAAGAGGACGAGGAGGTGAACGCGGGCGAAGAGGAAGGCGATGAAGACGAGGGCGAGAACGAACACTGAATACTGAACAATCGGACCATCAGTCCCCTCGCGCACATAGACCAGCCTCAAGAACCGAAACGCCGCCCAAGACGAAAACCAATTCTGTCCAAAGACGCGCCCAAACGTTGCACAAAATGCAAACAAAAACCTGAGGCAAGTTCTGCCCAAACTTCTTCCCATGCTTGCTTGCCACAGGGCTGTCTTTTTTGATCGCAAAAGCTTTGGGCGGGGCATTTTGGTCAGCACGTTTGCATCGTAGCCAGCGGTGTTCGGGGCTGTTTTTGGCTGGGCCCTGGTCTTCGGCAGACCCTGTTTTGGGACTGCGCCTGGGGGGCGCCCGAGGACTAGTATTCGGTCGGGCATGTCCTCCTACAGGGGGATCTTGGACGGCAAATGAACGTACTCAAAAAATATCCAACAAACATGCAAAAGTGGTGAAACAAATCGTACGTTTCAAGCTATGTTTGAATGTTCCCCCTGTAGAAGGACACGCCCGACTTACGACTAGGATCCAACTTGACACCCTGCAGGGCAAGGATGGGATGTGGACGAGTCGGGGGAGTGGTCGTGGTGGTGAGATTCTGGTGGGGCTTAGTAGGTCTCAATCGCTTGAGGGCGATCATTGGAGGAAGGCCGATTGAGACAGCGGCGGCTCTCCAAGCCGGCCCGAATCCGTCCAAAACCGCTCTCGGGGACGGACAGACCCCCCTTTAGTAAAACGTGGTTTAATGGAAACGACCTGAGGCCAAAACCTGGCGGGCGCAAGCCTGGAGAATAACAGCCACGGCGCCCTCTCGAGAACCGAAAACGAACAATTCACTAATCGACGTGTCACTGTTGGGGGTTCTGTCCATCCCCGACACTCCCCGGACCCATGCCTGGGGGCCACCCTGACCCGCTTTTCGAGGCGGATCCGGCCGTGGCGATGGGAAGCCCCCCAGGGGGGGGGCCCAAGGAGACAGGAGGGCCGCCGTTGCCTCGACGGGCCCCCTGGCCGCCCGCGAGGTCCGGCGGGGCCCGGGGGCTGCCTCCGAGAGGCGTCTGCGGGCCCCGCTCGCCCTGCTGCGCTGCGCAGCGCCCTCTCTTTCGCTCCCTCGCGCAGCAGGGCGTCCGGGCCCTGCCCTCGCAGCGACCGAAGGGAGGAGGAGAGGAGAGGACTCAGGTGGAGGAGCCCGGGCTCGGTTCTCGGGACTATACCTGCCTGCCTACCAGACCACCCCCACCCGACCCGATGGCACGGATATCGGGCTGGGAGGGGGGGGTAATGGGGGCAAGCGATTCAGAAAATGCCCCCCCCCCCGGTCCCGGGGGCCCCAAAATCAATGAGTGGGGCGGACTGATAGAAGTCAGCCGCCCGAAACCGTTGTTTGAATCGTCTGCCGCCCTAGCGTTTTATCTTGCCGCCTTGCGGAAACTGATTTTCTACTCGTCCTCCTGCGTTCGTTTGATTACCCGCGGCCGCGGGATGAGAATTGCGGAGAGGGGGCGCCGGAAGCGCCACCAGGGAGTCCCAGCGCAGATCCAGAAAATCCACGGAGGACCGCCGAAAAGTTATGTTTACACAATTTTTTATCCCCGACTTACGAACCAATCCGAGGACGGCCCAGCTGTCGTCCTCGCGGACGGCGGTTGGAGCTTGGCAATGAAGCCAACGCCATCGCGGGAGCAGCGTGTCGGAAGAACCGAACAAGTTCGGGCTGAGCAACATATATGAACAACACACTCCCCCAATCCTGCGTAAAAACACAGCGCGCGGGAGGATTCGAACCGAGCGGAAGCTCGAACATGAGGCCAACGTTACAGCGGGAAAAACTTTTGTGGAAAAACCGAACACTTTCCGATTGAACCAACAAATAAGAGAAACTAATTCGCGCCAAACCTGTGAGGTTGAAAACACAGTACGCGGAAGGGTGCAGCCAATCTTCCGGAGTGCACCAGGGAACAGCATTCATATTGAACAACTGTAAAGAAACAATAATCAGCAGGGGGAAGGTGACAAGGGATGCAAAAGCGAGGGGAAGGAGGAGAAGAAGGAGGGGGAGGAGGAGGAGGAGGAGGAGGAGGAGGGAGGAGAATAGGAAGAGGAGGTGGGGAAGAGATCGTTGTCTGAAGGCGGCGCAGAATGTCTGCCTTCCGCGCACGACTGGCCGATCAGCTATTACCACTCCCCATTCAGGGCTGGCCAACAGCAACCCCCGCGGCCTCGAATTGTCCGCCCCTGCGGATTCGAATCGTCAGCTCGCAAAGTCCTTCCCAGCTTTTGCTTACCCCGCTTTGAAATGACCCCCCGCCACCCCGCCCTGAATTGTCAGCCCGCGCCCCCCCGGGCCTCCAGACAACCAGGGATTGTCCGCCCTCCGTTTGCCTGCCCCGCCCCACCGCTATTACGGTGGCGAGAAGGCCCGCGAAACTATTGTTTTAAATCGTCCGCCCCAGAAAATTGCTTTAATCGTTTGCTCCCATTACGGGCTCCATACGCGTTTTTCCATGTTCCCCGACCTCCCCTCCCCACCACTGGAAATGGAGAGCAAATTGGGGCCTTCGCCACTGCCCGACCCACCTCCACTGAGTCGGGATGAGCGCCGTCTCCGTCCGTAGGGTATCGCGGCACCCATCCCCATCGAGAGTGGTCATGCCAGGAGCTTGGACGCCCGAAATGGCTTTTGAAAAAGAAAGGACCAAGCCAACACCACATGCTGTACAACACCGACAGCGGCCGCCACTTGACAGTCGGAGGCGCGACCAACGAACCCCGCTCGCAACGGACAAGAACTGATGTTCGTCCTCGTTCCCTTTCTTTCAGTACCCATTTCGATCGTACCGAAGGGAGGCCAGCGTTCCCCTGTCCTGGGGGGGGTGGCGATACTTCTGGCGATGATGGCGCGCACTGTATTTTGGAGCCGACGCGCAGTGCCACAGCCGCCGCGCCGTCATGCTTGCGAGGAGGGCGGTCAAGGCTGCGCGGCCTGGTGCAGGCCTGCACCTGGCGCGCTTCTCCCAGGTCGAGCCTGGCAACTCGGCTGCGGGCGTGGCGCCTGGGAGGCAGTCGCCAAAGGCGGCCCCCCTTGGAAAATCCGCCACCGCGCTTGGCGTGCGTCGGGCCCTTTCGACTCCTACGAAGCACTAATGAAACGCATCGAGCCCAAGCTGCGCTCATGGGTGTCACCAAATCCATGCGCCTCTGGCCTTCGAGGGCGAAAACGGCCTCGAACACAGAGCCTGGGGAAGAGGCGCTGCATGGCCCCTCCCCCCCACCTCCCCCCCCAAGGCTCCCCCCCCACCCGCACGAGCGCGGTGGCGGGATCGCGCGGCAGCGCAGCTGGATAACCCGCCATGCCCGGCACTTGCCCCGGCCTGGGTTCGCAAGGGCTTGCGGGCGAACACACTCGACGATCCTCAGACCGTGTGCTGGCCCCAACGTGTGCCTGTCCATCGAGGGCCCTGTCCGATACTACGACGCGGGCGATGTAATGATCTGCTGGTTGGGGCTGCAAGGGGCAACACACGCATTGGGCTAACCCACGTCCTGAGGATTATCGACAAGCGGCGAGCGGCCTCCGGGCGGCAGGGTCGCGGACCGGTGCGAGCGTGCGGGCCGAGCGGCAGGCCGAGACGCTCGCCGCGGACAGGCGGCAGCGGGCCGCCCTCGGCGTCGGAGGTACAAGCATTGGCCCCTGGCTCGGGGCGGGGCCCGCGCCTCACTTGGGGCCGTCGCCCGGGCCGAAGTCCTCCGGCTTCCTCTTCGGCGCGAGCTTGCCGTTCTCCTTGAGGTTGTCGTAGATCTCCAGCGCGTTGAGGATGGCCTGGTCCATGTTGAAGTACTTGTAGGAGGCAAGTCGTCCTACGAAGCACACCTTGCCGCCCTCCTCCTTCTCCGCCAGAGCCCGGTATTTCTCGTACAACTCCTGGTTCTTGGGGTTCGGGACTGGGTAGTACGGGTCCCCGTCTGCCATGCTGAACTCCTTCGCAATCAGGGTCCCCTTGACCTGGCCAGACTTGACAGCCTCTGTCTGGTTGGGAACATGTTTGTACTCAACTATTCGTGTGAATGGTACGTCGGCCGATGGATCCGCCACCGTGCCTCCTGGCACGCTGAGGCGTGGTGGAATGGAAAATGCTGCCTTGCAGGGATTCTGCCATCTTCAAATGAAAGGGCCCCCCCTCTCCCCCGGGACTTTCGAATGCATCGCCCCCCCCTCCCGAGACTTCCAGGGCGCTCTGGCGCATATTTGACTCTCTCCAAGGCCTCAGGGGTATCCGATATGGCTCTTAAGCCGGCCCAGACAGATTAACAAGGCCCCAACTCTGGCCCAAGATGCCTCCAACACTGGTGCAGATAGCCCCAAGACGAGGCCTCCAAGACGGCTCGAGAGGCTTTCTATCCTTTCAGATCTCCAGTAGGGCCGAGGATACCCAACTCTTTGATTCCCATTTGTTCTTCGAAGGTTTTCGAACTGTTGCCATTTAGGGCGTCCGTCGACTCAAGACAGCCCCAGCAGTCGCCAAGATGGCCCACATACGACTCAAGGCGGCCTATGCGGGGTCCCGAGACTGCCCAGGACGGCTCCAACGGCACCAAGAGAACTCAAAGCTGGCCGAAGAGGGATGGCCTCCAGAGGGCCACAAGACGGCCTTAGAGGGCCCATCTACCCATCGACGAACGGCCAGAAGACGACCCCACGACGGCCACAAGCGACCCCTTAGACGGTCAAGAAGACCCCGGACGTCCCAAGAGAGCCCGAAGGCGCCCCACAAGGGCTCTAAGACGGCCCAAGACTGCCCCACAGGAGCCCGATTTCCCCCGAAGAAGTGAGGATGAGATGTCACACGTGACGGTCTCACGCCGCGCCCCCTCAAACAGTCGCCACCTAGAATGCTGGGCTAGCGGCTAGCGGCTGACAAAGTGGTGCAGCATCAGTCAGCATCGAATCGACACATCGGGTCGAATCGATATGTGCATCGGATCGGGTTGCATCGGCACGGAATCGACATGGAATCAGATCAGCTGCGCCAAGATGCACAACAATGCCATGCGAACATCGGGCTGCATCGGACCACCGGAATATCGTAATCGAATTGGATCGGGCCGGCCAAACGTGACATCGAATCCTATCGATCGGACCAAGCGGACTGTGACTTGCCGGAGGCAACTCGGATAGTTCACCACCATGGCCTCCTGAAAGTAACCCGCCTCAGGCTCAGGTATAAATTCCTCCTCGAACCGGATGGATCTGTACTCCAGCTTGGGCATGCCCTGGTCTGCAAAGTAGGTGTCGATGGGACCTGTGTAGATTAGGTTGCCAAACTCTGGCAAATTTCCGGCCTCCCTCTCCGAGAAATAATCACAATTCACCCGGACCGAGATGTTGGGATCCCTCAGGATCATGTTCTCGAAAATGCGGGTGTACCCACGCAGCGGAAGCGCCTGCCACTCGTCGGGAAAATAGCGCTCGTCTGTGTTGGTCCTGCACGGAAGGCGCATCATCACGGACGCGTCCAGTTCTTCCGGGTACTTGTCCCACTGCTTCTTGGTGTAGTGCTTGAAGATGGCTTCGTAAAGATAGGGGCCCACACGCGCCAACGCCGCCTCCTCGCTGTTCTTCGGCTCCCCACCATGCTTCGGCTTCACCCGGACTTTGTCGTAATAGGCGATCATGTCTTCCTCGCTGTTGATATCCTCGCCGAAGAGCGCCTTTACGGTGGACTGCACAGGCGGGATGGGCACCAGCTGCTTGACCCCGTCCTTGTCGGGCACGCGCCCGCGCACGCGGTGGTCGAAGGGTATCCACTCCGAGAACTGCGTCACGTAGTCCCACACTCGCTCGAACTTCGTGTGAAACAAGTGTGCGCCGTACCTGCTCGCTCGGATCCCGTCCGAAGTCACGTAGTCGTAGCAGTTCCCGCCTATGTGATCGCGCTTGTCAATGATGAGCGAGGTCATGCCAAGCTCCCTGGAGCACCTCTCGGCGATCACGCAGCCAGACAGCCCGGCGCCCACAATGAGCAGGTCAACCTTTCTCGGGGCGGTGGACAGGTTGCCACTCAGGATGTCGGGCGGCAACACCAAAGGCGCGTCCGTCTTCTCCCCGCTGTCGAAGATTCCGTCCTTCCCGCACTGCCCGGTGACCTTGTTGAGGTCGCCGTACGGCGCTGGGGCTCGGAAGGGGAAGGGCCCCTCGGGCATGGCTCGCTGGAGATTTCGCGGCTCGAGCCCAGGAACAAATTCGGCGTGGATGTCTTGAGCCAAAGTGGCTACGGAATGGGAGGAGGAGGCAGCGGGCAGTCGCCCAGTGCTTGCGGGGAGCAAACCGAAAGAGGGCAAATAAGAGAACGAGGAACAGGGGGAAGAACAGACGTAGACTGAGGGCGTGTCCTGGCGCCACCTACGACTTGAGCGCAAGCCGTGCGGCACCTGTGACCCGCGTGGCGGATTCGTGTGTGTGTGTGTGGTGTGAAGAGTGGGGCGCTACATCCTTCGACATGTGGTAGATGTGAAAGCGAGTGCCATGGCCTCAACAACCTGGAGGCGAGAGACTTCGCAATCCTCAGGAACAGGGGGAAGAGGATGGATGAGGAGTGGGGAAAGGTGAAGACTCAGGCGATCCGGGGGTGGCCCCTACCAGCAGGAGCAGGGCAGACGAGGAGTGAACGAAGGATGCACGGACGATGCTGGGGCCCCCCGCCCCTCCTCCGCGGTGCCTGCTGCTTCTCCCTGCCCATTCCTCCGTTCCTCCCTTCCTGTCCTCTGGGTGCTCCGCTTAGTGTCTCCTCTCTCCGTCCTCTCCTCCCCTCGCCACCCCCCCAAAACGGAATGTCATGGCGGGCGCAAGCGCCTCATTTTCCGAATCAGCCAGTCCCTCTCCCAAGCACGGCTCCCAGACCCCCGGAGGGCCGCGTGCTTCGTTCCGACAGGAGGACCCAGCCCTCGGCAGGCAAGCAGGGGGGTGAGGAGAACAAACACTGTGAAGAACTGTTGCTTAGCGTGTCGCGGCGGTGGCCACCGCGACAAGCTATGTCTTAGAGGCTGATACCGTATCGATCTGATTCGTGGGACGGGCGGCTGGGAAAGGTTTGAACGCTAACGATTGAGGACTGGGGAATGCTTCGAACGTCGCGCCGAAGCGTGGTGGGCCAGAACCGGCGACACGACACGCTGAGCAAACCCTCTTGACCTTAGAAGACGTACACAGGAAGCGAAGGGACAGGCAAACAAAAACAAACCCTTCTCACACATGTCAGAGTTCCAGAAACACGAGGTCACACACTTATGGTATTCCCCACATGCGGCACCCACACATCACTCATGAGGTTCCGCGCCGCAGAAATTCTTTTCCACAAACACGCGCACACACGCACACACACCACACACACACACTCACCAAGGACCCCATTCACACAGACACACACAAACACACAAACACACATACACACTCTTACGTTTTGGCGTCGTTGCCTCGAGGCAGAGTCGAGGCGTAGAAGGTCGATAATGAGAAGCGGGACGACACACAGACACACTCACGTACTGAAGCACGCATTCACCACGCCACCACGGAAGCAGGCACGAACGCACGCACGTACGCACGCACACAGGTACGCCCCCCTTCCCCCCACACACACCCACACACAGACACACACACACAGACACACACACACGTGTATATATATATATATGTATACATATGTATATATATATACATACATACATACATCAATACACACTCTTACGTTCTGGCGTCGTGGCCTCGAGGCAGAGTCGAGGCGTAGAAGGTCACACAGACACACTCACGGAAGAACGCACGCATTAACCACGCAAGCAGGCACGCAGGCACGCACGCACGCCCCCCCCACACACACACACACACATACACACACACACACACGCACACACACACACACCTACACACCTACACACCTACACACCTACACACACAACAACACACAGACACACAGACACACAGACACGCAGACACACAGACACACAGACGCACACACACAGACACACAGACACACAGAGACACACAGACACAGACACAGACACAGACACAGACACAGACACAGACACATACACACTCTTACGTTTTGGCGTGGTGGCCTCGAGGCAGAGTCGAGGCGTAGACAGTCAAATGATGAGAAGCGGGAAACACACAGACACACTCACAGACGGAAGCACGCTCGCATTAACCACGCACGCAGGCGCGCACGCTCGCACGCGCACACGCACGCCCCCCCCCGACACGCACACACACCAACACACACACGCAGACACTCTCACACTTACACACTTACCCACTTACATACTTCCACACGCCCACACTTACACACTTCCATACTACCACAGTTGCACACCTCCACAATTCAACACTTCCACGCTTCCACACTTACATACTTACAGCATTCCACGCTTCCACACTTACACACGTGCACACTTACGCATTCACACTTACACACTTACACACTTGCACACTCACACACTTGCACACCTGCACACTTGCACACTTACACACTTACACACTTATACATACACACGCATCCACACACACACACACCCGCGCAAGCACGCACGCACGCACGCACGCACACACATACACGCAGGAGCACTGTTTGCTGGCGTCGCGGCCAAACGTGGAGCGGCGCAGCGAAGTCATAGTCTGTGTGTGTTGCTCAACCACACACAGACGCCGTGTCGTCGCAATCCAGCGTGCAACGACGCGGCAGAGTCAGCCAGACACACACGCAAGCACACGCAAACACTCACGATTCCTACGTGATGGGTTTCCCACACGTTGGAATCCAAACTCGTCAGGATCTACACCAAGGTTCTACACGCATTGACTTCCATACGTAAATGGGTTGCCACGTTGGGCTCCACATATAAAGTTCCACTTGCTGAGCCACAACTAAATGGGATCCACGCCTGTCGTGCTCCACCCGGGTAGGGTTCCAGACCCATTGGCCCATAGGGTTACCCACACTGGCTTCGTTCCTGCCGTGATCTGGGCCTACGCGCTGATACAATTTGTTGTTCGAGGCTGCACTGCGACTTTCCGCCCCCTCGACCTGCAGCGGCCGCGCCAAGGCATAAACGCCGTGCAGCAAGACGCACGAGCGACGCTGATGCTGAAAGCTGGGTCCACGAGAGACATCCCATGCCGAAACACGCTGTGCAACAGGGCGGCGTGCGAGGCAGCTGCGGCTGGCTGGGGTTCGGGCGCAGAGGCCTGCGTAACGTCGCCACGCCCGTTCCAAACCCGCGACCCCCTTCCGCGCAACCCGCAGCCGCGCCGCACGCAGGCAGGATGAAGCGTGTTAGAATCAGTAGCTCCAAGGTCACCCGATCCCCCGCAACCATCGCGACTGGCGTCAGCAAGCCGCCCCATAGTGCCCAACACCCCTGTGTTGGGACCTCGATGTGGATCATCCGCAGCGCTGCGCTCCACCTCCCACCTCCCCCCCTTCCCTCGTTACCTCTGCTCTCTGCACCAGCCTCCCCTCCGTTCCTCTGCCTTCCGCATGTATGCAAAAGTTTGGCACACTAGTCAGACGTCACGTGGCCCCCCCCATACGGAGCTCCACCGAAGGCGCCAGTGGACAAGTCCGCCTGCTGGGCGGCTCCATTTCGGAAAGTCCGTCGCACGCTTCGCGACCAAATGGGTAGTTTCACCCTCGGATGCACTGGACATGTCCACATGATGGACGGCTCAGTTCCGCTGCGCCCCGCACGCGATCCGCCCAATAAGGAGTTCCAACGAAAACTCCACTGGACAATTCCACATCATGCCGGACGGCCAAGTTTCATCACCTTCTACACGCTTGGCGGCCCCATTGTGACATCCAGCGAAGGCCTCAGTGGGCATGTCCGGATGCTGGCTGGCTCCGTTTCGACACACACACACACTCGTGCCCGTGGCCCCATAATGAGCACAACCTACGGCCCCAGCGGACACGTCTGCATGCTGAGCAACTCCAGTTCGGCACACACCTCCCACACGTCGCGCCATTGTACGGAACCCCACCGAAAGCTCCAGTGTGCACGTCCACATGGCGCTGCCACGATGATTCCGGCACATTCGCCAAACGTGTCGTGGCCCCATGGTTAAGCCGGGCGTGCCCCTTTACAGGCGGAATTTTGGACGAATGATATGGAATAAATGATAAAACATAATCCAAACACAATACAGTCGGGGCGTTGACCTAAGGAACCCAAGCTAAGGAACGAGGCCCCTTTTTTTCCACAAGTTAACCTTCTGTATCCGGCCGAAAACATAAGGAAAGCCTGAGGCAAGCTGTGAAACACTTAAGGAACGCAAAGACCCTTCCCAACGAAAGGGTTCCTTCTTCAGGGCCCCGGCTGTACTCAATCAGAGGCCGCAGCGTGGAATGGGGATTCCCCGCTGCAATGTCCCGGCGGAGAACCGCGGGTCACGCCCGGAGGCCGCGAGGAGGACATCCACCTCCACGCCCATATCCTCCTTGACGTCCACCACCTGGTCCTCCTGCGTCCTCCGCAACAAACGCCTGCATGTGTCGCCCAGTTGCGGTTGCGGTTGCGCGCCCGCGGGCGGCTTAACATGTGTCGCCCAGGTGCGGTTGCGCGCCCGCGGGCGGGTTGAAATGTGTCGCCCAGTTGCGCTTGCGCGCCCGCGGGCGGTTTGAAATGTGTCCCCCAGGTGCGCTTGCGGTTGCGCGCCCGCGGGCGGGTTGAAATGTGTCGCCCGGGTGAGGTTGCGGTTGCGCGCCCGCGGGCGGATCGAAGTGTGTCGCGTAGTTGCAAATGCGGTTGCGCGCCCGCGGACGGGTTGAAATGTGTCGCCCAGTTGCGGTTGCGGTTGCGCGCCCGCGGGCGGGTTGAAATGTGTCGCCCAGTTGGGGTTGCGCGCCCGCGGACGGTTTGAAATGTGGCGCCCAGGTGCGCTTGCGGTTGCGCTCCCGCGAACGGGTCGAAATGTGTCGCTAAGTTGCGGTTGCGGTTGCGCGCCCGCGGGCGGGTTGAAATGTGTCGCCCAGTTGCGCTTGCGCGCCCGCGGGCGGGTTGAAATGTGTCGCCCAGGTGCGCTTGCGGTTGCGCGCCCGCGGGCGGGTCGAAATGTGTCGCCCAGTTGCGCTTGCGGTTGCGCGCCCCCGGGCGGCTTAACATGTGTCGCCCAGTTGCGTTTACACCCCGCGGACGGGTCGAAATGCGGCGCCCAGTTGCGGTTGCGGTTGCGCGCCCGCGGGCGGGTTGACATGTTTCGCCCAGTTGCGTTTGCGCGCCCGCGGGCGGTCTGAAATGTGTCGCCCAGTTGGGATTGCGGTTGCGCGCCCGCGGGCGGGTTGAAATGTGTCGCCCGGTTGCGGTTGCGGTTGCGCGCCCGCGGGCGGGTCGAAATGTGTCGCCCAGTTGCGCTTGCGCGCCCGCGGGCGGGTTGAAATGTTTCGCCCAGGTGCGGTTGCGCTTGCGCGCCCGCGAACGGGTCGAAATGTGTCGCCCAGTTGCGCTTGCGGTTGCGCGCCCGCGGGCGGGCTGAAATGTGTCGCCCAGTTGCGCTTGCGCGCCCGCGGGCGGTTTGAAATGTGTCGCCCAGGTGCGCTTGCGGTCGCGCGCCCGCGGGCGGGTCGAAATGTGTCGCCTGGTTGCGGTTGCGGCTGCGCGCCCGCGGGCGGGCTGAAATGTGTCGCCCACTTGCGCTTGCGCGCCCGCGGGCGGGTTGAAATGTGTCGCCCGGGTGAGGTTGCGGTTGCGCGCCCACGGGCGGGTCGAAATGTGTCGCCCGGTTGCGGTTGCGGCTGCGCGCCCGCGGGCAGGTTGAAATGTGTCGCCCAGCTGCGCTTGCGCACCCGCGGGCGGGTTGAAATGTGTCGCCCAGGTGCGCTTGCGGTTGCGCGCCCGCGGGCGGGTCGAAATGTGTCGCCCACTTGCGGTTGCGGCTGCGCGCCCGCGGACGGGTCCAAATGCGTCGCCCAGTTGCGGTTGCGCGCCCGCGGGCGGGTTGAAATGTGTTGTTCAAGGTGCCCTCTTGACATTCAGTCAGTCAATCAGTCAATCAATCAATCAATCAATCAATCAGTCACTGGCGGGCGCGGAATGTCACCCGCCTCCGCCAGAACAAATGGTCAAACATAGCCGCAAAGGCGTCCCAAACTAATTGCTTTGTTTTCTTTTTGGATACCCCCCCGTAGAGGGACAGGCCCGACTTCACCCCATGGGGAGTTCCAACTACGGCCCCGATGGGCGCGACCACGTGGCACCACCGCCTCGCTTGTGCGCAACTCTCGCGCGCTTCGCGGCCCCCGTCCGCACTGCCCCCCGGCTCCGCCCCCCCTCGCGGCGCGCTACCTCTGAGCAGAGGGCCACATCCTGCGTGGGTCGCGCCTGCACGGGCTTGGGACATTCGCCAGACTAGTGTGAAAGGGAACTGGGACGCGGAAATAAAAAGATACAAATAACCAGATTCCTTTGATTTTCCCAGATTTTCTGGGTTTCTGTCTTCCCCCCCACTTTTCTGGGGAATCGACGATTAATTGTGTCTGTGTGCTTTTCCCCCTCCTGATAATTAAGGCTGTTCCCCGGGGCCCCGCCCAAGAGCCAGCGGCAGGGTGGTAGAAACCGTCCCAAGACGCTCCAACGATCGGAACCAACAGGGCCTCCAGCGAGGTCCCAACAAGCGAACACCATGGAAACACATCAGACGGCAAATGCCTGTGTTTTTGCATCCGAGGCTGTTCCGCTTCGGACTGTCTCGACAAAGTTCCACGAACTTCGAGAGACGTCCCGAATGTCTGCCTAGACGTCCTGAAGACGATTTAACCGAATATATCCGAACGAGCGTTCTTCCAACGTCACGCACAATACCGCCCTGAGACCTCCGACGGGGCCCCACCGTGCTTCTTAAGACGTCCCCCAGAGGCTACAAACGAGCCCACAAGAAGCATCCAAGATGCCTTCGAGAGGGAGGCATGAGGGTGATGAGGAGGAGGAGGAGTTGAAACGAGCAAGGAAGACGCGAAAGAGACTGCGGACACGGATGGGGGTGTTCAAGACCCACACAAGCTCAAACAAGGCACTGAAAAGGCGTGAGTCTGAAACCGAACCTCCTTCCTGAGGCGCTGCTGCGCTGGCATGGTGGCGGGGGTTCGGCGCCGACGATGGGGGAAATGGCCAAGGGGGGAGCAATCCATGTATCCACGGGCGCCGATGCTCCATATCTTCGGCGAGGCTCCCTGGCGAATGCGTGGAATGCCCACCCCTGTGCTATTCGCCCCAAGTCATCTCCGGGGGGGTGCCGCACGCAGCTGGATACGAGACCTCTTTCCGCCCCCCGCTAGAGGTCTCAGACTCAGCCTGCCACCTGCGAGCGGCGGCTTGAGCGTCTGCTGCTCAGGCCGGCAACCGCGCCAAACGCGCTTCGTGGGCTGCCGAGAGGGGGGCGTCCAAGAGGGGTGTGTGCAAATCATGGACGGCGGCATGTGCGCGGCCCACGACGGGGGCCAGGAACGTAACGAAATAAGAAGAGGCGCAATGAGATCTGGAGAGATATCATGGCCCCTGCCATGATATCCCCCCCCTAGTCATCACCCCCCCCCTTGGCCGCCCCCGAGCGCTGCCCCCCTTGGCTGGAGGCCGAAGCAGGAGAAGGAAGGCTGGGAGCAGCAGCCGCTCAGGACTCACGAACAGGCCGTGCCTCGGCCTCGCTCGGACTCGCGGCGAGGCCGTGCTCGGCCTCGACATCCAGCGGTGGAAGACCGCCCAGCCGTGCAGCAGGCCGGGTGCCAGATGGAGCCGTCGCGGGCGGGATGTCTAGAAAAAGAAACAAAACACATAAACATAAACTCTTGGCGGTTCGCGCGAATTTCTTGGATTCGCGCTGGACCCTTTGTTTTTGGCGCGCGGAGCGCGCCAGGGGCGGCGCCGGAGGCGCCGCCAGGGGGCCCAAGCGCGGACCCAAGAAACCCGCGCTGAGCGCCAAAAGTCTATGTGTATGTGTTTTGTCCTTCTTCGAATCTCGACCGTCCTGGCGGCCGGCGGATGAGCAGCCTGGGGCGAGAGCTGGCCAAGGATGGGGGCATCAGAGCCCCCACCCCCAGTCTCGGTCTTCCTCCAGGTCCAGGCCCAGGCCCAGCTCGGGCGAGGGCTGGTTGGCCACGAGGCTGTAGTGGGCCGATCGCGGCGGGAACTCGCAGCCGTCCATGCAGAAGAACACCTCTGCCCTCGCCGCGGTCTCGCCGTCCGGCTCCGACCAGTGCTGTGCCACCTGCTTGCCCCACGCAGAGCTGCTGAGCCGCCGCTCGGCGACGCCTCGCAATCTCAATGCGCGCTTCACCACCCTGGCGCGGTGCACCGAGCAAGCCCTGGCGATCCCCCCTGGCGCTGCTCTGCCAGTGTGGGCGTCCACATGGAGGCGCACGCGCGGAAACCTCTTCCCCACGGCCGCCGCCTCGTTTATCAGGTGAATGGTGGGTTCCATGAGGTCGGTTCCTCCGCCGTACGGGAAGTACACGTGGTTCTTCGTGGGGCCGCTGCACGATCTCTGAACCTTCGGGGATGGACAGACCTCCCTTTAGTAAAACGTGGTTTAGTGAAAACGACCTCGGGCCCAAACCTGGCGGGCGCAAGCCTGGAGAATAACGGCCACGGCGCCCTCTCGAGAACCGAAAACGGACAATTCACTAATCGACGTGTCACTGTTGGGGGTTCTGTCCACCCCCGAAACCTGCAGGCCCAGGGCCAGCAGCTCCAGCTTTGCACAGCCCTCCGCCCATGAGGCCCCATGCCGCCGCAGCTCCTCCGCGCGGCGCAGCGCAAAGTCCAGGCCACCCACGTGGGCCCACATCTGCCGGCTGGTCATGCCCAGCCGCGCCAGCAGCTCTGGCTCACAGGAGGTCTCCCCGATGGTCTCGACCACATCGGGCCTTGGCTGCCCAGATACGCAACACGCAGGACGTAGCGTACTCATGCGGAGCTCGACACGTGGGCTGAGAACGTAGATCTGACGCGATACGTTCGCCAAGACGTGGGCCAATACGTTGAGCCAACACGCAACGTATTGACACGCACGTCTTGAGCACGGCACGTGCTGCGTATCAAAACAGGCGTATCGAGGCAGCTAAGCATCAGACAGGTCCAAAAAAGCTGGAGGCGGGGCATCGTGTTCGTTGTCCTGGCCGCCCGAGACTGCTCGTACCGCGTCCGAGCCCTCGCCTGCTTCGGAGACTGCTCGTACCGCGTCCGCGCCTGAGCACGGCTCGCGCCGGAAGCCGATCGTGCAGGCAGGAGCGGCCACCAGCTCCAGGCCGATACCCTGCAGGTGCTCCAACTGCATGCGGCGCACGGGGATCACCAGCTGACCCCACGCCAGCGGTGCAAAGACGAGAGCTTCTGCGAACAGTGACTCGTGCCAAGAGGCCTTCTGCCAAAACGGCTACGTTGCACAGTCGTCGCCAGTGAATGGCGCCAAAGAAGGCCTGGAAGGATGCATGCAACACGAACTTTTGCGCGATCGCTACTCAATGGAATATTGAGAAGCCCGTGATTGCGCGAACATCGGTGGACTCCGCAGCCACGGCAGCTGCCGTGGTCTCATATTCCCCCTGCCGATCTCGGACGCGTCATCCTCGGGCCCCTGTGAGGCTGTCGAGTGAGATTGTTGCTCCGTCTTTCGACCACCCTGGTCCGTCTTAGGCCGCCCGGCTTGGCCGTCTTGGGGGTCCCTTGAGGGTTTTCTGGGGCCGTGTTGGGCACTCAAAGGGCGCCCGCGACTCAGGAACCCTGCGCCGCGTGCAGGGTGTACCGAATCAGTCTGTTGCGAGTATGGGAACGACTTGACGTGCCATCGCTCGGACGTCCACTCCTGTGCATGTCTCGGTGTCGAGCCCTTGATTTTCCCAAGATGGTCCAGGAAGCTCCTTGATGGTCCCCGCCGAGAAAAGCGCACACGTCCGAGCGATGTCAAACCGAATCGCAAGACAGCTCGCCGCTTGGGCCCCACCGCCAGGCCAAACGGCGAGCATCAATCGGGCGTAGCCCCGCACGAATTCGAATGCCCACACTTCGTCATCGTACTGCTCGTTTTCCTCCCCGTCCTCCTCCCAATCCTGATCGTCGTCGTCGTTCTCCTCCTCCTCATCCTCCTCGTCTTCTTCCTGCTCCAACTCCTCGTCTTCCTCGTCTCCTCGTCTTCCTCCTGCCCTCGGCGGCTGATAATAAAAACCGTCAGGTTCCGCCCTCGGCGGCCGCTGCGCCATAGGTTGCGCCTTCGGCGGCCGAGAAACACATGTCTCCTACTGGTTGCGCAATAGGCTGCGCCCTCGGAGGCCGAAAATAAAACCACCTCCTATCGGTTGCGCCATAGGTTGCGCCTTCGGCGGCCGAGAAGAAAACCGTTTCCTATCGGTTGTGCCATAGGTTGCGCCCCTGGCGGCTGATAACAAAAAACTCCCCGATCGGTTGCGCCATAAATTGCGCCCCCGGCGGCGGAGACAAACACCGTTTCCTATCGGTGGCGCCATAAATTGCGCCGTCGGCGGCCGAAAATAAAAACCCTCTCCTATCAGTTGAGCCATATGTTGCGCCCTCGGCGGCAGAGAATATAACCGTTTCTTTTCGGTTGCGCCATAGGTTGCGCCCATGGCGGCCGAGAATAACACCGTCGCGTAACGGGTGCGACCAGTCTGTCCAGCTCAGTTCAGTTCAATTCAGTTAACCTCGCGAGAAACAAATTTGGGCTACGCCCGAAATTCATCAGAGTGAGGGGGCCGAACGGTCATTCACTGTCCCTGGGTGCGTGGCTGAAGTGGAATTCCGCGGTGCGGATTCTCGTTGTTGTTGTTTGTCGTTGTTGTTGAACACTATTACTTCTAAAGAATTATTATTGTTGGACCCCCTGGTGCACGCCCCCCGCCCAAAACCTAGGCCGCAGCTACATTTTCATCATTTTTCTGCGAAAGCTTCAGAAAAGTGGATTACCCCCGGATCCGGTTTTTTGTTGACGCTCGTTTTCCCTTGCAAAAAACAATAGAAAATGAAAATTCTTGTTCTTAGTTGATCAAATTTCAAGAATCCCTTGCAAAAAATAAGGTAAAGTGGACATTCGCGCTCGCAAGACGAAATCCTTCCAAAACCTTAGGTTTCGTAGCGATTTTAACATAAAAACATCAAAAACCCAATGGTTTTTTAAGAAAAAATTGTCAAAATGTCCTTCCGCGCGCTCTTGCGGATTCATAGGAAACACACCACTTTTTAAACATTTCTGTCAAAAGGGTCTTTGCGTGCTACTTCTTCAGGTGCTTTGAACTTCTCCAACAACGGTTGCGCGCCTGCGAGGGCCACCATCCCTTGCAAAAAATGAGACGAAGTGCACATGCGCGCGGCCGCCGCGCGCGCATGTCGAAATCCTGCCAAACACAATGGGTTTTCAATAATTTCAAGATGCGATGTTCAGAAAACATATGAAAACGCACTACTTTCTCATTCGAAAAATCTCGAAATCCATTCGCGCCCGCTCCGCGCCATCGCAGACGACGATGCGTCGCGCCTTTAGTATGCTTCTGGATGCGAAGACCATTCGGTTGAGTATACCCCTACGTGTGACTGGACCTGTTTGCGAAAGCAGGAGAAAGTATGGCACCCCTTTGTGTCCAGAGCCGCGCCGTCTGCGTTCTTCCTTTCTCGCTTCTCTCCTTTCCTCCTTGTCCTGCTCCTCCTCCCCCTCTTCCGCCTTGGAGCCGTATTGGAACTGTCGATGGCCATCTCCCTTTCTCCCTCGCATGTCTGCTTGTACATACGTATAATTTCAGAACTTACCGTGCATGCGATCGTTTACAACATGGTGGACCGTGCGTATGTCACGAACCTTGTATACATGTGTTTCTCTCCCTCCGTCTGGCTGTGCACGCGCGCGTTGGGCACTGAGAGTTAGGATCATAGCGCCATGAGTCTATGAGCAATGCATGCGTCATCCTTGGGACTGTATAACATCAGTGTAACACATGTACTTCTGTAATCGCATCCCCACGAATTTGCCCCAAAAATGTGACCAACTATCTTGGCACTGCGTACCATCTCACGTGTACCGTGTACCACATCATATGTAACAGATGTGATCAACCTCTGTGGGTGTGTACCCCACGCCAGTGTAGTAGCCAGGGTCGTCCGCACGCCACGAAGTGAAGTGTCCCAACGTCATAGGGCGGGAAGCTGGGTGTGGGTGGTCTCGAAGAGTCGTTTGGATATTTGGTAGAGCTTGAACGGCCCCCCCACGAAGTGGGGGTATTGGCTGGTGTCGCAAGAAAACCCTGGCACTGGGGAGAACACTGAGCGTTCGGGTAAAATGATTGTTGTTGTTGTTGTTGTTGTTGTTGAACATTATTACTTCTAAAGAATAATTATTGTTGGGGCCCCTGGTGCACGACCCCCCCGCCGCGCCTAGGCCGCAGCCTCATTTTCATCATTTTCGTGAGGAAGTCTCAGGCAAAACGGGGGAGTCCGGATCCGGTTGTGTTGTTACGATCGGTTTTCCCTTGCAAAAAATAAGCTAAAGTGGACATTTCTTGTTCTAACATAACCAAACTTCAAGAATCCCTTGCAAAAAATAAGGTAAAGTGGACATTCGCGCGCGCAAGACGAAATCCTTCCAAAACCTTAGTTTCGTAGCGATTTTAACATAAAAACATCAAAAAAACAATGGTTTTTCAACAAAAAAATGTCAAAATTTCATCCCGCGCGCTCTTGCGGATTCGTAGGAAACCCAACACTTTTTAAACATTTCTGTCAAACGGGCTTTTGCGAGCAACTTTTTCGAACTTCTGCAACAACGGTTGCGCACCTGCCAGGGCCATCATCCCTGTCAAATAATACCATGCGGGACACATTCGTTTTTTCTTCGCGCGCGCACGCCGTCGTCGTCGGCCGCGGGGCCCTGAATAGTAGCCACGGTCGTCCGCATGCCACGAAGTGAAGTGTCCGAACGTCATAGGGCGGGAAGCTGGGTGTGGGTGGTGGCGAAGAGTCGTTTGGAAATTTGGTAGAGCTTGAACCGGCCCCCCCACAAAGTGGGGGTATTGCCCGCCTCCTATGAGAAAGTGTCCCCACGTGCTGTTGTTGTTGTTGTTGTTGTTGTTGTTGTTGTTGTTGTTGTTGTTGTTGTTGTTGTTTGGTGTTGTTGTTGTTGCTGTTGTTGTTGTTGTTGTTGTTGTTGTTGTTTGTTGTTGTTGTTTGTTGTCGTCGTCCCATCCGCAACCCGCCCCGCGACCCACCCGCGACCCACCCCACGACCAACCCCGCGACCCACCCGCGACCCACCCGCGACCCACCCGCGACCCACCCCGCGACCCACCCCGCGACCCACCCCGCGACCACCCCGCGACCCACCCCGCGACCCACCCCGCGACCCGCCCGC
>CAUYUJ010020193.1:662408-761431 GCA_963575745.1 Prorocentrum cordatum
TTCCTCCTGCTCCTCCCCACTCGTACAGCCTAGGACCACATCCTCTTCTGAAGAATCATTGTGCGGGCCGCTGCTGCCACCTCCGCAGCAGGTGCGGCGCCGTGAGGTGCCTCAGCTCGCGCACAAGCTGATCCTGCGGGGGCCGAAACTACATGAGGATCGACTTGTGATCGTTTTATTATTCGGCGTTTCGACTTTGGGGTGGAGGGGGGGGGGGGAACGGGGCGGGGGTCTGGCTCCAGACCTCTGCTTGTTACCGTTTTCTTTTTCGTCGTTTCGACAATTGGGCGGAAGGGAGGGGAGAGGGGGAGGTCTGGCTCTGGACCTCTGCTTAGTGCGACTGTTTGCAGCAGTGCGTCCTGTGGGGAAGACTACACCTGCCTGAAACATGCGCCAAAAACAGCCAAGATCTACTCTGTGGGGAGCGGGGAGGTGGGGGGTGCGAGGGCCCGCGCCGATCGGCAAAGCAATGAATAAGACAACGATCACCTTGATGCGACTCGACTGTTTGCAGCAGTGCGTCGTCCTCTGGGGGCAGACCTCACCTGCTCGAAACAAGCGCCAAAAACAGACAAGATCTACTCCTTGGGGAGGGGGGAGGGTGCGGGCTCGCGAGCCCGCGCCGATCGGCAAAACAATGGATATGAAAACGATAACCATGGGCATCGAGCTGGCGACGGCCCCGAAGTGTCGCGGCCAAGGGTTGAAGCCACCGTGCGTGTTGTCATGAGCTTGGGTCGGGCATGTCCTCCTACAGGAGGATTTTGTACGGAAGAAATCTAGGAACACTCATCACGACGAATCGTCCCCAAACTATTTGATTACCCTTCTGGAATATTCCTCCTGCAGAGGGACATCCCCGAGTTAATCACATGCGCGCGGTCGCTGTCCGCGATGGGGTTGGTTTGGGGCTGCCCAACGGCCAGAACGGCCCCTGAGGGCCCCACGACCCCAGGAGGGCCCAGAGTGGGCCGCAGACGCCCCCAGAGGGCATCAACACGCCACCAAACGGCCCCCGTACGCGCCAGAACGGCTCCCAGACCCCCCAGGAGACTTTTTGTTCCAGGCCGCAATGACAGAAAGAGCGAACGTACGAGGGTGCCCGGGACTGCACTTGAATTCGCGTAATGCCCCTCACACGGTGCCACGCAAGGACCTGCAGGGCGAACGTCAGCCGGGTCGATCACTCGCGAAAAGGCTCGCGTTCTTGTCGAGAACCTCGGCCATCTCACCCCAGGCCAGATGGCTCCAAGCAGGCCCCATACAGTGGAAGCTAGTCCACAAGAAACCTACCACAAGAAACCCAATCCTGAGACACCAGGAGGTCCATTCATGTTTGGTGTGGGAACCTCACGCTTCCCATGGCAAAACCATCGAACCCCCAGAAACCCGGGGCTCCCCCCGAGGGCCTCGATACCAAGGAGCTCGACATGCTGCAAGCTGCCCAGAGGTGCGCCTCGCGCCGCGCGAGGCGCCGCCGTCTCCGTGCCTCCGCGCTGTCTCTCCAACGGGCTTCGGCCAAATCTAGGGTGGGAGTGATGTCGTGGCGTGGTTGGCTCAGTGATCCGTTCCAGGCTCTCTAGGGTATCTAGGGGCGCAGCTGGTGCGGAATAGAAAAAACATGGGAAATCCTGGAACCTCGGACCCTTGGGATGTATCATTATCATGACCTCTTGCTCCTCTGAAAAGTGCGTCCTTCCAGCTCACACGGCGAGGCCCAACTTACCCTCTGTCCCATGCGCGTGACACGTGTCAAGGAACCTTGCGAAGGAGCTTTGCAAGGTCAAAGAACCGACGTCCAATGCATCTGAAAAAAAGTATCCGTGCCGCTACCCTTGCCTCGTTTTCCCCATGTTGGGCCTCCTGGGAGGCCCTCGTCGCCACCGCTGGATTCGCCTCGAAAGTCTGGTCAGAACACACCCCAGGACACTTCCAGGGAGTAGCGATACGGGTGCCTTGTGGCTTCCCCCATACAAGAGTGGCGGGACGAACGCGCGCAAAGTGCCCTGCGAGAGGCACGATACCTTGACAGATATCAGTTGTCCTTCCGCGCCTCACGGCTAGGGCTATCGAGCGCGCTCGAGAGACAGCCACGAAAGGAACATATAGGATCGCTGCTGTACGCACTACATCACCGGCTGAAAACAATAACATCTGAATCAGTGCACGGGAAGCCGTACACCGCATGCCACGTCCTCGGACACATCGAAGCTAGGCCAACGCTCACTTGCAACAAAGACGGTCCGTCCTTCAACTCCACGGCAAACCGAGAGGCGTTCCTCTTCGAGCCCTTCGTAATCTGCTCAGAGAAATTCCTCTCGAACCTGAGTGCTGGCACTCCTCTTCGGAGGTAATCCTGCCCTCCCTTACCCATTCCATTGCTGACTTCGCTTTGCACCCCTCCAACCTGGGCTATCTTCGTGTCCTCTTTTTCAGCTGCGCTCTCCGTCTCCTCCCCCTTCTGTCGCTCCCCCTCCATGCAGTGAGCCCCCATCTTGGAACCGCGGGTTTTGCGTTTCATCTCGTCAACGATAACGATAACGATCACAATGATAACAACGATCACAACGATGCTCACGATCACGGTAACGATCACATGCTGCCTGGGCTCCTCCTCCTCCTCAGTCTACCAGTGTAGCTCTCCAACTGTCCGAACCCGTGCCATCTACATGCAGTTACTGCCTCGGACCTTATTCCCTTCCTCCTCCTCCTCCGCGGCCCTCAAATCTCGCGCATTCTGATCAACCTGCGCTCCTTTCCTCGGACCGCCAGCGCACTTAGCCGGCATATTTGCTTTCGGGAGTCCCACGACGGGAACAGCTCCAGAGCAAGCTCACACCAAGGAGGCACAATCAAGGAGGAAAACCTTATGAGAAGACCGACCGCCAGCCGGACACTGCAAGAAACATAAAACCGATATCGCGCTATTGCTCCCCAAAGTAGGCTTTGCCTACGAGGGCTTTCACCGACTGTAAAGAACCCGAGGGTGCGGCGACCCAATTCAGAGGCGAGCCCCAGCCTTGCCCGGCTTCCTGGTCTTGGCATACTTGCTGCCTTGCCCGGGTTGTCTGGTATTGGTCCGTGGGTTCTCCAGTATTGTTTCAGGGGTTCCCTGGCCAATGCCAAACAACGCCAAGCAATGCAAAGCGATGCGAACTCATGCCCAGCATGGCTGCTCTGACTGCTGCGGAACTGGCGGCGCGCACGAGGGGATAGGGGGAGAGGGAAGGCTCCTTGAAAGGAGGCTGCCTCTTGGCTGACGCCGGCCCTACATCTGTGGGCAAGGTCCGCGCCTCCTGATAAGCAGGGGTGCTTCTAAGAAGAAGTCTTGCCCCCTCCCCTTGCCCCCCTCTGCGCGCGGCCGACCTCATCCCGCCCTTACAGCCAAGCTGCTACAGTGAGGAAAGGAGGAGCGAGCCCCCTGCTGGGCCCAGAAAGTCTCTGCGCACGCAGAGAGCCAGAGGAGCAACCCTGGAAGGGCCCAGGAACCGCGCGACTCCTCCGGACCGAAGCCGTGCCGTATCCCAGCAGCTTGACACTGTGCCTCTGCGCGTGGCTGGCATTGGTTCGTCGACTGCTGGAACATGCAGGGAGCATGGCCCTTCACGGGACCAGGTCCCTTCTGTAGGGCAGGTGGTGCTGGGGGGTGGCCCGTTCTGGGGGTGAAGAGAAAAGCCCCGACGGATCCCCAGCGGGTGCCCAGAAGCGGCCCTGAAGGGCGCCTGTTGGGCCCTCTTCTTCACCCCCCCATTCCCAGACCCCCGTCGCGAGGTCTTCATAACGTCGACCCAGTGCTCCTCCCACCTCCATCCAAACTCCTCCTCCTTCTCCTCCTCCCCAGAGGTCTCGACCCTTTCCCCAGGACCAGGTTTTCATCGTCAGTCGTTTTTTCGACGGTCCCGAGGCCCAGTAAGGGCCCCCAGACACAGAAAATAGCGAGAAAAACCTCTCGTCGCGATGTTTGTCAGAACGCGAGGGGGTTGGGGTTAGGTCTCCCACGATGACCACCCGCTCGTCCTGGAGAGCTGTCGTCACCAAGGCTGGATGATCCTCGAGGCTCTGGGCAGAGCGCACCCCAGGAGAGGTCGCCCGAGGAGGAGGAGGAGGAGGAGGAGGAGGAGGAGGAGGAGGAGGAGGAGGAGGAGGAGGAGGAAGAGGAGAAGGAGAAGATGGAGGAGGAGGAGGAGGAGGATGAGGAGGAGGAGGAGGAAGAGGAGGAGGAGGAGGAGGAGGAGGAGGAGGAGGAGGAGGAGGAGGAGGGGGGGGAGGAGGAGGGAGAGGAGGAGGGGCGAGGGGAAAGGAAAAGGAGGAGGGGGAGGGCCCCACTACCACCCGCTCGATTCTGAGCACCTGTGATGCCGTCCTCTGAGGCCGCCCGCCTAGCCCCGGGCAGCATTTGAGGGCGCGCGCTACCGGCTCCCAGGCGCGGTCTGCTTCTCGGAGTGCCTTTTCTGCGCTTTCGCCTCCGCACCTCCTTCTCCTCCTCACCCTCCCCCCCCCCTCCTTCGAACGTTCAGCATCCTCTCTCCCCCTCCTGCCCTTCCTTTCTCACATCTCCCCTGCTGCGCGAGCTCCCCCTCCTCCGCCTCCTCCTCCTCCGTTTCCTCCCCACTCCGTCATTATACTTTCTGCTGCTCCTACCATTCTTCATCACCCAAACATCCCCCACACTCTCCCCCTCCTCAAGGGAACAGCGCGTCGCCGTGCTGCCTGGCAAATCTCTAGCTCATCCAATCAAGCGTGCAGAGATGCGGCGCTGAGGGACGAGCGTGACGTGGTTCCCTAGGAGCGACGGCTGCACGAAATCCATCAAGGCCCACAAGTCGACCAATTTGTTCTGGACTGGCGTGCCGGTAAGGATGAACCGCGACCGCGCCCTGACCCTCCTCAAGGCCTTCCCGACTTGGCAGGACGGGCTCCTCATGTAGTGGCCTCGGAGCTGCTTTCTGCCGAGACTGGGACACGCGTGTCCAGAGGCCGCATCTCCCTAGCGCAGGCCTCTAATACTCTTTTCGACCACCACCCTACGCTGCCCCATGACTGGCCCGCAACCTTGCCCGTCCCCTCCCTGCCGCGCACAAGTCGGTTGTTGCTAGAAGTGTCCCTGGCCCAAGGTGCCCGCAGGATTTGCAAGGAGGCCCCCACGGCCTCCAGAGCACCCCTCGCGCACGAGGCCCAAAGGGCCCCAGGGGTTCCAAAATAGATCGAAAAGCTGGGGGCACCTTGGCCCAGGGGCACCTTCAGCAACCCTCGAACAAGATCCCCATACCGACACTGCTAATCCCCAGACCTCTTCCGGGCTGCGGTCTGACCAGGATTTGGAGGCGAATCCAGCAGTGGAGGCGAGGTCCAGCAGTGGAGGCGAATCCAGCAGTGGAGGCGAGGTCCGGCAGTGGAGGCGAGGGAGCACTGGAGGCAATCCAGCAATGGAGGCAAGTCGAGCAGTGGAGGCCAATCCAGCAGTGGAGGCGAGGGCTGGGAAGTGGCAGATCGTCCACTTGCGAGCCGCGGCGACACGGCGGGGTGGGAGCAGACCAGCCCCAGGGGTCCCCGCACTGGCACGGCGCGCCACGCGGAAGAGCGCGCGCGCCAGGCTGCCCTGGCCCAGTGGGGGCCCCGAGCCCCCGCACCCTGATGAGACGGAGCCAGGCCGAGGATATCATCGAGTGAGGATGAATCGAGCATCTCTGAGATCAGGCGGCTCCGGAAGAGGCGCATCCGGCGCCGCGGCCTGCTCGGAGCGTCCCGGAACGCTCCGAGGAACGGATTTTTGTCCTCGTCCTGGCCCCGTCCGACCTGAGATCGGGCGCTTGCAAGCGAAAGTGCAAGATCGCGAGAAATCGCGGCCAGAGCCCAGAGCCCCAACCTCTCTCTTGGACGCCCGAGTTATCCGGGGTAACTCGGGTCCGGGGTAACTCGGGTTTGGGTTCCCGAAAAACGAACCCGAATTAACCCTGACCCGAGTTACCCCTGATGATTCGGGGCTCTGGACGCCCGAAATATCCGGGGTAACTCGGGTCCGGGGTAACTCGGGTTCGGGTTCCCGAAAAACGAACCCGAGTTAGCCCTGACCCGAGTTACCCCTGATGGTTCGGGGCTCTGGACGCCCGAGTTATCCGGGGTAACTCGGGTCCGGGGTAACTCGGGTTCGGACTCCCGAAAACCGAGCCCGAGTTAGCCCTGACCCGAGTTACCCCTGATGATTCGGGGCTCTGGACGCCCGAAATATCCGGGGTAACTCGGGTCCGGGGTAACTCGGGTTCGGACTCCCGAAAAACGAACCCGAGTTAGCCCTGACCCGAGTTACCCCTGATGATCGCGAGAAATCGCGGCCAGAGCCCAGAGCCTCAGCCTCTTCCTGCGTCCTTCCTCGAGCCTGGTCGACCTGGGCAGGCCCTCGGGGCCCAGAGCCCCGGCGAAAAAACGCCCGTGGTGAGAAAAAGTGTCTGAAGGGGCCCCAGGACACACAAATAAATACACACAAATAAAACGATTGCCCATATTTACTATATTTTCTGGGTTTCTGTCTTCCCCCCCACTTCCCATATTTTCCCATATTTTCCTGGGATTCGACGATTAATTGTGTCTGTGTGTTTTTTCCTCTCCTGAAAGTCGCCGCGCCAGGATTTCGGGGCGCCCCGCCGCCGTCTGCCCGCCCGGCAGCCACCGTGCAAGGGGCGCCAAGGAAGGAAGGAAGGGGCTGCTCTGGCCACGGCGAGCCCCGCCCACGAACAGGTCCCCCGCCCAGACTTGTGGATGCCACGACAGTGGACACTCCAACAATCCTAGCATTGAACTCAAGTTGTGTTTCACATGTGTCAAACATGTTCTGCAAATGCTTCAACCATGTGCTTGACATATGTAAAACAAACTGAAGCATCCTTCAGACATCTGGGAATGATTTAGCAGCATGCTTCCTCTCCCGAGGAGCGGCCCGAAAACCAGAACCCCCTCCCGAGTCCAAAGAGTAATGCCGACTTCAGCGTCTGGACTGCAGTCTGGGCCGCCACGAGCCTCGCTCGGGCATCCTCGGCGCGCCCCCGCAGTCTGCTGGCGGCGCGGCGAGGGGGGTACTGGGGAAGGGGGGAAGGCTCCTTAGAAGGCGCCGACCTGACATCTACAGAGAAGGCCCGCATCTCCTAAGCAGCAGGGGTGCTCACGAGTCTCGCTTCTAAGAAGCCCTCCCCCCTCCCCCCTAACCCCCTCCTGGCCATCGCTCGGACGTCCATTCCCCGTGCATTTTTCCAGATCGTGCGTGTATCTTGTTCGCGAGGCGATCAAATATGCTCCTCGCTGGGCCTCGCCAAAAAAGAAAGGCACACGTCCGAGCGATGCCAGGCCTCTGCGCGTGGCCGAGTCCGGGCCGCCGCGAGAGCTCGCTCGGGCATCCTCGGCGTGCCCCCCCCCGCCGTCTGGCAGACCGCCCCCCCGCTTCGGGCGCCGCGCCCCAGAGGCGCGCCCCTGCGCGGCCGCCTCCGCGCCCCGGAGCCCTCGCGCCGTGGAGGCGAGCGCTCTCCCAGGGCAGCTCCCTGGGCATGCCGGGCCAGCGAGGCGAGGGGCTGCACGCGGCAGCCGCGGGCCGCAGCTCGGGACGATCGGCACGGGCACGGAGAGCACGGGCACGGTGCCCAGCTGCAGTGTCCTGTTCGTTTTGAACAGGTCTCGCTGTCCGCGCCGCCGCGGACGCTCTCGTTTGAAGATGAACGATCGCCTACCCAACAGAGGCCGCAGTCGGTTTTGGGCAACACCTGTTGTTGGGCATTGTGCCCATGTCTTCCGTACCCATCTCGGGCGTCCGAAGCGGCAAGGCCTGGCAACAGCGGGCCGCAGCAGGGCCCGGCATTCCGCGGCGAATCGGGCAGAACACCACGACGGAACTCGAGGCGGCGGGGCACGCGCGAAACGTCGACGGGGCGCCTCGCCCTCCCAAGCCGCAATGCGCGGCGAGCGAGCATCCTCGCGCCCCCCGAACACACGAGCGGCGAACATATCCGACTCCGTGCCCTCGCGGTCTGGATTCGGAGGCACGATCCCGCGGACACGGGGTCGCACAGATACGCTCCACGCGGGGCATCCGCGAAGAATCGCTCCGTATCCGCAGGGTCGCTGCCAACGGGCCTGGCCTGCGAGGCCGTGGATACCCAGAGATCCGGAGTCGGGTTTTTCGAATGAGTGGGAAGTCGAAGCAATACGACGGTGCCAAGCCGAAGCAACAAGCCAAGCGAACAGGGAAACGGTAACGGCAGCTCCCAAGGATGAAGGACCGATCCAGCGCAGGAACCTGGGTCCACCAGCAGACCGAGGGGAAAACGCCGACACACACTTGTTTGTTGTCAGCGCAGCGCAGTCAGAGCCCTGTGGCGGAAGCAGAGACGAGACGACGGACTCACGAGCGACGGACGCAAAACGAGCGACGGACGGAGGGCGACGGACAGACGAGCGACGGACACGACGACGCACACACACAGACACATTTCACGCCGGCGGCCACGCGCGCAGGAAAGTGGCGCTCTCGAGCCCTCCGTGAGAGCGAAGCGGAGGCACAGAGAGCAGGGGCGGAAGGATGGACCAGGGGACGCGTCGGCCAGGGCGGCGAGAGCGGAACGGCCGCCCACACACACACGACTCTCCTCCTCCTTTCCCCGCCTTCTCCTCCTCCTCCTCCTCCTCCTCGTCCTCGTTTCCCTGCTCCTAAGAAGCTGGATGCACATGTGGAAGACCCGGAAACCCGGCCATAGAAGGGCCGAACGCCGGACAGACATCTGGCTGCCTGTGCAGCCAGCTCTCGCACAATTCGGCGGCCTCATGCGGATGCAGCTTGCCTTGCCGATACATTACCTCCAGATGCACTCCAGATCGCCAGCAGAACCGACCACACGCAACCCAACAAACTGAGCAAGCACACAGCCATGCTTCCGCAAACCACACCTATCTGTATCTCTGGTTGGTGGAGTCCGCGCGGGAGCATCGAGTCTTGCCCAGTTACCAAGCTCCCGGTTCGCCACAGCGCCAATCACAGCTTGGCCGCGCATGCGCCCCTCGCGTGCTCCTTTCGCCCTCCTTTCTGACAGTTCGGCCTGCTCATTGCTCCGACTCCTGCATGCCACGCACACCCTCAACGACGTCGCCCCTGCCACTGTTCAACAGATGCTCAGAGAAAGCGGAAAGCGTCGCCTTCGTCAACGATCACCACGTCCCAGGGAGCCTCTTGATCCTCCCCAGCAATCCCAGCTTGAGGCAACGGTTCATCGACCTCGCTAGGGCTGTCATCGTCGCGGCAGCCTCCAGAGACTTCAATTGATGCGGAAGCGAAACGATCCACATTGATGCCATTCATGCTTCCCGTTATCCTGCTCCTGCAACTACATCTACTTTGCACCCTCCTGCATCTCCCTCTGTTCTGTCTGTTGCTTCCTGTCCCGCGTTATTCCAATGTTATCCTCTGAATGTCTCCGAGTATTCTGATATTCGTCCTCATACTACCCCGCGCCTCCTCACATCCTACCCCTCATCCACCCCTCACCTTCTTCGTCCTGTCTCCTCCTCGTCCCCCCCCCTCCTGCTACTCATGCTGCTCCTTCTCCCTTCTCCTTGTCGTCCCCATCGCCCTCCGAAACCTCCTCCCCGTCTTCCCCCTTCCTGGCCTTCCCCCACGTCACCCCCCCCTTTCCCGTCAGCTCCTCCTGCTCCAGCACCGCAAGCTGATCCTCCTCTGAGGTGGTACGGAAGCGAGGGGGGGCTGGCTCAAAGGGGGGGGGGGGCATTTTCTTATTTCTCATAAAAGGGGACATCTTGACTCGGAGCCAGCGACGCCTCGCCGATCGAACTGCGCGAGAGGCCCTCGGCAGCATCACCGCGCGGCCCTGGGCAGGCACGGGCGCCCAGGCCCCGATCGGCGAGGCATGGGCGACTCGGGCGAAAGGGGGGGATAGCAAAGAGGGGGGTGAGAATCAGCTTACGTAGCTGATATTCCCGGCGCCTCCTGGCGCCGGAGGCGGCTATGTATCGAGGAATGGGCCCCTCGGTGGGGCCGAAACCAGCTGCATGCAGCAAATTTCGTAACCCCCCCTTTCCCAATCCCCCCCGTTCGTCCGGCCCCCACCTCGTCCCCGACTTCCCCGCTCGAGGAGGCGGGAGGTCGGGGACGAGGCGGCGGGGCGGGTAGAGGGGGAGGAGCAAGGGTGGCCGTTTGGCGGAGGGAGGGAAGAATCGGGAGCGCAAGCAAGGTCCAATTCGAGAAGGAAAACGGGGCGCTGGGGCGCCCTGTCCCTTCCTGTTCTGAGCATGCTCGGCCGGGCCGCACGGACGAAACCGACCACGTGCCGCGAACCCTTTGGGCGACCTCCGAGAGGAGGAGGCCCCCTACCTGCGCTGCTCCTGGCTTCGGCCTGTGCGCCACGGGAGCGGCCTCCGGCGCTCCTTGGCCGCGCACGAACGGATCCCCGAGGATCGCATCGGACGAAGTGACCTCGACCAGAGGAAGGCCCGGCCCGCTCCCCGTGTCCCCCCCCCGCATCGGCATGCTCACGCCAGGCGTCGCTTCGCACTCCGCAGTGCGCGGCCGTGGCCGCAGCCGCCCGCGCGGGGGCGGCACAGCGCGCCATCTCTGAGCAAGAATCGACGCCTGGAGGGCAGGCCAACTTGTCAAAGACCGCCCCCTCGCCTCCGCGCCCCTGCCGAGGCAGCAGCGGCAGCCCCGCTGCCGCCAGCCGCCGCAACGTCCGACCTCCCACCTCCGACCTCCCCCGCTTCGGGGCCCCGAAACCGTGTGGGGACGGACCACGTGGTGACCTCGGAGCCCCAAGCGACCTCACCGCGCGGTCCTTGACCGCAGAGTGCTGGGGACCCTGGAGGTCCCAATCGTCCGCGACGTCCTCGGAGCACGATCCGAGTCCCAAAACCGCGCGGTGACCCCGAATCCCCACTGACTTACCACGAGACGTGGTCACCACACCAACCTGGGGGGCCCCGACCCCCCCCCCCACGGCGGAGGCGAGCCGCGGTCGTGGTCTGGGAGCCCGTCTGGTCCGACCTCCAACCTGCGACCTCAACGACGACGACGACCACCACCACCACCACCACCACCACCACAACCACCACCACCACCACCACCACCACCACCACCACCACCACCACTACCACCGCCACCACCACCACGCCGACGTCGCCGCCCCCGCCGCCGCGGCCGCCGCCGCCGCCGATCCCCTTACAACGGAGGCGGGGACGCGGGCGTGGCCCGGGAACCCGCCGCCGCCGCGGCCCGCCGCCGCCGCCGCCGTCGGCGCCGCTGCCAGCGCCGCCGTCGTCCAGCGGGCCGCGGGCGGGGCCGCTGCCGCTGGCCGCTGGTCGGGGCCGTGGCCGCCGGCGGTAGCGGCCGCGGCCCCGCCCGCTGCCGCTGGAGCGGCCGGGGCCGCGGCAGCGGCGGCGGCTCGCGGAAAGGGCGCCGGCGCAGGCCTCGCTTGCCCTGCCGCTGCCGCCTCCTCGTGGGGCGCGCGGCGCCGGCCGCCAGCCCCGCGGTGCGGAGAACCGCCGGCCCCCGCTGCCCGGGAGCGGAGGCGTGAGGCCTGGCCGCGTGGAGGGCAAGCGCAGCATCTCGATGCCGCCCTCGCCGCTCCTCTCCCTCGCACCTCCTCCTCTCCGTCTTCTTCTCCTATCACGCCTCCCCCCTCCCTGCTCGCAGTCCTCCGGCCTCCGTCTCAGCCACCTGATTCACTGGTGGGGGAGGGGGAAGCGAAGGTCGGTTTTGGTCTCGGCTCGGGGTAAACAGTCGCCCCATACTCCAATCAGTGGCCTAAGCCAAAGCAAATCCGAGAGCAAAGAGGAGGAACATATAATCGCTCGGCGCGAATAACCTCATATGCATCTCAATTCCCGGCGCTTCTGTCTGCTATTTCCTTGACTAAAGGAATACCAGTATGTGGCGACTGAATGTTCCCAGGCGGCTCCTCCTTTAGGCGCCCATATGCCAAGCCTGCTATATCGCTCGGGACATCCCCAATCTGGGCGCGAATGGGCCAGTGTAACACCTGTGGCATTTTTTCCTTTCGGAACTAATGCAAGCTCCTCGTTCGGGAAATCCTCCGGATCCGCTCTGAACGCAGGAGCGTCTGGGCCGCCCAACAGGCAAACCGTTTGAGACGTCCTCACAGTCTGGGCGCAAGCGGGCGAATGTAGAACCCCGTGGCAGCCTTCCCTTGGGGTGCCCAAGCTCCACGCCAGCTCTTCGGCGGTGATCATGGTTCGCGTGTGGACGATCAGACTGTTAGTAGTATGTGCGCATGAGTATGATTATCATGTGGCAGGGTATGAAGAATGGGTGGGATTGGTTAATCCATGGGTGTATCTGATTATCGGCAAATCTGAGCATCAGTTGACATGAGTGGCAGTGAGTCAAGATAACAGCGGATCTGAATGTGGGTAAATCTGAGTGCGTGTGAGCCTGAGTAACCCTGTGCCCCTGAGATTCACACGGTGGGGATAACAAACTCTGGGGTCCAGGGAAGAAGATGAACAATTGCCCGACAGGTCGCAGCATGAAGGACGTTGAGGAGGTTGATGAGGATGTTCCTGAGATGAGGATAGGTAAGGGAAAGAGAGGGAGGAGCTGATAACCACAATCGTATGGTAGTAGTAGTAGTAGTGGTAGTAGTAGTAGTAGTAGTAGTAGTCGTCGTCGTAGCCGTAATCGTAGTCGTAGTCGTAGTCGTAGTCGCAGTCGTAGTCGTAGTAGTAGTAGTAGTAGTAGTAGTAGTAGTAGTAGTAGTAGTAGTAGTAGTAGTAGTAGTAGTAGTGGTAGTAGTAGTAGTAGTAGTAGTAGTAGTAGTAGTAGTAGTCGTCGTCGTAGTAGTAGTAGTCGTAGTAGTAGTAGCCGTAGCCGTAGCCGTAGTAGTAGTAGTAGTAGTAGTAATAATAGTAGTAGTAGTAGTAATAGTAGTAGTAGTAGTAGTAGTAGTAGTAGTAGCAGTACTAGTAATTGTAGTAAACTTAGTAGTAGTCCTAGTCGTAGTAGTAGTAGTAGTAGTAGTAGTAGTAGTAGTAGTAGTAGTAGTAGTAGTAGTAGTAGTAGTAGTAGTAGTAGTAGTAGTAGTAGTAGTAGTAGTAGTAGTAGTAGTAGTAGTAGTAGTAGTAGTAGTAGTAGTAGTAGTAGTAGTAGTAGTAGTAGTAGTAGTAGTAGTAGTTTTAGTAGTAGTAGTAGTAGTAGCACAAGCGGAGTCCACAACAGACCCCTGGCCGTGCTGATATTGTGTCATGGTGATGTGATGATGGTTGATGATGGTTGATGATGGTATTGGTTGATGATGTTAGTTGATGATGATGGATGATTGATGTGATGATGTTGGATGATGATGATGATGGTTGTCCATGTAGTGGTCGTGTAGTGGTAGTGTACTGGTAGTGTAGTTGTAGTGTAGTGGTAGTGTACTGGTAGTGTAGTTGTAGTGCAGTGGTAGTGTACTGGTCGTGTAGTGGTAGTGTAGAGGTACACAGCAGTGGGCTGGGGACAGAAGCAGCAGCAGTAGACAGAAACAGCAGCAGGGGACTGACGTGGCCCTCCAGGTGCAATGCAAAGAAGCGAATCCAGCCGTGGCAAGTTGCGAGCACTACCCCATCCTCCATAGCTGGGTGGCGAAGCCGTTACGCCGAGGAGCGGTTCCTCCTCATCCGTGGCAAGTTGCGAGCACTACCTCATCCTCCATAGCTGGGTGGCGAAGCCGTTACGCCGAGGAACGCAGTAGGGGACAAACCAGGACCAGGCATCCATGCACCCTAGGAGACACCCAAGACGCCCCAACAGGCCTCTGAAGACGGACCTAGGGAACCCCCAAGAGGCCTCCCCAGTGGGACCCAGGGGTCCCTCAAGACACCAAGAGGCTTCCCAAGACGGACCCAGGAGACCCCTAAGAGACCCAGAGCCTCCCAAGACGGCTCCATCCCTCCCTCTCTCCCTCTCTCTCTCCCTCCCTCCCTCCCTCTCAGAGCCTCCAAAGACGGACCCAGGAGTCCCCTAAGAGACCCAGAGCCTCCCTCCCTCCCTCCCTCCCCTCCCTCCCCCTCCCTCCCCCTCCCTCCCTCCCTCCCTCCCTCCCTCCCTCCGTCCCTCTTCCCATAGCCATTTTTGGCCCAAGACGGCTCAGGGAGGATGCCTCGCTGTGACTGGTACCGTGCTAGGCACGTCCCTGGGGTGCTCCTCCGCAGCACTGTGGTGTTGTGCTTGGACTGCTATGGGGAGCGCCAGGACGAGCTCGAACCGGGGCAGGAGCCTGACGACAAGGCTTCAGGAGACAAAAGACAGAACTGGCGCCATCCTGACCAGCATGTCTTGCCGAATCCAACCGTGCAAGTGGGACCATCCTGACCAGTACCGTACGGGTTCCTAGGGATTCCCTACGATTCCTAGGGATCGTCAGGATTCCTAGGGATCCCTGGGAATCCCTAGGAATTCTGAGACTCCCTACGGGTTCCTACGGATTCTGACCCAGACCCCTGCTCAGGCGGAAGAGTGGCTGTCCGCCTCCGAAGAGTCGGACGAGGAAGAGGTCTTCGAGCCCAGCGAGGGCGACGAGGTCGAGCCTGAAGCGGAACCAGAACCAGGTAAAGAGGCCCCCGCAAAACGGCAAAGGACCCAGTAGGCAGTGCCAGGTGTGCGGTGAGTATGGGCATACTGCCCACTCCTGCCCAAGGTTGGCCCCGAAGCCCTACGCTCTTGTGAGACGCAGCCACGCGGTGAAAGACATCCGCTCTTTTGTGGAGGATGCGGACCACGCGGGCGGGGTCAAGGTCACTGGCCTGCCAGGGGTGCACGGCAGCGGGAATAAGCGGGAGAGGTACAAGGGCCACTGCAGCCGGGCGCCTACGAAGAGGTCCTGCCAGAGGGAGGCTGGCCTGGGCGGGGGGAAAAGCGCGGGAAAGGTGCGGGAAGCAGCGCTCCGCGGCACGCCTGAAGCGGAAACGCAAGCAGGTGCAAACCCTGAAGGACCAGCGGAACTACAAGAGGAGGGTCAGGAAGCAGGAGGCCTCTGTCACCGAGGACAAAGACAAGCTTGGTACTCTCGACTGTGCGAACCTCAGGCGGGAGAAGACGGCGTTCTCCAGGCTCTGCACCTTGGGGTGGGCGTACAGGCCTTCCTCTTGCCCAGCTTGCAAGCAGAAGGGCCTGCGAATGGAGTTCTGCAAGGACAAGTTTTCTCCCTTGCGTTTCAAATGCGACAGGCACAGCTGCAAGAGGCGGTGGTCACCGTTGCGCTTCACTTTCCTGCGGCAGGTGAACATGCGGGGTGTGGGCTTGCAACAGATCATAATTATCATCTTTCCGTAAGGACGGAGAGGCAGGATACGAAATAAGGCAGATTTTGTATCATTCGCTGTTCTTCCGTAGGCTGTTTGGGCCAAGCCTCAGAGCTGAGGGCTAGCAAAGCCGAGTCCACGCTCCCAACGCGTGGGAGGCAAGACGGATAGATTTCAGATCAGATTTGAGTCTGCGAGGCCAAAAAACGAGAGGTTGGTCTACTTCAGTACTTCCTCGCAATGGCGTCTGGCGATGGTGGGCAAGCGTTTGCGAATGTTCTCGCGAGCCTTGATACACCAGTACCGCAAGCTGGAACTCCACAGGCCGTGGGTGGACCAGCTACTCCAATAGGCTCAGGCGGTGGCAAGCGGAGAGGTGGCGACCCCACGGAGTACACCGACGTAGCCACGCTGATGGAGCAGCAAACTCGCATGATGGAGCAAATGGCAATTACAAATCAGGAACTACAGCGCCAAGCACAACAGCAGCAGCAGCAGAATCAGCAACTCATGGGCCTGTTGGCGCGGCTATCCCCCCCAGGATTGGCGCTGGGAGAGCAGCAGCCGGCAGTTGCACCTCAGGCCCCACAGGTGGAAGTGGAGTATTTGAAAAAGATCCCCGACCACATTCAAAAGCAGTTGACTCATTTCATGCAAGACTTCGAGAAGTCGATGGCCAAGATAACTCGCACGCGAGTCACCATCGAGAAGCTGAGCAACGACGTGCAAGTGCTGAATGACAAAGTAAATCGGCGATACCCCCCAGGATGTCGGGCTTTCAAGACCAGTGAAACTGAGACAGAGTTGGACAATGTATTAAAGGGATGTGTGGATCAGGATTCATCTCTTGCCATTGTGCTGCCACGTGGCAGTTCGAGAAGGGAGGCGATGAGAATAATCCACCATGAAACTACATTGTTTTTCAAACAAGTGCAACTCGACGCCAAAGAAGAGCTTCGAGATGTGCTCAAAGTGGCTGGCAGTAAGGATACGTTCATCCAGGAGGGCACGAAGATCATGCAGAGCGTGACGGACGACAGAGGAGCGTCCCTCGGCCTCGACTCCACTCGCTCCAAACCCTTCGACCCGAAGTTCGTAGAAAGGAAGCTCGACTCCATGTGGCACCAGATGGTCGATAAAGAGGCGAAGAAGGAGGAGCAGAGGAAAAAGGAGTTGGAGAAGCAGCAGAAGGAGAACCGAAAGAAGGAGGAGGAAGTTTTCAGAAGCAAGCCAGAAGACATGTTTGACGCCATGATTTCCAACAAATTAGAGAAGAAACTTGAAGAGAAGGGACTTGGCGGCATGGATGTGGATAACTCCGGCAATAAAGGAAAAGTGACAATCGCGCAAGTAGTAGATGCAGCTTCAAAAAATGGACGGGCCCCCGAGGGGGCTCGGGGGCAGAAAGACAAGGGGAAGAGCAAAGGCAAGGGCAAGGACCACCCAGAAAAAGGAAAGGGCAAGGAGAAAGGCAGCGAGAAAGGCAAAGGAGCTGGAATGAGCAAGAATGGGAAAGGCAAGTCAGCTGGAAACAAGAAAGGCAAGGGTGGCCAGAAGAATGCTTGGTATCCCAAGGGAGCAGGCAAGAACGGAGGCAGCAAAGGAGACAAATATGGAGCAATACGTACAGAGAAAGGTGCAAACGGCAAAGGCAAGAAGGCTGGCAAGGCAGGTGGTTGGAACACCACATGGCAGGAGCGTCCGTGGAAGAATGGCTATCGTTGGTGACGTTTCGCCGGCGAGAAAACACAGTTCTTGCATTCGACGCTTCAGACAAAAGTGTGTACATACCAACGGACATCCCATGGCCAGTGGTGTGGCTTCTTAGCACGTTTCACAACAAGTACGTTTTTGATTCGGGGAAGCTCCCGAAATTAGATCAGGTGCGAAAGGATTTGAATGATTTCGTCAATCGCTTCCGCTGGAGATTCACTTTGGGGAGCCAGTCTCATCCCGACAGGCTGGCATACAGATTACGGGGCTGGCGGACACCGACAGGCCCAGCAAACTTGCCAGCTGAGGTTGAATTTTGGTTGAGCCGAATGAAACACAATCTCATGAGTTCGGGCGCTTCGGCCATTCAGCGACTTCGGCATAAGAAGCGCGGAAACGTCTATCCGTTGATTCGCTTGGCATTTGCGTGGCTGGAAAGCTCAGACTATGTACCCATAAAGAACGACAAGGAAACAGGCTACACGCTTGTCCGGCGAAGTGACAACACCCAGATCGATGAAACGATTTTGAACGGACCTCAGTACCAGGAGGTTTCAACCGACCCAATCAATTTTGACAGCGTGGCGCGGTCTCATGTGAAACTTGCATAAGACATAGAGAAGTATGAAGATTTCCCCATCGCTTCGGATATCACCCGATTCCTCAAAGCTCCGAGGCACACTTACAAAGCACACCTTTTCAAAACATGCAAGACACACAAGGCGCCAGAACCGATTTCATTTCGGAACGTGCACGCGGCAGGCAAGTATGCCTTCGCAGGGCTGTCGCATTGGCTCGGCAGAAGGCTTCGCGACGTCATCAAGCGGTATCCTCATGTGGTGCGGGACTCCGCCGACGCAGCCAGGAAACTAATGCGTACAAGACTGGATCCGAGAGACCATTTGTGCACAATGGATGTGAAAGAGTTTTTCATGTCAGGAACAACGGAAGAGCTCGTGAATGACATCCTGCACTTCTTCTCTGGGAGGCTGCGTGTGCTCATTGAGCGCGCATTGTATTTACTGCTTGATAATCAGTTCATTACGGCGTCCACGTTGCCAGGCCGGTGCTTCAAAGTAGTGCTCGGTACGGGCATGGGCCTCCCTCATTCGGGAGACGTGGCCGACTTAGCATTGATTCGCCGAATGGAAACATGGGCTGTTGCAAATCTTACGCGTTTCAGCATTAAGCAGTACTTGAGATTCAAAGACGACATATTCTTGATCTGGAAACACAGTTCGCTTGGAGGCCAGTTCTGCAGCGAGCTCATGACCAAGTCAGGGTATTTTCGCCTAAAGGTTGTATCTCTTTCCATCCAGTCTGTGGAATGGCTGGAACTAGAAGTAGTGAGGGTCGCGGGTACCGTTGCGACAAAACCTCGTTTTAAGCACACGACCTTGGCTGTTCCCCTTGCCCCCAGTAGCGCCCACCCCCCGTCTGTGCACAGGGCGTGGCCACGGGCAAGGCTGGGGGCACTGCGGACTCTGTGCTCGAACCCAAGTTTTTTTGAAGAAGCGCAGTGCGAGTTGAGAGAACGATTATCCCAATCTTTTTCTGCTCAGTATGTGGATCGCGTCCTCCGCCCCCCCGCCGAAGACACGGGCAGGGGCGCTCGGGGATCGAATTCGAGCACGCTGTGGCTGAAGTTGCGGTATTCCCCCGGGCTTCAGCAAAGCCTGCAAAATACACTAGGTCATTTTCTCAGGCATGACGGGTACAGCGCGGTGATACTCAGGGCCATGGGGTGCGTGCCCGACGTACGTATCACGAATTACAGGGGCCTGCCAAACATGCATAGTTTGTTGGCGAGGCTCGCACATAGACCACACTAGGCGGCAGTAGGGGATGGTAGGCGGGATAATCATAATTATCATCTTTCCGTAAGGACGGAGAGGCAGGATACGAAATAAGGCAGATTTTGTATCATTAGCTGTTCTTCCGTAGGCTGTTTGGGCCAAGCCTCAGAGCTGAGGGCTAGCAAAGCCGAGTCCACGCTCCCAACGCGTGGGAGGCAAGACGGATAGATTTCAGATCAGATTTGAGTCTGCGAGGCCAAAAAACGAGAGGTTGGTCTACTTCAGTACTTCCTCGCAATGGCGTCTGGCGATGGTGGGCAAGCGTTTGCGAATGTTCTCGCGAGCCTTGATACACCAGTACCGCAAGCTGGAACTCCACAGGCCGTGGGTGGACCAGCTACTCCAATAGGCTCAGGCGGTGGCAAGCGGAGAGGTGGCGACCCCACGGAGTACACCGACGTAGCCACGCTGATGGAGCAGCAAACTCGCATGATGGAGCAAATGGCAATTACAAATCAGGAACTACAGCGCCAAGCACAACAGCAGCAGCAGCAGAATCAGCAACTCATGGGCCTGTTGGCGCGGCTATCCCCCCCAGGATTGGCGCTGGGAGAGCAGCAGCCGGCAGTTGCACCTCAGGCCCCACAGGTGGAAGTGGAGTATTTGAAAAAGATCCCCGACCACATTCAAAAGCAGTTGACTCATTTCATGCAAGACTTCGAGAAGTCGATGGCCAAGATAACTCGCACGCGAGTCACCATCGAGAAGCTGAGCAACGACGTGCAAGTGCTGAATGACAAAGTAAATCGGCGATACCCCCCAGGATGTCGGGCTTTCAAGACCAGTGAAACTGAGACAGAGTTGGACAATGTATTAAAGGGATGTGTGGATCAGGATTCATCTCTTGCCATTGTGCTGCCACGTGGCAGTTCGAGAAGGGAGGCGATGAGAATAATCCACCATGAAACTACATTGTTTTTCAAACAAGTGCAACTCGACGCCAAAGAAGAGCTTCGAGATGTGCTCAAAGTGGCTGGCAGTAAGGATACGTTCATCCAGGAGGGCACGAAGATCATGCAGAGCGTGACGGACGACAGAGGAGCGTCCCTCGGCCTCGACTCCACTCGCTCCAAACCCTTCGACCCGAAGTTCGTAGAAAGGAAGCTCGACTCCATGTGGCACCAGATGGTCGATAAAGAGGCGAAGAAGGAGGAGCAGAGGAAAAAGGAGTTGGAGAAGCAGCAGAAGGAGAACCGAAAGAAGGAGGAGGAAGTTTTCAGAAGCAAGCCAGAAGACATGTTTGACGCCATGATTTCCAACAAATTAGAGAAGAAACTTGAAGAGAAGGGACTTGGCGGCATGGATGTGGATAACTCCGGCAATAAAGGAAAAGTGACAATCGCGCAAGTAGTAGATGCAGCTTCAAAAAATGGACGGGCCCCCGAGGGGGCTCGGGGGCAGAAAGACAAGGGGAAGAGCAAAGGCAAGGGCAAGGACCACCCAGAAAAAGGAAAGGGCAAGGAGAAAGGCAGCGAGAAAGGCAAAGGAGCTGGAATGAGCAAGAATGGGAAAGGCAAGTCAGCTGGAAACAAGAAAGGCAAGGGTGGCCAGAAGAATGCTTGGTATCCCAAGGGAGCAGGCAAGAACGGAGGCAGCAAAGGAGACAAATATGGAGCAATACGTACAGAGAAAGGTGCAAGCGGCAAAGGCAAGAAGGCTGGCAAGGCAGGTGGTTGGAACACCACATGGCAGGAGCGTCCGTGGAAGAATGGCTATCGTTGGTGACGTTTCGCCGGCGAGAAAACACAGTTCTTGCATTCGACGCTTCAGACAAAAGTGTGTACATACCAACGGACATCCCATGGCCAGTGGTGTGGCTTCTTAGCACGTTTCACAACAAGTACGTTTTTGATTCGGGGAAGCTCCCGAAATTAGATCAGGTGCGAAAGGATTTGAATGATTTCGTCAATCGCTTCCGCTGGAGATTCACTTTGGGGAGCCAGTCTCATCCCGACAGGCTGGCATACAGATTACGGGGCTGGCGGACACCGACAGGCCCAGCAAACTTGCCAGCTGAGGTTGAATTTTGGTTGAGCCGAATGAAACACAATCTCATGAGTTCGGGCGCTTCGGCCATTCAGCGACTTCGGCATAAGAAGCGCGGAAACGTCTATCCGTTGATTCGCTTGGCATTTGCGTGGCTGGAAGGCTCAGACTATGTACCCATAAAGAACGACAAGGAAACAGGCTACACGCTTGTCCGGCGAAGTGACAACACCCAGATCGATGAAACGATTTTGAACGGACCTCAGTACCAGGAGGTTTCAACCGACCCAATCAATTTTGACAGCGTGGCGCGGTCTCATGTGAAACTTGCATAAGACATAGAGAAGTATGAAGATTTCCCCATCGCTTCGGATATCACCCGATTCCTCAAAGCTCCGAGGCACACTTACAAAGCACACCTTTTCAAAACATGCAAGACACACAAGGCGCCAGAACCGATTTCATTTCGGAACGTGCACGCGGCAGGCAAGTATGCCTTCGCAGGGCTGTCGCATTGGCTCGGCAGAAGGCTTCGCGAGGTCATCAAGCGGTATCCTCATGTGGTGCGGGACTCCGCCGACGCAGCCAGGAAACTAATGCGTACAAGACTGGATCCGAGAGACCATTTGTGCACAATGGATGTGAAAGAGTTTTTCATGTCAGGGACAACGGAAGAGCTCGTGAATGACATCCTGCACTTCTTCTCTGGGAGGCTGCGTGTGCTCATTGAGCGCGCATTGTATTTACTGCTTGATAATCAGTTCATTACGGCGTCCACGTTGCCAGGCCGGTGCTTCAAAGTAGTGCTCGGTACGGGCATGGGCCTCCCTCATTCGGGAGACGTGGCCGACTTAGCATTGATTCGCCGAATGGAAACATGGGCTGTTGCAAATCTTACGCGTTTCAGCATTAAGCAGTACTTGAGATTCAAAGACGACATATTCTTGATCTGGAAACACAGTTCGCTTGGAGGCCAGTTCTGCAGCGAGCTCATGACCAAGTCAGGGTATTTTCGCCTAAAGGTTGTATCTCTTTCCATCCAGTCTGTGGAATGGCTGGAACTAGAAGTAGTGAGGGTCGCGGGTACCGTTGCGACAAAACCTCGTTTTAAGCACACGACCTTGGCTGTTCCCCTTGCCCCCAGTAGCGCCCACCCCCCGTCTGTGCACAGGGCGTGGCCACGGGCAAGGCTGGGGGCACTGCGGACTCTGTGCTCGAACCCAAGTTTTTTTGAAGAAGCGCAGTGCGAGTTGAGAGAACGATTATCCCAATCTTTTTCTGCTCAGTATGTGGATCGCGTCCTCCGCCCCCCCGCCGAAGACACGGGCAGGGGCGCTCGGGGATCGAATTCGAGCACGCTGTGGCTGAAGTTGCGGTATTCCCCCGGGCTTCAGCAAAGCCTGCAACATACACTAGGTCATTTTCTCAGGCATGACGGGTACAGTGCGGTGATACTCAGGGCCATGGGGTGCGTGCCCGACGTACGTATCACGAATTACAGGGGCCTGCCAAACATGCATAGTTTGTTGGCGAGGCTCGCACATAGACCACACTAGGCGGCAGTAGGGGATGGTAGGCGGGATAATCATAATTATCATCTTTCCGTAAGGACGGAGAGGCAGGATACGAAATAAGGCAGATTTTGTATCATTCGCTGTTCTTCCGTAGGCTGTTTGGGCCAAGCCTCAGAGCTGAGGGCTAGCAAAGCCGAGTCCACGCTCCCAACGCGTGGGAGGCAAGACGGATAGATTTCAGATCAGATTTGAGTCTGCGAGGCCAAAAAACGAGAGGATGCGGACAACGCGGGCGGGGTCAAGGTCACTGGCCTGCCAGGGGTGCACGGCAGCAGGAATAAGCGGGAGAGGTACAAGGGCCACTGCAGCCGGGCGCCTGCGAAGAGGTCCTGCCAAAGGGAGACTGGCCTGGGCGGGGGAAAGGCGCGGGAAAGGTGCAGGAAGCAGCGCTCCGCGACACGCCTGAAGCGGGAACGCAAGCAGGTGCAAACCCTGAAGGACCAGCGGAACTACAGGAGGAGGGTCAGGAAGCAGGAGGCCTCTGTCACCGAGGACAAAGACAAGCTTGGTACTCTCGACTGTGCGAACCTCAGGCGGGAGAAGACGGCGTTCTCCAGGCTCTGCACCTTGGGGTGGGCGTACAGGCCTTCCTCTTGCCCAGCTTGCAAGCAGAAGGGCCTGCGAATGGAGTTCTGCAAGGACAAGTTTTCTACCTTGCGTTTCAAATGCGACAGGAACAGCTGCAAGAGGCGGTGGTCACCGTTGCGCTTCACTTTCCTGCGGCAGGTGAACATGCGGGGTGTGGGCTTGCA
The DNA here is from genome assembly GCA_963575745.1 of Prorocentrum cordatum. Classification (NCBI taxonomy): domain Eukaryota; class Dinophyceae; order Prorocentrales; family Prorocentraceae; genus Prorocentrum; species Prorocentrum cordatum. The sequence continues at coordinate 685,575 of CAUYUJ010020193.1, forward strand.
ACAGGTCGTGGCCATCTTGGAGGCGTACTATGGGGTGCATTGTGAGACTCCTGGCAAACCGCCCTCTGTGCAGATGGTCTCCAAGATCTTGGGCTACAAGTGGATTGGAGGGGGCAAGCTCGTCCGCAAGGTCGTGCACGACATCGGCCATGCGGAGGCCAGCTACGGCAAGCACCTGCAGTCTGAGCGGAAGCTGTCTGGCATCGTCGAGGTGGATGCTACGTGCATTAGCTCGTTCTGCTGGAAGGACTCCAGGTTTTCTTTTTGTTGGGCCTTCGCCTACGATGCATATCAGGAGAGGGGACGGAGGAAGGAGGAGGGAGGGGGTATGATGTCGGCGCGAATGCGCCCACCTCCAACCCCCCTCCCTCCTCATTCCTCCTTCCTCTTTCGCCCTTCCTTATCTGCATCGTAAGCTTAACTCCCAGGTACCACTACCAGCTCTTCGGCGCCGTCCAGCGGCAGCGCCAGGATGGGCATGGCTTGCAGGCTTGATCTACCAGATGGCCCCAGGCAAGACCAAGCGGGCGTCTGCGCCCCCAGTGGAGGATCTCGAGAGGGTCAAGGCCTGCGGCGGTTTCGAGTGCATTGACACGAGGCAGGCGGACTGCATGGTGTCAGATGGTGCGCGGCTGTACCCAACGGTTGCGAATTCCCTGCGGGTGCCCCATTACCATGTCGCTCATGGCAAGGGCGTTTGGGCGCGGGAGGTTCGCAGGGGCAGGAAGCCGCACCTCAGCGCCCATTCGGGGACCATCGACAACTTCTGGACGCAGCTCAAGAACGCCATGCCTTCTCTGAGAGTTACCACGCACCCGAAGACGCAGGATGTCAACCCAGAGGTGATGCGCTACGTCCACCAATGCTCCATGCGCTTGCACAAGCAGGACGTGCCGCCATCTGATCTGATGAAGCAGGTGGGCGCGTATGTGAAGGAGCACACTTTGCAGTGGGTGTAGTCTGGGACGTTTCCAGACCGCGGGCTGAGGGCACTGTGTAGCTGTAGTGTTACGATCCGCCTACAGGGCAAGAGGAAGGAGGAGGGAGGGAGTGCGGGAGGGAGACAGGGAGGGAGGGAGGGGTGGAGGGCAGAAAAAGTACGCTCTCTTGCCCTCTGGGCAGGACGAGGAGGAGGAGGAGGAGGAGTACACGTGTTTATGTTCATAAGGGTCCCTTGGGTTCCTAATAATCCTAAGGGTTCCTAGGGATTCAGAGGGATTCCTAGTCATCCTCAGGGTTGCGATTGGTCCCTATGGATTCCTAGGGATTCCTAAAGGCTTCTAGGGATTCGTATGTAATCTTACTCTCAGGGGTTCCTAAGGGCCCCTAGGAATTCCCAGGGTTTCCTACGGATTCCTATGGATTCTTAGGTATTCCCAGGGGCTCCTAGGGTCTCCTAGGGTATCTTACTCTTAGGGTTCCTATGTGTTCCTAGGGAGCCCTAGGGATTCCTAGGTACTCCTGAGAATTCCTAGAGATTCCTAGAGATTCCTATGGACCCCTATGGATTCCTAGGGAATCTTACTCTCAGGGATTCCGTAAGATTCCTAGGGGTTCCTGGAGATTCCTAAGGATTCCTAGGGAGTCCTAGGGGTTCCCAGGGAACCCTCGGGATTCCTAGGGAATCTTACTCTCATGGGTTCCTACGGGTTTCCTAAGGGTTTCTATGCAGTCCTAGGGATTCCTAGGGAGTCCTAGGGGTTCCTAGGGATTCCTATGGCATCTTACTCAAAAGGGTTCCTGTGGGTTCCTACGGATTCATACGGATTCCTAGGGATTGTTACGGGCTCCTAGGGATCCCTGAGGATTCCTACATATTCGTAGGGTATCTTATTCTTAGGGATTCCTAGGGAGTCCTAGAGATTCCTAGGGATTCCTAGGGAGTCCTAGGAAGTCCTAGGGAATGCTAGGGAGTCCTAGGGAATATTGCTCTTAGGGATTCCTAGGGGATCCTAGGGAGTCCTCGATAATCCTAGGGAGTCCTAGTGGTTCCTATGGATCCCTAGGAATTCCAAGGGGCTTGTTTTCCCAACCCTCCTGCGTTGGGCTCTCGTTTTAAATAGAGCACTGCTCGCGCGTCTCCTTGCCTCACCGTCTCCTTCCCACCGTCTCCGTCCTACCCCCTCCCGTCCCTCTCTTCCCCCCTGCCTCCTACCTGGTCATCCCTGTGCCACTTTCGAGGGCTGCTGGGGGCTGCGATCTGTGAAACTGTCGCTATTTTCGAGGGCTGCTGGGGGCCCCAGCACAGTGGGTACACACCGCAGATTCAAACTAGACCTTGCCATCCCCGGGGGGCTGCGATCTGTGAAACTGTCGCCACTTTCGAGGCCTGCTGGGGGGCCCAGCGCAGTGGGTACACACCGCAGATTCACAAATTAGACCTCGCCATCCCTGGGGGGCTGCGATCTGTGAAACTGTCGCCAATTTCGAGGCCTTTTCTTTCTTTCTAGCTCATGAGGACCAGATCCGAAGGAGAGCACTGGCAACGCGAAATCGAAACGAAAAAGCGTAGCACTCTTAACTGCCCACGGGGTTGTTCCCTGATGAGGCTTAACCTACGAAGCCGACGTAAACTGCTAAAAGATACGATCCACTCTCGGCCAGATGCCGCACGGACCCTGCCAGCACAAGCCCGATGCACGCAGCACCCCGAAGGCTCGGCTAGCCTGAGGTACGTGGACCCTTGCCTTTGCTGGGACCTCTACCTCTCGAGCGACCATGCTTTCCTTTCCCCCCTCCGCGCGGCCTCCTAGGGATATTTACTGTCGGAGGGCCGTCCAAAAAATTCGGGGGATCAAAAACTGCCTGCTGTGCATTCGAGCTTTGAGTGAGAGGAGGGGCCGAAGACGAGGACGGAAGGGAGGAGGAAGCAGGGGGAAGAACAAAGCCTCTTGACCTCAGCTCAGCCAGGCGCGAACTCATCTGTAGGTCTCTCGGGAGCCCTTCTACCTCTTCGAGTGATCGTCGACATATTTGCTGAGGATCCTCTCGAGCGGGCCGCGCGGCGGGGCGCCAACCAGCCTCTTTCCACCCTCGGACTCCACGAGCTGGACGAGCCACCTCTGCACCTCCGTGTAGTGGCTGTGGCGTGGGTCCGCGTACCACATCAGTGTGCACATCGGTGTGGAGCCCTCCTCCTTCTTGTGTACTTTCACCCTGAAGTGCGTAATCAGTTGGCCGACCGCGTTCGGACCGTCGAACTTGCTCAACACCTCGTTGAAGAACTGCAGCATCTCCTCGCTCATCTTGGCTTCCTCCTTTTGCGTTGAACCTGCCGACGCCGTCCTCGTAGCTCCGTAACCGAATGCTGCCATGAATATCTGGACGTGCGCCGCGCCCCTCGACTTGTGATCCTGCTTCTCGCCTGCCTTTTCCTTTGCCTTTAGGGCCGCCGAGTCGTCGTTGTACTTCTTGCCTGCTTGCTGGCTGACTGCCACCACTCCCACTGCCACTGGTAGCTCGTATTTCGTGTACAGCAGGGCGCCGAGGTCGGCGATGTCCTTCGTGTTGGTCAGCACCAGCTTCACCATGGGCAGCATGATGTCGTCCTTGCCGCCTTTGTGCTTCTTCTTGTCCCTGGCCGCGACCTCGCCCTTTTCCTCCTGTTCGTCTGGTTTGCGCCCGCCTCCAGCGGTGATGGACTGGCTGCACCACGATGGCATGGCGAGCTTCGGTTCCTGGTCCATCCCCTCTGGCATACCTGCTGGCTGGTTGGCTCTCTGGGGTCGGTCCAATACTGCCTGGCAAGTGGTTCGACACGAGATGGCTGCAAAGATCATCGAGGGTGCCGCCTTCGTATTCACAGCATAAACATTGTAGTGATCTGGGCATTTTGAGAGGAAGGAGGGTGCGTGCTGCTTCTCTTTGACAGTGCCCACGTTTAAGTGCGCGCGATAAATGCTGTGCTGCTGTTCTCTGCGACGCAAATGTTTGACGACAACTGATACAAATATTCGTCGGAGTGATAACGAAGTAGAGGTTACGAACATGATGTGCCGACTTTATGTGTGATAAATACGCTGGCCTCGTAAGAAAAGTGGCCCCGCATTCAACCCCATTTTTACTATGCCTGCATATGAAGCCTTCCGATGGGTCCCGCTCATGTGGCGGAACGACAACTGGTAACGAAGCCCGCTCTTGGAATCCTGGTGGCGGGATCCGCCTGCCGAACTCTCGGCTCCTCAGCTCCGTGAAATCAATCATACAGAAATCCTCCATCGCTTCCTTGTCAGCGAAGAGGGCTAGATTCAAAGCAATCGGCTCGATCATGCAGTCTGGCAATAACTCTGCTGCTTGGTCCAAGTCCGCGGCCATTTGCTGCAGCCACGGCGAGGCGCATTGGGATGGACGTCCCGCGCAAAGCTGCGGCCTAGTGTCGAACTGAAACTCCCCGAAAAGAGCAACTAGCACCTGGGTATGGTGCTCAGGACGTCGACCCCACGTCTGATAAAGCTTTAGGCGCCTAATCCTCATCTCCTGGTTGCAGGGAAGTATTTTCCAGAACCATAGGATTTCTTTATTAGTGAGGCTCGTGATATGCTCCCCCTCATAGTTAGCCGCTTTCCCACCCATTGCTGCTCTCCCCAATCGGCTTAAACACGAGTCCAGGATGTCATAGTCGAATTTAGACAGCGGGAAACTCTCCAAACCAGATAGCAAAGCGTTTTGAACAAACCCGATGAATAAGCATCTCCTCCACCTCCTCGCTAGTCCCGTTAGCTTCCACATTCCACTAAGAGAGTGAAAACCAGTACGTGCAGCAGCGCATCTACGAACAACTTCGTTCCTAGCCGAGTCCCGCATGGTAATGAATGGCCCCAGGTAACGAGCTTCCTCCCGCACAGCTCCCTTCAACACAAGATCACCCGCTCGGATTCTGGCACGTCCGAGATGACCCCGTTGGGCAAAGTGTACGAGAAACTCCTGCTTGCTGGCATTCTGCGCATACCCATGCATGGAAAGGGCCTCGTCTAGGTCCCTGTCCACTTGCACTAGCTTGTCCAAAAAGGAAGATAACGAGTCTCCTGGATCAGCAATAACGAGCTTGTTCAAATCATCTGCGTATTTCTGAAGTGAAGTATCTACCATCCATCCCTTCCATTCCCCCACCAATAGCTTCGATCTGGTATCCCATGTCCTCAGTTCCCTCCCCCACGTAAGAATCGGGAAGTTAAAGGCGCCCACGAAGGCAGAGACAATAAACGGGTCGCCCATACAGCCACCTTGTCGGGGCCTGACTAAAAGTGGGCCTTCTGCTGCTTCAAATCGAATCAGGCTCTGCCGAAAGCGCTGCTTACAGATCTGATAATCCTCTGGCTTCGCATGAAGCTCAACAACTTGGTCCAATGTGTTGTGGTGTGTACTGCCGAATGCATTACTTAGATCTTTCAAACAAACTGCGTGCGTAAAACCTCCCTCCCGAAGTCGACGACTCATAAGTTGCGAACATAGAACCGCCTCCTCCCGACGACGCCCCTTGACGAACCCGTAGTCCATGACCGATGGTTCCCCACGCAATCGACGACCGAAGTACCCTTTACTAACGGTTGGAAGGATGTGAACAACTCGGCGTCCTCGGGGCCCCTTGAGGCTGGACTTGCGCAGTCCACAGGCAGAACTGGTGTGCCAATACAATGGAGTCTGCTGGTGCATCCTGATCTTTGCCAGGCCAACGTTCACCATGAACTGAAAAGTTAAAGTGCTCGGGGGCTCATCAGAGGCTCCACCCCCTGCAACTTGCGGGGCATCTTTTCTCTGCTTGGGCAAGAAGCACATGTGCCACAATTCTAAAGGAGCGGTCCCAGGGGGAACCACTTTGCGCTTCTGTGCCCGAATTGTGTGCCAGAGAATCGCTGAATAATCTGCCTTTGCCAATTCAAAGAGCTCAGCATCAGGAAGCCATTGAAAGTGCCCCTCTTGTTCCTCACGAAGAGCCTCCCACTCAGCTTGCTGCACGGCCATACCACCTTCATGGCCTGGCAATGTCCAAACCTCGAGCCACTGGTGAGCAGGAAGAGGACCTGGCCGAATGAGTGCTCCGTCTCGTTTTTTTGGGCCAATCCTCGTTCGTGCTGCCAGGCGTGTGATCCTCATGGCCTCCGCTGCTCGCCTCTGCTTCCACATCTCATTGGCTTCGTCCAAGAGCTGCCGTTGACGTCGACGTTGAAACTGCCTGCGGGCCATCTTCAACTGCTTGGTCAGTCTGGCCAGCTCTGCGTCGATCTGCTTCACCTCGTCCTCGCTGCCCTCGAACTTTCCTGCTCTGATCACTGTTCGCTGTTGTAACAAATATCGTCGATCAGCACAGTGTTGCGAATAGTCTTCGCATAGAGGCGGCCGCATAGCCGTGGAAAAAAACTTCTCACCTGCCGAAATCAAATGCCTTTCCAGCGTCTCGAAGATATCGTCTGGCGATGCACTTTCTTTAATGTATCTCGGGTCCACCGTCTGTAGTGAATCACGAACGTGTTCAAGAAACTCTCGCTTGTGGGTGCCTTTCTTGAGGGCCATCATAAGAGCGTCACGTTCCCATCGCAAGGCGGGTTCCGTTTTGACTTCAGGAGAATACTTAGCATAATTCATGACGCACACCAGTGGTAAGTGATCTCTGGGAGCCGCGCCACGTTGTAGTTGCAACTTAGCACCCACCTTCGGGATAGTCCCACAAGTGATGGTCATAGCGTCCATGTCCGCTGGATAACTGAGATAATCTATTCGCGAGCTGTATGTGTCGCCGAAGAAAGTCGGTGAGCTCCTTCCTCCCACCGTGTTGCCTGCTAGAAGCCTGTGTTCTTCCAGAACTGCTCGAAACAGTGCACCTGCTCCGTCCTCTGTGCGCTCCAGCGTCGGGATACCGATAGCACCTGAACGCAGATCCACACTGCCCGAGCCTCGCTTCTGTAAACCCATCCCATCATTCAAATCACAGAAAATAAAAGGCGTTGAACGTGTCGGTGTTTGAGCCAATATATCTTGGAGCCAGTCTCGCAAGATCCGTACCGTTCTGAAATAAGCTCGTTTTTTTGGAGTCGCATATCTCGAGGCGGAAAGTAAAGAGAGACAAAAGTTAGATCTTGTCGTCCACGCTTGACCCGAACTGCAATCGCTCTCCCTCGCGCTTCCTGCGGGGAACACCAGCTGGCCACAATATGGTCCTCCTTCAGGCCCCCGCCGAGCACGATAGCGCATCCACAACTAGAGTTCGCGTGCGGGCTGGGACCAAAAGGCGCCTCGAGAAGCAATCGTCTTGCTACACGTCGTCGAAGTATCTGACTGCCTGTATGGTTCTGTCGGTAATCTACGGACTGCGTTCCAGCTAGAAGCACCGCGTCGAAATTCCGTAACTCTGTGACAATCTCCTCCTGCCTCGCGCCCGTGCAGCTCTGCGGGTTCCAGCCCAGGATTCTCAGTCTATGCATCCACGCTGAACCGCATCTGCGTATCTGGTCAAAGAAACGCTCTGGCAGGAGGCAAATCTGGGTGGGCAGCTGACCCACTTGCAATCATAAACTCGAGCCGACAGGGCTAATTTCGAGGCCTGCTGTGGGGGCCCAGCACAGTGGGCACACACCGCAGATTCAACTTAGACCTCGCCATCCCTGGGGGGCTGCGATCTGTGAAACTGTCGCCACTTTCGAGGCCTGCTGGGGGGCCCAGCTCAGTGGGTACACACCGCAGGCTCAAATTAGACCTCGCCATCCCGGGGAGAGGGGGGGCTGCGATATTTGAAACTGTCGCCACTTTCGAGGCCTGCTGGGGGGGCCCAGCACACATTAGACCTCGCCATCCCTGGGGGGCTGCGATCTGTGAAACGGTCGCCACTTTCGAGGCTTGCTGGGGGGCCAAGCGCAGTGTGTACACACCGCAGATTCACAAATTAGACCTCGCCATCCGTGGGGGGCTGCGATCTGTGAAACTGTCGCCAGTTTCGAGGCCTGCTGGGGGGCCCAGCACAGTGGGCACACACCGCAAATTCAAATTAGACCTCGCCATCCCTGGGGGGCTGCGATCTGTGAAACTCGGTCGCCACTTTCGAGGCCTGCTGGGGGCCCAGCACAGTGGGTACACACCGCAGACTCAGATTAGACCTCGCCATCCCTGGAGGGGGGCTGCGATATGTGAAACTGTCGCCACTTTCGAGGCCTGCTGAGGGGCACAACACAGTGGGTACCCACCGCTGGTTCAAGCTAGACATCACCATCCCTGGGGGGCTGCGATCTGTGAAACTGTCGCCGCTTTCGAGGGCTGCTGAGGGGCACAGCACAGTGGGTATCCACCGCATGTTGGCCAGCTACTCTTGCCACTTCATGCACATGGGTTGGGTACGTTGCAGGGGAGCTGCGGGGCAGGAGGAGGCGGCGGAATCGGAGGAGGAGGAGGAGGCGCATGAGGAGCAGGACGTTCGGCGCTCGCGCGGGACGTCGTTGGCGTCGTCGCCGCCGTAGTAGAAATTCCCAACCCTCCTTGGTTGGGTATTCGTTTTGAATAGAGCACTGCTCGCGCGTCTCCTTCCCACCGTCTCCTTCCCACAGTTTCCGTCCCACCCCCTCCCGTCCCTCTTCCCCCCTGCCTCCTACCTGGTCATCCCTGTGCCACTTTCGAGGGCTGCTGGGGGCTGCGATCTGTGAAACTGTCGCCACTTTCGAGGGTTGCTGGGGGGCCCAGCACAGTGGGTACACACAGCAGTTTCAAACTAGACCTCACCATCCCTGGGGGGGCTGCGATCTGTGAAACGGTCGCCACGTTCGAGGCCTGCTGGAGGGCCCAACACAGTGGGCACACACCGCAGATTCAAATTCGACCTCGCCATCCCTGGGGGGCTGCGATCTGTGAAACTGTCGCCACTGTCGAGGCCTGCTGGGGGGCCCAGCACAGTGGGTACACACCGCAGATTCAAATTAGACCTCGCCATCCCTAGGGGGGGGCTGCGATCTGTGAAATTGTCGCCACTTTCGAGGCCTGCTGGGGGGCCCAGCACAGTGGGTACACACCGCAGGTTCAAGCAAAAACCTCGCCATCCCTGGGGGGCTACGATCTGTGAAACTGTCGCCACTTTCGATGCCTGCTGGGGGGCTCATCGCAGTGGGTACACACCGCACACTCAAACTAGACATCGCCATCCCTGGGGGGCTGCGATATGTGAAACTGTCGCCACTTTCGAGGCCTGCTGAAGGGCACAGCACAGTGGGTACCCACCGCAGACTCAAAATAGACACCACCATCCCTGGGGGGCTGCGATCTGTGAAACTGTCGCCGCTTCCGAGGGCTGCTGAGGGGCACAGCACAGTGGATATCCACCGCATGTTGGCCAGCTACTCTTGCCACTTCATGCACATGGGTTGGGTACGTTGCAGAGGAACTGCGGGGCAGGAGGAGGCGGCGGAGTCGGAGGAGGAGGAGGCGCATGAGGAGCAAGACGTTCGGCGCTCGCGCGGGGCGTCGTTGGCGTCGTCGCCGCCGTAGTAGAATGTCCCAACCCTCCTTGGTTGGGTATTCGTTTTGAATAGAGCAGTGTGGTCTCCACTCCTTCCTTTCTCCTCCCCCCTCCCTCCCTGCCTCTTCCTGTCTTGCCTGCGGGGGGCTGCGATCTGTGAAACTGTCGCCATGTTCGAAGCCTGCTGGGGGGCCCAGCGCAGTGGGGGCGACGCGCTGATTCAAACTAGACCTCGCCACCCCTGGGGGGCTGCGATCTGTGAAACTGTCGCAATTTTCGAGGCCTGCTGGGAGGCCCAGCACAGTGAGGGCGACGCGCGGGTTCAAATTAGACCTCGCCATCCCTGGGGGGCTGCGATCTGTGAAACTATCGCCATTTTCGATGCCCGCTGGGGGGCCCAGCACAGTGAGGGCGACGCGCGGATTCAAATTAGACCTCGCCATCCCTGGGGGGCTGCGATCTGTGAAACTGTCGCCATGTTCGAGGCCTGCTGGGGGGCCCAGCACAGCGAGGGCGACGCGCGGATTCAAATTAAACCTCGCCATCCCTGGGGGGGCTGCGATCTGTGAAACTGTCGCAATTGTCGAGGCCTGCTGGGAGGGCCAGCACAGTGAGGGCGACGCGCGGAATCAAATTGAACCTCGCCATCCCTGGGGGGGCTGCGATCTGTGAAACTATCGCCATTTTCGATGCCCGCTGGGGGGCCCAGCACAGTGAGGGCGACGCGCGGATTCAAATTAGACCTCGCCATCCCTGGGGGGCTGCGATCTGTGAAACCGTTTCATTTCCGAAGCCTGCTGGTGGGCCCAGCACAGCGAGGGCGACGCGCAAATTCAAATTAGACCTCGCCATCCCTGGGGGGCTGCGATCTGTGAAACTGTCGTCATTTTCGAGGGCTGCTGGGAGGCCCAGCGCAGTGAGGGCGACGCGCGGATTAAAATTAGACCTCGCCATCCCTGGGGGGCTGCGATCTGAAAGTGCCGCCATTTTCGATGCCTGCTGGTGGGGCCCAGCACAGCGAGGGCCACGCGCGGATTCAAATTAAACCTCGCCGTCTCTGGGGGGGCTGCGATCTGCGAAACTGCCGCCACTTTCGATGCTTGCTGGGGGGCCCAGCACAGTGACGCAACGGGCGGACCCAAATAAGACCTCGCCATCCTGGGTGTCTGCGATCTGTGAAACGGTCGCCACGTTCGAGGCCTGCTGGGGGGCCCAGCACAGTGACGCCACGGGCGGGCCCACACCAGACCTCGCCATCCCTGGGGGGCTATGATCTGTGAAACTGTCGCCGCGTTCGATGCCTGCTGGGGGGCCCAGCACAGTGGCGCCACGGGCGGACCCAAATTCGACCTCGCCATCCCTGGGGGGCTGCGATCTGTGAAACTGTCGCCACTTTCGATGCCTGCTGGGGGGCCCAGAACAGTGACGCCACAGGCGGACCCAAATTCTACCTCGCCATCCCTGGAGGGCTGCGATCTGTGAAACTGTAGTCACGTTCGCGGCCCGCTGGGAGGCCCAGCACAGTGACGCCACGGGCGGACCCAAATCAAACCTCGCCATCCCTGGAGGTCTGTGATCTGTGAAAGTGTCGCCACTTTCGAGGCCTGCTGGGAGGGCCCAGCACAGTGAGGCCACGGACAGACTCAAATTAGACCTCGCCATCCCTGGGGTGGGCTGCGATCTGTGGAACTGTCGCCACTTTCGAGGCCTGCTGGGGGGCCAAGCACAGTGACGCCACGCGCGGGCCCAAAATAGACCTCGCCATCCCTGGGGGGCTGCGATCTGCGAAACCGTCGCCACGTTCGAGGCCTGGTGTGGGGCCCAGCACAGTGACGCCACTGGCGGACCCAAACTAGACCTTGCCATCCTGGGTGTCTGCGATCTGAGATCACCGCTTTCGAAGTGGCGAGGGTTGCTCAGGGATTGCAACTAATCAGCTTTATCTAATCTTTGTCCTGAAGCCAGTGTTCTGCGAGTCTCCCTACTTCCGTCTGCAGACATATGTAACCCTCGCTCCGTCATCGCCCCCCCTATAATGTGTCCTAAACAATTTGCGCCCCGCGTTTGCGCAAGGGTTGGGTACGTCGCCAGGGTAAGTGTGTCCCCAACCCTCCTTGGTTGGGCATTCGTTTTGGATAGAGCCGCGTGGTCTCCACGTCCTCCTCCCCCCCCCCCTCCCCTGCATCCCGTCCCGCCTCCCTCTTGCCTCCTCCTGTCTTGCCTGCGGGGGGCTGCGATCTGTGAATTTGTCGCCACGTTCGAGGCCTGCTGGGGGGCCCAGCACGGTGGCGCCACGGGCAGACTCAAATTAGACATCGCCATCCCTGGGGGGCTGCGATCTGCGAAACTGCCGCCACGTTCGAGGCCTGCTGGGGGGCCCAGCACAGTGACACCACGGGCAAACTCAACTTAGACCTCGCCACCCCATGGTGGGCTGCGATCTGTGGAACTGTCGCCACTTTCGATGCCTGCTGGGGGGCCCAGCACAGTGACGCCACGGGCGGACCCAAACTCGACCTCGCCATCCCTGGGGGGCTGCGATCTGTGAAACTGAGGCCACTTTCGAAGCCTGCTGAGGGGGCTCAGCACAGTGACGCCACGCGCGGGCCCAAAATCGACCTCGCCATCCCTGGGGGGCTGCGATCTGTGAAACCGTCGCAACTTTCGAGGCCTACACCTCGCCATCCCTGGGGGGGCTGCGATATGTGAAACTGTCGCCCACGTTCGAGGCCTGCTGGGGGGCCCAGCACAGTGACGCCACGGGCAGACTCAAATTCGACGTCGCCATCCCTGGGGGGGGGGGGGTGCGATCTGTGAAACTGTCGCCACTTTCGAGGCCTGCTGGGGGGCCCAGCACAGTGACGCCACGGGCAGACTCAAATTAGACATCGCCATCCCTGGGGGGCTGCGATCTGAAACTGTCGCCACTTTCGAGGCCTGTTGGGAGGGCCCAGCACAGTGACGCCACGGACAGACTCAAATTAGACCTCGCCATCCCTGGGGTGGGCTGCGATCTGTGGAACTGTCGCCACTTTCGAGGCCTGCTGGGGGGCCCAGCACAGTGACGCCACGCGCGGGCCCAAAATCGACCTCGCCATCCCTGGGGGGCTGCGATCTGCGAAACCGTCGCCACGTTCGAGGCCTGCTGCGGGGCCCAGCACAGTGACGCCACGCGCGGACCCAAATTAGACCTCGCCATCCCTGGGGGGCTGCGATCTGCGAGACTGTCGCTACTTTCGAATCTGCCGGGGTGCTCAGCGAAGTGACGCTACACGCAGATTCAAATTCGACATCGCCATCCCTGGGGGGGGGGCTGCGATCTGCGAAGCTGTCGCCACTTTCGAGGGCTGATGGCGGGTCCTGCGGAGCGAGGCACCGCGCGGACCTGAGCGGGATTTGTCGTCTTTGGGGGGCAGCGATCTGCGAAGCTGTCGCCACTTTCGAAGGCTGCTGGTGGGTCCTGCGGGGTGAGGCACGGCGCGGACCCGAGCGGGACCTCGTCGTCCCTGGGGGGCTGCGATCTGCGAAGCGATCGCCACTTTCGAGCGCTGCTGGTGGGTCCTGCGGGGTGAAGCACCGCGCGGACCTGAGCGGGACCTCGCCGTCCCTGGGGGGCTGCGATCTGCGAATCTGTCGCCACTTTCGAGGGCTGCTGGGGGGTCATGCGGAGTGAGGCGCCGCGCTGATATGAGCGGGACCTCGCGGTCCCTGGGAGGCTGCGATCTGCGAGACGGTCGCCACTTTCGATGGCTGCTGGTGGGCCCTGCGGAGTGAGGCACCGCGCAGACCTGAGCGGGACCTCGCCGCCCCTGGGGGGCTGCGACCTGTGAAACTGTCGCCACTTTCGAAGGCTGCTGGTGGGTCCTGCGGAGCGGGGCACCGCGCAGATCCGAGCGGAACCTTGCCGTCCTTGAGGGGCTGCGATCTGCGAGACGGTCGCCACGTTCGAGGGCTGCTGGTGGGTCCTGCGGAGTGAGGCACCGTGCGGATCTGAGCGGGACCTCGCCGTCCCCAGGGGGCTGCGATCTGCGAAACGGTCGCCACTTTCGAAGGCTGCTGGTGGGTATTGCGGATTGAAGCACCGCGCGGATATGAGCGGGACCTCGCCGTCCCTTGGGGGCTGCGATCTGCGAAACTGTCACCACGTTCGAAGGCTGCTGGTGGGTCCTGCGGAGTGAGGCACGGCGCGGACCCGAGCGGGACCTCGTCGTCCCTGGGGGGCTGCGATCTGCGAAATGATCACCACTTTCGAGCGCTGCTGGTGGGTCCTGCGGAGTGAGGCGCCGCGCGGACCTGAGCGGGACCTCGCCGTCCCTGGGGGGCTGCAATCTGCGAAGCTGTCGCCGCTTTCGAAGGCTGCTGGTTGGTCCTGCGGAGTGAGGCACCGCGCGGACCTGAGCGGTACCTCGCCGTCCCTGGGGGGCTGCGATCTGCGAGACGGTCGCCACTTGCGAGGGCTGCTGGTGTCCAGCGGGGCGAGGCACCAGGCAGATCTGAGCGGGACATCGCAATCCTTGGGGGGCTGCGAGCCTCACGAATGCCGCTCGCAGAAGTACATGCGCCCATGTCGCGTCAACACCTCCGTATACCCCCTCCCAAGCTACTCATGCCCCACATTGTGCAGGGGTTGGAATACCAAGGGGTTTCAACCATACCCTGCATGCATACATACTACACAGAACATACATACATTACTACGTAATAGATCCATACATACATATATACAATATACACATAAACGATACCACACATCACGGGGGGGTCATGACGAGCATTTTCCAGCGATCGGAAAACCGATGTTAAAAACAGTTCGCCCGTGGGGGGGGGAAAGATAGTAGTCGTAGTCGTAGTCGTAGTCGTAGTCGTAGTAGTTGATGGTAACGAGAATAATGGTGACGTGGTAGTACTAGTCGTGCTCGTAGTCGTTATAGTCGAAATTGGTGATGCAATGATCACGGGCGGTGATGATGCGGTGATCCACGATTCGTACTTTCCCTGGTGATTATGAAATTCGGCCCCGCCGCTCCCCACCGCCGACCAAAGCTGCACTGGCCGGAGATAATGAACACTCAGGCCTTGAAGTGGAGGATGCTTTCTTATCCGGGGCATGCGGTTACGAGTGGTCTGAGCATGATGCCAGGAGGAAGGAGGCAACAATGAGGAAGTGAACGCGTCAAGAATCCCGTACCGAAGATGGAGAATAGTCGAGAAAACAAGATCATACACATAACCCGGTGGAGATCCGCGCGGAGGGCCAAACGTTTACGTTTGGATTGCCTTGTTGCGAGAAGCAGACGCAAAAGGCAGGCACGTAAACTTTCCTCGGTCCGCAGCAGTCGCGGATTCCTTGCATCGCTGCCGCACACCCCTCCCTCTGCGCGCGTGGCGCGCGAGCCATGGCGACGGGGGGCTCCACCAGGGAAGGCCCAGCGCAGATCCAGGAAATCCGCGCGGACCTCTGAACACATATTTGAAGGGGCCCAAGGACACACAAATAAATACACACAAATAAAACTATTCACTATATTTTCCCACATTTTCTGGGTTTCTGTCTTCCCCCCCACTTCCCATATTTTCCCATATTTTCTGGAGAATCGACGATTAATTGTGTCTGTGTGTTTCTTTTCCTCCTGAATATTGTCGGCCCCGCTATGGACTCCGGGCTGGGCGCCCCCGTCGCGTGCCGACCAAACTCCTCCCGGACCTCCCCCGCCGCCTCTGCAGGGGGCGGGCTGCCTGGGCTGGCGGCGTGCACAAAGGGGTCGAGGGAGGGGGGACAATTCCTTAAACGGCGGCTGTCTCTTAGAAGGCGCCGGCCGCCGTTTCAGGAAGCCAGGGGCGTTGCGCTTCTTGCAAACACCCAGCAGTTTGTTAGAAGCACGGAGCTGCTTCTTAGAAGCAAGCGTCGCTTCTTAGAAGCAAGCCGCTCGCTTTTTCAAAGCACGCCGGGAAACATTCCAAGAAGCAGCCGCAAGCTTCTCAGAAGGAGCGCCCACGCCTTCTACGAATGGGGGGTGATTCTAAACATCCTCCGACCCCTCCCCTCTGCGCGTGGGAGACTGAGGTTGCACACGCAATATCAATCACACGCCGCCGTGGGGAACAGATCGGCGTGTTAACGTTGAGGCACGACCGGAACTTCGGGCAAGCGCAACAAGGATAAGACGCTGACTGGCCCCAACGGCACCGTATCATTGATACTCGTTCGCAAACGGCGAGAATGATGTCAGAATGATGCTGGTTCGAAATGCGTTCCACGACTGTCCAAAGTATCTGAAGGCTACAGCTCTTGCGTTCTATGTGGAACGTTCGGACATGTTCGAAATCGACGTGCTCCTCTGACTTCCCCATACGGATATGGCGAGTTCGGGAAACCCTGATACCAAACATGTTGTCATCTCGTCGGGTCGCACCTTTTATTCCCGCCAGCTTCCGCTGTCCGAAGTAGCCTCGTTTTACTCCCGCCGCCCCTGGCGAATGTTCAACCGCCTTCCGCCGAGGAAGTACTACCACCCCTTCGATTAGGTCGGGCCTGTCTCCCTTACAGGGGGATTTTGCACGAAAGTCTAAAAAAATCCCCCAAAAAAAACAAAACTAAACAAACATGGTCAAACAATCGTCCCCAAATCATTTTGTACTATTTCTGAATTTTCCACCTGTAGAGGGACAGGCTCGACTTAACCCTTCAATGCCTCGAAAGCGAATCTCAAATTTCCTGGAACGCGTCATTTATTTTCGCCCCCGGACGCATTTAGGCTGTCCGCTGGGCTGTTCGCCCCTCGGCTGTTTTTTTATGTTTGCTGGGTTCTCCACAAGCCTGTCCTGTCTACTGCTCTGTCAGATAGGCGGCCCACTCATACCGGAGGGTCCCCAAGGGGGGTTTTGGGAAGGTGGTTTCCAAGAGGGGTCCCCCAGGGGCTTCGCACCCTCTGTTTTGACGAGGTTCCGAAGCCCCAGGGGGGCTCTCTGGAAAACCCCCTCCCCCCAAACCGCCTTTGGAACACTCCGGTCGTGTGCCCTGTCCTCTAAGCTGGCCACCCGTTTGTCTTCAAATGAACGACGATCAGAAACGCGCTCCAAGCGAGACGCCACAGCGACCTTACGATGCTTGCGCGTGCCGCCAGCGCGGCACGCCAGATTGGGAACGAAGGCGCTCACGCGCGATTTTGCTCGAACAACTTACGCGCGAACGGCGTCTATGACGACCCCGTTTTTGGCCGTCGCTCATCTGTGTCGTTCGCCCCGCAGCCCTGCTCCCGGCCCCCCGGTGTGGCCGTGACGCCGTCCCGCGCCCACTGCCGAGGCACTTCGGCCGCGGCTGCCCGCACCTGCGCGCTCATCCTGGCATGCCCTCGGCGGTGCATGCCCTCGCCTCCCTCCTGCCCTCCGCGGCCGCCCCCCCCACGCGCCCCTCCTCCTGCAGCCCGACGGATACTCTGCCGCGCGCCCTCGGCGACTCGAACGCCCGTGGGCATTGCCGCTTCCGTGCTGCTCTTCCTCTTCCCCCCCTCACAAGTGCTCCACACCTGGCTTCCGGCCCCCCGACGCCCTGATTTGTGGTCACAACGTCTCGGGTCGGGCGAGAGGGGGGGATGGTAAAGGGGGGGGGTGAGAATCAGCTCACACAGCTGATTTTCCTGGCGCCTCCCGGCGCTGGAGGAGGCTATGTATCGAGGAATGGGCCCCTCGGCGAGGCCGAAACCAGCTGCATGCAGCAAACTTCGTAATCCCCCCTTCCCCAATCCCCTCCCTTCGCCCGGTCCGAAGCGTCGACCCCCGCAGGTCTCGACCCCTTCCCCGGAACTGTCCTTGTTGTCCCAGCTCCTTCTGCTGGCGCTCCCGAGGTCCAGAAGGGCCCCCCGGAGGAGGGAGGAGGAGGAGGAGGAGGGAGGAGGAGGGAGGAGGAGGAGGAGGAGGAGGAGGAGGAGGAGGCCGAAAGCGTCCAAAGACACCGCCAGCCGTGCGTTGGCTTCGCAGCGCGCGGAAGCCTGTGCAGTCCGCCCCCGCTGCCAGTGCAAGCCTCGACCACCCGCCCCATATAAAGGGGCCCTGGGACACACAAATAAATACACACAAATAAAACTATTCCCCATATTTTCCCATATTTTCTGGGTTTTTTTCCTCCCCACCACTTCCCATATTTTCGCATATTTTCCTGGGAATCGCCGATTAATTGTGTCTGTGTGTTTCTTCCCCTCCTGACCATAGGGGGCCCGGCGGGGTTCGGCGGCGGCCCCGCTCGGAGCGCCGAGGAGATTCCGCGCGAGGTCGAAGGAGACAAGCACTGCGCCGCCCCTGGTGGCAAAGCCCCTGGGCGGGTGGCGGGGATGGGCCCCCGCCGCCAGAGGAGGAGCTCTCCTCTCCCCCCTTTTTTCCTCCACTTCTCCTCCCCCCGCCTCCTCTTCGCCCTCCACTTCCGCCTCCTCCTTTGACGTTGAGCAGACTTGAACTATATGTATTTCCCTCTCCTCCTCCACTTCCTCCTCCTCCTCCTCCTCCTCCTCCTCCTCCTCCTTGTCATATTCCTCCTCCTCCTTCTCCTCCTCCTGCTCCTTCTCCCCCTCCTCCTCTGCATCCTTTTCCTCTCCCCCACCTCCGCCCTCCTCCCCCTCCCCTTCCCCCGGCTCGCCTTCTCACTCCTCCACCACCTTTTCCTCCGACCCCTGATTCCTGATTCTAGATGGCGCGAGAAGTCTCCGTTTGCTGGCCCCCCACCCCAAGGCCAGTCGCCCTGGGGTCGATCAGCACGAAAGCCTGGTGGCCCGCGGAGAACCGCTCCACTGGCCGCTGGCTGCAACGTGTTTTAACGTGTCGTGGCACACGTAAAGAAGAAAGCCAGACAGACAGACAAAAAGACAGACAGGATGGGGAGGAGAAGGGAAAATACGAATGACCATGTCCTCGAAAGGGGGATGTGAGCAGGGGGATCTGTGTGCGGCAGCGTGTGGCGGGCTGAAGCAGCAACGCGTGGTGGGCCGAGTGCGGCCAGAGCTGGGCCCAGGGGCTCGTGGCAGGGCCCTCCGCCATCCCGGTCAACCGGCCCTGTCGGGCCAGCGCCCCGGCCCCCTTCAAGGGGGCGCCTTCAAGCAGAGGCGCCCAAGGGGGCGCCCAACGCGACAGAGGGGGCGCCCAACGCCCAGCGCAGTCGAGCGCCCAAGGGGGGCGCCCCGGGCCGCTTCAGGCAGAGGCGCCCAACGCGACAGAGGGTTGGGGGGCAGCCGGTCGGCCTGCGACGACGCAGAAGTAGGGAAGCCTGGGCCTTCCCGGCGGTGGCGCCTGCCACTCGCCGCGGACGGCGGGCTGGCCACCGCCGCCGAGTGGAAAAGCAGAAGGGCCGCTCCCCCCTGCACGTAGGAAATCCCCCGTGGTGTCCCCCATCCCCACGACTGGTATCCTCCTCTGCAGGCAGGGTAAGGTAGCCAGAAAGCGGAGGCAGAGGCCACTTGGGGGATTTCCGCTGTGCTTGGGGGAGGTTTCTGCTCTCCGTGGCGGCGGTTCGGTGGTAGTTTTTTTTTTCAAGGGCCCCTTCCCCCCCATTGTTCAAGGTTTAGCGCCTGCCACACACGTCGACAAGCACAGTGCCGCCTCGATTGTATTCGGAGCCTGGCTTCAAATTGCTGCTGCGGAGTGCCAGGAAGACCATATCGAACTGAAGAGTGCATACTGAGAAAGGCATCACATATCATAGAACTTAAAAGACGCTGGTCAGGACCCATCCCACGAAAAAGGAGGTAGAGGTGGAGCCAGGGCGAACCCTCAGGAGACCCAGAAGAACAGGGAGCCCAAGAGCCCATCCAATGTGAGAACAACTGCTGGAGCCTGGGGCACACGAGGTAGTGGTGCATGTCATCTAAGTCGGTCGGGGACGTCGGAGAACTAGGGCACCCAAGAAGACAGCCTCGAGGGGAAGCGTGAAATCGAGCACTAGTGCAAACACACCTGGAGAGCATACGTAGGTTGGCCAACGGGATGTAAGGACTGGACTGACGGGCCAGGGCTTTGATGACTTTGCAAACCCAGACGATGTCCGAAAGGGAGACCTCAGGGATCCAAGCACAGGCACGCCGAAGGAGAGCTTCATGAGGGGTGACGGCGGGACAGTGAAAGGGCCTCAGCGCACGCATATACTGCTTCTGTACATCCTTACGCTCATACAAAATCTGGAAGCCGTGGGATGCAACTTCGTCCTGGAAGGTGAACAAGTGAGTGAGGAAACTATTCGCGTACCAGCCGCGCCGCTGCCGATATGGGCACCAATCATCATCTTCAAAAATCCGGGCGACTTGGTCACGGACCCGAGGCAGCTCATCACAACGTGCAATGTATCTCGCCCGAGTAGCATCTGCCACAAGCGAGAGCCGAGGGAACTCAATAGGGAACCCATAAACACAAAGGTGGGTACACATGTCGTAAGATAGCGCATGGTTAGGGCCAGCAGAGAGGAGACGGACACAGGATTGATAAGCTTTGTCTAGATCACGAGTGGGACGGTGCAGCTGCAAAAGGAAAGACAATAGAGAGACACAAAACGCTTTGAATAGAACAATGGATTGAGCCAAACCAAGCCCCAGATCCCGAATCTCACGCGTCCGCTTTTTGAGTTTAATAATGGATGCCGTGAACGCCACGTCCTCAGCCCCAAGACCAATCCAGACCCCAAGGTACTTCAGACACTTAGTAATTTCAACCAGCTGGTAGAGGGGCCCCAGGTCAACCAGGAAATCACGAAGAGGGTCCCTGAGACGCTCGTAAGCCAGCAGAATCTGGCACTTCGGGAAATTGAGAGCCAGACCTATCGCGCCGTGAAGCAACTGCAAACACTTGAACAGCGGCTCGATGCCGTCGAAGATACAGCGGAGGCCGAAACAAAAATCGTCGGCATACGCGAGAGACAAAGTCAGCTGAGATGGAAGCTTAGCCCTCACCCACGCTAGTACAGGTTAAACGGCCAGGATAAATAGAAGCATCGAGCTCGGGTCGCCTTGCCGAACTCCTCTCCCAATCGAGAAAGAACCAAACATCCTCCCAAAAATATAAATAATCGCAGAATTATCTTGATAAAGAGCCTGGAAGAACAAGATGACAGCAGACGGGACACCCATGGAGGCCAGCACGCGGAGGACCCAGGAGACCTTGATCGAGGGGAAGGCGGATTCGAAGTCCGTCAGGACGAGCCCACTCGTATATCTATCACGAAGGTGGCACTCAAGAAGGAAACTTTCGGCCTCCATCACATTCGCGAGCATGTCGCGGCCGCGGAAACATTTCTGTGGAGGCTGGAGAAGACAGTGCCGCGCAACCTTGCGCGTGAGAATCATAGCCATCGAGGCCGAGAAAACCTTGGCATCCGTATTTGTCATGCTTAGTGGACGAGTACTAGCTGGTTCACGATAAACTCCCTCCCCCACCTCCGCCTCCGTTATCTTTTTGGGTAAGAAAACCATGAGACTCCGTTTCATATCATCGGGCAGACCAGCCCGAGGGTTACGGATGAAAGCTTGGTAGCATTCGTAGAGAAGTTCACCAGCAGCGCGGGCCCTCCAGGCCGAGTAAGGGATCCCATCCTCCCCTGGCATGCTGTCTTTCCTCCCCCGTATCATCTGTAGCCACTCAAACTCACCCATCATCCACCCGTGCCCGATTAAGTCCTCTTCCTCCATCTCCGCAGGGACCTCTGGCAACTTCGGCGCAAAGTTAAGCAGCTCGGGCCAGAGGGACTCGTCGTCCTCAGTAGCAGCAAAGATAGTACTCCAGTGATCCTGTAGGGCCTGGGCAGCCTCTTCTTCTGTCTTGCTAATGTCCCCTGAAGCCGACAAGGTCCCTTGGAGCCACGTCCGCCTTTTCATCTTCCGCCAGAGTTCCTTCCGAGCCGCCAACTTCCGCCGAGCATTCTCACCCCCCTCAGAGGGCACGGGTCCGAGCCCATGACTGAGCTGAGGCCAATGACTAGGCCTAGTGTCCTCAACCGAGTCCTGATTGAGAAACTCCTCCTCAGCAGACAGAAGAGCATTATGGAGACTCTGAACGTGTTGGCAGAGGGCCTCGCATCTGGCATCCTGAAGGCCGGCAGGAAAGTGAGCAGCGAGCGCCGGGTACGCGGCAACCGCCGCCGCAAGCTTGAAAGAGTCTCCCGCACGCCATGCACGAAGGGCTTGCAGGGCACGAAAGTGTTTAGCTTCGGTAGTGTCAGCAGGTTTCAAGTTGACCAGACGTTTAACCTCCTCAGCAACTTCAAACACCAAAGATTTCGTTTCTGCAAGACGAGTCCACGGGTCACCACAGGGAAGGGCACCAATAGCGCCGTTCAAAAGCTCAGCGAATAAAGGGTGCCGAACAACCCATGGAGCCAGACGTTTGGGAGCATCCTGAGGTCTGAAGGTGCTGATCGCGACGACTATCGGGATGTGGTCCGAGACCATATCCACCTTCAGGGCCCCCCGCGCCTCGCAAACAATCGTGAGGTCAGTGATCAAAGCCGAGGGAAGCGTACTGTACATACGGTCTAGCCGAGAAGAGTGGGTCGTGACACCGTCCCTGACCTCCCTCCTCGTGTCCTCACACTGGTAAAACTCAATCCAAGAGCCACAAAGCCGATGAAATAGAGAAGTATGATTATCATCTCCAGGAGACCACCCACTACCATCCGCCCGAAGTCTCCCATCAGAAGAGAGCGCAAAGTTCCAGTCACCTACCAAGATAGTGAAACATTCAGCGGGGCTGGGAAGTTCACGAAGGATGGATCGTATAGCGTTAGCATATACACACGTGAGCTCATTAGTGTTCGGCATGTGCGCATTGATGATACATAAGTTCCCGAGAGGCCCAGAGAGGTAAGACTTGAGGATGCGACCATCGATGACGCTGGAGTGAGAAATAGTAGAGAAGAGCTTCGCAAACGCAGGCTGGATGCACGTGATAACACCACCAGTAGCAGCAGAGTCAGGGAACAGAGAGTGACCAATCTCAAAGTGCCGAAGTTCTCGCCGAAGCTCGTTTATATCCGCAATCTGCCCGTGTGTTTCCTGGGTACAAAAGACCGAGAGTTGGTTCGCGAGCTTCAGAAACTTCGCAAAGCGCGGGGCAGCCTTCATACTTTTAGTGCGAACAGCGGCGAGGAGGGCAGCAGTATTCCAAGATCCAATCTTCATCTCTGAGGGGGGGAAGAAGGGGCGGGTCCTGACCATAGAGACAGGGATTCCCTGATTTGTTCGGGGAGCGCTGCCAGAGACGCGATGCCCAGAACATTCTAGGGAAACGGACACAGAGGCCTGATCAACCGAGGCGGCACAGGCAGGGAGGGCACCGACGGGGAGCAGAGGCACATCTTCAGTCCAACAGCCAAAATGACTAGAGGTAATTAAGCGCCTAGAAGGAGCGGCGATCAGGCTCGCGGCAGGGGGACACTCTTCTGGAGGTGTCACAGGCGCCGCACCCGTAGCCTGGGGCCCGTCACATTCCCCTCTAAAAGGGCTGCGATGCATTCAAATGATCCACCCCCTCCTGCAGACGCTGGAGGTGGGGCTCAATAATAGCATGAAGCTCCGCAAACTGATCAGGGAAAAAGTTGATAGCAACCTGGGGCGGCTCAGACTCACTGTTCACAAGGTCAATGTGGCAGATCTGAACTGGGTCTTCAGCCGAACGAAGGATATACACATCTCCGCCAAGACCATTGGACCCCATTTCCTTGCCAACCTGAGCGGCGGTTCGGTGGTAGTTGGTGCGACATGCCCCCCCAACCCATCATCCAACACTCCCAACCCCCTCACTGTAGGCAGGCGATCGAAGGTCGCAGCTGCGCGGCAGTGCGAGAGATTGGAGGTACAAGTGCACACATAGAGGTGGGGAGCTGTAGACGGCCAAGCGAGTGCGCACGACCCTGCTCCCGTGTGCCTGAGTGGCTGCTTGCCCGCTACGTAGCGTTTTCGGTTGCTGCCCCGGCCGCCCTGGCCCTTGCCAGGACGGCCTGCGCTGAATCCCTGCATATCACCCCGCCCATCCCGCCGCCACAGGAGTGGGGGTGATGAAGCGGGGGGTCAGGGCACGAGAAGGAAGCCGGGAGGTAGGGGAGGTTTGAGGCTGGTGGAGGCCATGTCTCAACATGCACGTCGGTTGCGGCAGCATAGCTTGTGGGTGAGAACGCCCCTGAAAGACCCACTGATAGCATAGCTTCTTCTTTTGCCGTTGACGTATGCCGAGACTTTGTGGGTGAGAATGCCCCTCGGGGACCGAGTTGGCCCCGTCCGTCGGAGGTGGGCCTGGAGATGGTACGTCCAGCTGTGCTGCTACCGATCGTATCGGTGAGTGCGTACTGTTTGGTCAAAGAAAATTGCCGAGGTGAGGTGTCGGAAGGTAGCAGCCGCCGTGAGGCATCCTGTCTGTCATAAAGCAGAACGCAATATATCGTGCAGACTGGTGAGGTCAGCACACTGACGGGCCGCTGTCAGGCCAGTCCCGTCGGGAGGCGTTCGCGTCCTGATTTGCCGTAGGTACGTCAGGCTGCTGGTCCTCGCGGTACTGCTTGTAATTAATGTTCTAAGGTGGCCAGGGGGCGGAGGCCTCGTTTGGGTTGGCATCCTTGTGTGCCATCGCTGTGGGTCTTATTACTTTCGTTCTGGCGCTTTGCGGGCATGCTTGTCGTCGTCTGGTAGTCGCTTGTGGTCGTAGGCCTACACATGTCGGTGCCTTCCGTGAGGCTCTCTGTCGGCTTGATCTGCTTGATGGCGTCGGTTGGGTCCGAGCTGCCGTCGTGGGTTGGTCGATGATGCTCAATGTGATAAGGTCGGCTGACGGTTTGGTCATTGCTTGTTGGTTGTTGGGCTGCTTCTACAAATCTGGATGCTCTGTCATTGGTGCCCACATGTTGCGTCTTAATGACTCCTGAATCTGGTTAGGCTCGTCTGGCTATGTCGGTTGCACCAGGCTTGGCGGGTCCGTCGGCTGCTTTGCTTCTGGTGACTCGGCTTGTCGGCTGGGTGGTGTTTTCAACGGTTTGGGTTAGCCAAAATCGGTTGGTCATGCTGGTGTGTCGGTTCTTGTTGCTCTCTGATGCCGTGATTCGCTGAGTCGTCTGGTCGAGGATCCTTTGCGTTGATGAGCTCGGTTGTCTTATGCATCGCTGCTGTCACGGTTATGCTCAGGAGCCGCGGGTATGGAAAGGGCGTTGGCATGGAGGTCGGGTTGTAGAGGATGGCCAGCTTGATAGACATGCACATGCTCTGTCGTTGTGTATCCATGGCGCTTGGCGTCGGTAAATCGTCCGAGTTGTCACGGATCTTGCCGATCAGCATCACTGCTAGCTGGTGGTTGGCGAACTGGGCCTCCTCGTCGTCCTCCTCATCCTCCTTTTCCTCCTCCTCCTCCTCCTCCTCCTCCTCCTCCTCCTCCCTCTCCCCCTTGGAAAAAAACAACATCTTCATATCTCTGTCGAAGCTCCGTGCGGAGGAGGAGCAGGTTATGTAGGTCGCCTGGCCTCGCGCATCGCGCCCCACGATGCGCGATGATCTTCGCCCTCGCGCCCTCGCGCCGCCCCCCTCTGGAGAAGGGCAACCGCTCTGGCCCAGGCACGGCCCGCGAAGAGAGACTACCTTCGCGCCCCCGCGGGTGACCAAGGCAATCGAAGAACAACGACGTGAATAACACTTTCGGAGGTCCGTGCGGGCCTCTTGTATCGCCGCTGGGGCCCCCTGACGGCGCCTCTGGCGCGCTCCGCGGGCCTGGAAAGGGGGTCCAGGGCCGATTCAGGAATTCCGCGTGAACTTCCGAATGATTTTGCTCATTATGTTGAATGGGGAAAACCCAATGAACAAAAATCCCTGGAGCCCCCACTCTGGACAACCCTTCTACCGCTGATACCATGGCGACAAGACGACCTACCCCAGACAGCCCATTGGTCAACCCAGGGGGAATCTGGACAAGCCCTTCTGGACAAGCCTCCCCGGGATGATTCGTCTTCCATAAGATCTGCTCATGTGATGTCTTCCTCGTGAGGAGCAGGTGAGACAGGCAAGCCCCAGGCTGCCTGCGGACCTCAGGCACAAGCGTCACGGAGGAGGCGAGCGCACAGGGTGAAGGAGGGGAGGAGGAGCCTTCGGAGAAGATCGCGCCCCACACCCCACACCTATGCAAATCGGAGAAGTGGGGAGTTCTTGACAGATCATACGCGTAACCACGGCGACCGCGACATTTGGAGAAGAGCGCGCCCCACCCCACACCTGTGCACATCGGAAAAAAGGTTCTGGACAGGTCGTACGTAACGACGGCGACGGCGACCTCCAGAGAAAAGCGCGCCCCCCCCAGACTCTGTGGGCTTGTATTCCGAGTTCCATGACTTACAATCGCTCGGACGCCCCTTCCCTGTGCATTGTTCGATGTCGTGCACGTATTGTTCCAGGATGCTCATCGATGGCCCTCGCCGAGGAAAAGATGCACACGTCAGAAAAAGAGTCTCTCCAAAGGGGCAACGGAAAGAAACGGCAACGGGAAACGGCTAACAAAAACTCCTCTGAGATTGGAGCTGGAGCCAGAACCAGGAAAAACCAAATACGGCGACAAATCCAGTCAACCACGGCGACGGCACCGGCAACAAACAGTGCAGAACGGAACCAGCAACAAAGACGGTACTTGTCTTTTTCAGGGCCCACGAAGTGCCCCGCTGGTAGCCGCGTGGCACCAGAAACAGAGCTGCGGTTCGTCATGGCGGCGCGCAGGGGAGGGAACCTTCCATAGAGGGCCAACAATCCAACCCCATAGTAACCACCCCGACAAGGGAGGCAGATTAGCAATCGCACGCAAGGAAAGAATCGAACAGGGCAGGGCTGTTTAGTAAACGCCCAGGGCCGTTCAGTGAACGCCACTTTTCGGGGTCTGGGTGGTCTTCCCTCCCTTGTTCCTGGGGCCTCTCAAGAGGCCCTTCCGCGTCGGGGAACTGCTGCTCGGCGCGTCCCGGCGGCGGCCGCTGCGGCACGCCATGCCCTGCAAGCTGGCGGCGCGTTGCCCTGCTTCGTGGGGCGGCGCAGGCTGGGCAAGGCTGGAAGTTTGAGCGCTGCGGGATTGGGACGGGCCCAACGTGTGGCGCCCAAGCGCGATGGACAAGGGCCAGCGGCGCGACAAGCTACGCATACGTTCCTGAGGCAGCACACGCCTTCCACGAAACGCCCTGCCTTCCTGAAGCAAGCGCGTGCGAACAGAGATGCTGCTACAAGATATCAGGGGACCCATCTTTCGTCGATGCTGTGCCATAATGTGCCCCAGGGCGTTGCGGACACATCAGGAGGGAAGAAACGTTCGTGGGGCAGCCGCGGGCAGGCTAGCTTCTTGTCTGGCGCGCCCGCTGTAGAAGGCCTCCAACCCACGCGCTACAACCACCTCTACGCGCCTCTGACCCCTCCTCCACCTCACCATGGAGGATGAGGAAGAGGAGTTCTGGACAGGTCGTGCATACGCGCGACCACAGCGACCTTCGAGGCAGAGCGCGCCCACACCCCACACCTATACACATCAAAGGAGGAGGAGTTCTGGACAGACCATACGTGATCGCGGCGACGGCGATCTTCGGAGAAGAGAGCGCCCCCCACACCTGTGCATCTACATTCCGAGTTCCATGATGGGTGTCGTTGGAAGGGCATCACCCCGCCTACAGCCCCACGCGGACTTCCCGCCGCGGACAGTCCCAAAACTAGAACAGAACAATACAAGCACTCAAACTGGCAATGTCTCGGAAACCGCCCAAGCCAGAATGTACGTACCAACAGATACCTGGCAACCTCTCATGAGCCCCAAACGAAAATCACAACAAAAAAAAAAACATAACCACCTGAAACCGGCAGTGTTTCGTGAGCCCGCAGACCAATTAAACCATACAGCGCCTGCACATGGTAGCGTTTCGTGAGCCCCAGACTCAGAGCCCCCCCTACAGAAAGATAAACACAATATCCCGGCAGCGTTTCGCGGTCGCCTATGCTGTCATTTCTATCTCCCATCGCGGAGAGCGAAGATCCCCAAGAGCGATTGGGACACGATGAGGCTTCTGTGCGACCCAGAGACACTAAGATGACGAATGCGATGACGAACCAACACCTCCAACTGTTACGATCTACATTAACTCCTGATGTGATGTTTCTCACCTCGACTCCTCGAGCCGGAGGCTATCGAACACAACATGTCATGCTATGCTCGCCTACGCCTTGCCTATCGAACACCAACACGCCCCCTCGGCAAACAGTAGCTTGCGGAGGTCATGCCGAAGTGTTTTCCACCTCGTCTGAAACTCGCCGCCTGTACGCCAGCTTCCGCGCCGCTTCCGCGCGGCGACCTGGCTCGACCGCCCAATCTGGCGTCCGACCGCCAGGTGGGTTCACTCTTGCCGTGGCCGCTCAAGCCTTCACCTGTCTTTCCGATCGGGCCTCTCGTCTTGACTGCAGCAGCCCTCGCATGCGGTAGGAGTCAGAATGCAACGGGGCTGCTGTCGGCCTCTGGCGCACGTCGTCATCGATTGTGTAGCCACGGTCCGCCTCGTGCCCTTCAGCTTGGGCTTCTTCGTCCGCACCTCCCCGACGGCCTCAAGGGAAGCGCCGCGGAACCCCGTGAGCTTCTTCGCCGCGTAGTGGTGCATTACGCAGCCAACCACTAGACTGATCATCATGATCATGAGCAGCATGGCCCAACTCATCTGTGATGTCGTGCATGGTGTCACCGTCGTCGGACTCGCCACCTCGTAGCTGTCCATCACTGCTACATGGTTCTCCGCCTTCGTCGTGCTGAGCATCACCGCTGCCACCAACAACGCTCTCGGTCCTTTGTTTCTGCCTGCCCACTGGCCGCTGTCGCCACTGAGCGCCTCACGCTTGCTGGTCTCGAGCTCGTCTCCGTTGCCGAATCCCATGCCAAGCCTCGCTCTCCACTCCACGAACTTCGTGGCCTGCAGTGACTTGGCGTAGCCGTCTGCCGTGTTGGTAGCAGTCGGCTCTTTGTGAACTTTGAGCTTCTTCTCGTCGTACTTCGCTTGCAGCCACAGCAGCCTCGTCTCTATGTGCTTGAGCGCTCCACACCCAGTCCTTGATATAATGCCTCGAGCCGCCGTCGAGTCCAGCCTGAGCTTGAGCTCCAATAGGAACCCTATAAGCTCCATCAGCTTCTGCATGTGGAGGTCCTCCGCCACCGTGGTGACTGCCGCGTAGCACTCGCTCTCTCCTGAGGAGAGTGCCTGGCAATTCTGGCCCTTCGTGAACTCCCTGGGGTTCGTCGTGCCGAACTTCAGCGCGCAGCCTGATGTGCTCTTCCTGTCGTTAACGTCTCCTGCCCAGTCTGCATCTGAGTAGGCGTCCAGGTACTCGGTGTTGTCGCTCTTCGTGACCAAGATCCCGTAGTCTGCCGTGCCCTTCAAGTACCTTGCCAACCATCTGAGCCTCTGTATGTCTGGGTCCCTCGGTGCGCTGAGTGACTCGCTCAGCTCGTGAACTGCGTACGGGATGTCTGGCCTGTACTCCAGGGGATGCCTGAGGATCCCGACGCACTTATTGTACGACTCTTGTCGACTGGGCTCACGACTGGCAACTCCAGGTCCTCTCTCTTCCGCGCGTTGACCATCGGTGTCGGCACGTCCTTGCAGTCAGTCAACCCGAGCTCGCTCAAGATGTATTCGATGTACTTTGGCCTCGGCGCTATGTGGATCGTGTGCTTATCGACTCCGGTGCGCGTCGCTCTGAGATATGAGTACACTGATCCAACCTTCATGAGATTCGCCTCTTTGAGCTTGAGTACTGGCGCTAAGTTCTCCTTCAGCCACTTCAACTCCGTGTCGCTCCCTGACGAGTAGATGTCGTCCTGATGCACCTCGAACACCAGTGTTGAGCCTGGCCTTCTGAAGGTGCTGGGCTGCTCGGGGCACTGATCGATCCCGAGCATCTTGGTCTGGTCCGTCACGTACTGGTTGAACTTCTTGGAGGCCTTGCGCTTCCCGTAAAGCTGCTTCTTCATCTTCCACCACGGCCTCCCGATCTTGCCGCCGCGAGCGTGGTTCCGCTTGACCCACTCAACTGGCGGATCTACGTACACCTCCTCGTCCTCGTCGGCGTGGAAGTACGCGTTCTGGGCGTCCAGGACCATCGTGTTGTAACCGTGCTGCACCGCGTGCTGGTCTATGAGCCTTCCAGTGCTGCTGGTAGCTCCTGCCTTGAACAGCCCTTCGAGGTCAGGATCGTCGCTCTTGAATTCTCTCGCAACGCATCTGCATCTCCACTCGTCTGGGCCTCTTGGTACGTTTTCCCATCTCGTGGACAGAAGATCTGCGTTATCAGGGATCTTATCAACAACGTCGAAGATGTCGAACTCCTCCATCGCATTCATCTTCTCCTTTCCTTTGAGAATGGCCTTCACGATATCAGGGTCGGCGCCCTGGTACTCGTCCCTGTTCTCTTGCAAGTAGGCGTCGTCGTCGAAGTCCGCCTGGTGCTCTTCCGCGTCCATCGTGACCAGCTCGTCCACCCTCGCCTTCTTCTCGGTCGGCGTCCTGATGCCTAGCGATTCCTCCACGTCTCGCTTAACAGGCGATGGTGGTGGTCTCTGTCTTGACGGAGCAGGCCCTAGTGACTGAGCTTTGTCTTGGCGTCGCTGTGCGTTCGCATCCACGCTTGCTGCACCGTCGCCCCCAGCTGGAGCTGCACCGTCGCCCCCAGCTGGAGCTGCTCTCTGACTTGGGGCTGCCGCTGCTGCAGCACCACCTTGTGGCTCCGGGTGCACCTGAGCTCTCGGCTCGGACGCCCCTGCGGCCGCGGGCGGCCCTGGCGCCACAAGTGGCACAGCCTGCGGCGCCTTGGGTCTCTTTCTCGGTTTTCCCATCGGTCTGCCTGCGAACCTATCCCACGGCGTGCCCTTGATGGCCTTGATGAGGTCCGCTCGGTTCTGCTCTAAGACTGGCACCCTCTTGACCGTCCTGGCGGTGAACACGCCCTCGCTGGTCCCGAACAGGTGCTCGTCCGACTCGATCGTCTTGCCCAACCAGATCCCTCTCTCGAACCTGGCGTCAACGCGTCCTTGTCTAACTCCACCTCGTAGTTTGCCCGTCGCCGTGACCGATAACTTGAAGAGCGCCGCTTCTCCGAACTTCAGAACTTCTCCCTGGTACGCTTTGCCGTAGCTGTCCTCGTGCGCTGTTCTGTGGTTCGCCTTCGCGTGATACCGCTCGAGCACCCAGCCAGCGTGCCCCACCATCCAGGGCCAAATGTCCATGGGGGGGGGTCGATCTGCATGCCTAACCGCGCTTCCATGTCCAGCCTCATCGTCCTTATCTGGCCCTCAGCCGATTGCCGAGCTCTGCCCACAGCTCCCACGCTTTGGCTGCTGAGCCTCGGCGTCTTCTTGATCTCGAGCTTGATCCCGTCGGTCAGGCACTTCTGCCTTACCTTCTCTGCGATCACTCCCAGCGCTTGCTCAGGGTCTACCTTGAGTATCGCCTTCGGGTAGGCCACCCGCTTGACGAAGGACGTGCAGGTTGATGAGATGTAGTTCGTCTCGGCAGACTTCGTCGGGACTGCTATTACCATGGGGTTCTGCGCTGCCGTATCCACCAATGCCGGCGTCGTCGCCCAGGCCTGGTCTCCAGGGTTGTGCCTCCCCTTCGGGTCCTGCACCAGGTTGCAGAAGTCCATCTCGAACTCTGGTAGCTTCTTCGTCTCCTCTGGCCTCTGCTCGCGCGGCTTGGCCCTGCCCTTGCCCATGGCGCACCACGCGCACCGCGGCTGATAAGGCAGGGGCGTGACCTCGTGTCGTGCTCGCTCTTCTGGTGTCGGTTCAGCTGGAGCTCGTGGCACGATAACTTCGCCATGGCCTCCAGCTTTCTGCCAGCTCCCTCGCGCGCTCCTCGAGCCACTTCTCATCCCTGATCTGCAGCTCGAGCTTCGCCTCCGCGTGTACCAAGCGCCCCCCGCAGCTGCTGCTTGGCACGCCAGATCGGGGCCTTGAGCTCCTTCAGCCTCCTCCGCATGTCTGCCACCGAGCTGCCGCTGAAGAGCCCGCCTTGACCGACTGGCTCACCGCGCTGTCGAACCTCGAGCCATTGTTGGGCTAGCTGTTCTGCAACTCGTTCCATTCGAGCGCTTTCTGATGCACCTGGGTCTGGCGCTTGAGGTGCCCCTGCGACTGCCACAGGCTGTGGCGCCGCTGCTGCCGCTGAGCTCGAAGCCGCTGCTGGACTTGATGTTGCCGCGCTCCCTGGCGCCAACTGCGTCGCCTCGTCCCCGGCTGGCGCGATCATCACCGTCGGCTTGCTGGGCGATAGCTTCCTCTTTATTCGTAGTCCAAACGTACGTCCCTTCATGTGCACTGGAACCTTCGCTCGTCCTCGGTCGGTGTCGATCTCCATCCACGGGCCATCTTTCTTGAAGTACATGTCGATGCCGTGCCTCGCGAGCTTGCCGACGCTCAGGAGCGCTCTCTTCACATCGCTCTGCACGAACGGCGTCTTGGCGTCGATGATCGCGTTGATGTCCAGCACCGCATACTCGACAATGATATTTCGGCCTGACGGGATCTTGTCTCCGTTCGCGCCTCGAAGCCGAACTCCACCAGGTCCGACATCGACTCCATCTTCGGCGAAGTCCCACGGGCAGGTGTGCTCCTCGCAAGCGCTGTCCAAGGGAAGAAACTCGTCACCTGCCTGGTCAAGGCCTTCTCTCCACACATTGAACACCCACTTGTCGCCATCGTCGCTCTGGTCGCCGTCCTCTTGGTCGTCGTGGCTCTGAACCTCTGGCGACTCGACCTCGTCGTCATTGATGGTCTCGACCTGGCCCTCGTGCTCATGCGCGTGGCTATCCTCGCACTCGTGGGCTTCGATCTCCCAGGGGTGCACCTCTGGACCCTCGTCGTGCTCGCCTGTGTCCTCGTGCTGGTCCTCTACGTCGTTGTAGTCGTCCCAGTGCTCGCACAGCGTGCACCCGTACTCGTTGTCGTTGTCCGCTTTCACCTCCTCGATGACCGCCGTCGCTGGCTTCTCTTCGACTGGTCGAACCTGTTTGGCTGGTGGCTCTCCTCAGTGTCGAGATTTGCATTCGGTCCACTTGTGTCCTTTCTTGCCGCAATGCTTGCAATCGCCCACGAACCTGGTCTTGGGTCCTGCTGCTGCTCCACCTCGGCCTTTACCTTTTGAGCCGTCGCCTTTGCCTTTACCCTTCAATCTGCAGTTCTCAGCTCTGTGTCCAGGCCGTCCGCAGATGAAGCAACCACCTTTGCCGTTGCCACTGCCGCCTTTGCCGCGATCCTTTCCGCCACCTTTCCAGCTGTTGTAAGCTGCGTCGACGTCCATCGGTGCAGGTCCCATCTGGTTATCGACTCCGACACTCCTGCCGTTCTTGTTGAAGGTCCTGCCGGACTGGAGGTACTCTCGGGTGCTCTGCTGCACTTCTTTACAGCGTCCGGTCGCTGGCCCTGTGACCAGTCTCACCATTGCTCGAAATGATTTTGGAGCATGGCTTGCCAACACTGCGATTTTCATCGCGTCGCTGACCGTCTCGGTGCGTTCCGTCTCGTACTCTGTGATGCGGGTTTCCCATTCCGTCAAGTCGTTCGTGAACTCCTGGCGTGTCGCTTTATGGTCCCAGCCTGGCTGCAACATCCCCATCAGCAGTGCGGTGTGTCTCCCTCCGACGTCTGGCGCGTACTTAGCTTTGATCCTCTTCCACGCGATGATGCCATTATGCTTCTCCGCGCCTCTCACCAACGTCAGTGCCTTGCCCCTGACTGTGTTGACCAGCAGGAAGTAGAGCTGCTTGGCCCTCTGCTGCTGTTCTGGACTGAACACACTGAACTTCAGGTCCGTCAGGTCTCTCGATGCTGCGTCGAGGGTGTCCCCTGGATCTGCCATTCCGCACACGCTCTCGATGATGAAGGACCACTCCTGCCAGGCTTCGTCTCTGCCGTTGAAGATCGGCCACTTGTTCAGCACTCGCGGGTCGATGTGCTGCTCCTGCCCGCCGTCGATCCGAGTTCCTCTCTGCGGTCCAGCTCCTGCGCCGCCCGCCGTGTGCTCTGCTGCGAGCCGTGCTGCTCGCTCTCCGTTGAGCTGCTGGCGCACCTCCTGGAATGCCTGGGCCAGCTGCTCGAGCGTCGCCATTCCGTCCGTGGATCGAAATCTAGCTCCGCGTAACCATGTTACGATCTACATTAACTCCTGATGTGATGCTTCTCGCCTCAACTCCTCGAGCCGAAAGCTATCGAACACAACATGTCATGCAATGCTCGCCTACGCCTTGCCTATAAAACACCAGCACCAACACGTCATAGAACAACACATCACTGCTTTTCTAGGTGAACCCGAGAAGCGGGCCGGCCCACTTATTCCCTCTATCTCCCAAAGGCCCCTCATGGCGAAGGGAGGAAGAGGATGTCCAAGATAAAACAAGGGTGCATGACGATGCTGCAAGAGTTAAACGCGCCCGCTCAAAGTCCCACCGCATTGATCTCTACAAACATTCTTCTCCACTGCGGGAAGCACCCACTTCAAAAAGACAATCGCCCCACCGGCCTACCATTCAGACGAGAGCCCCATTTTGATAAGACGCTGCCCTGACGATTCCGATCGGACAAGAACGTTATAAGGAAAGTCAAACAAGAGCTCCGGTTTGAACCGATTTGATGACGGGTAGCCCTCCACTCCTTTGTCGGCTGTGTAACATTGCACGTCAGGCCGTGAATCCTGAAGACGTCTCAAGCAAGCCCCCGTTTGAACATGAACCAGCCTTCATCCTTGTGGCTGCTGCGCAGTGTTTCACGTCGGCTTTTAGGACGACTCTGCGTGGCGCAGAGGCAAGAGCTGCATGTTGAGAAGGAGCTGGCGCCCACACCTGTTAGAAGCCGTGTCTGATGCGACGAGTGTGCGCGGCGCCGGAGCGAGAGCCACATGTTGAAAACGAGTCCTTCTACAGTCGGGACGTTGACCTAAGGAACCCTACACAAGGAACGAGGCCCCTTTGTCCCATCAGTGAAAGTTCGATTTCCAATCGAAAACCTAAGGAAAAACTCAGGCAAGCTGTGAAACAATCAAGGAACACGGAGCCCCTCCCCAACGAAAAGGGTTCCTTCTTCAGCGCCCCGACTGTACATCCTTATGGCGGTTGAAAGCTTTTGAAAGGAATGCGCGCGGGGCCGAGGCGAGAGAGCCACATCTTTTGACCTCGATCCGCCTTCCACCTGAGTAGCTGTGCGCTTCTTTCTTTGGCGATGGGATCCTTCGTGGTGGGGGGGGACACCAGCGATAGACCTATAGACTGTTCTACCAACGTGTCTGGCGACGCGAAGAGAAACTGCGAAAAAATCAGAACAGTATACGGCAGGTTCGTGTCGTGTCGACCGGCGGCGACCCCGCCAGCGGCGTTCAACGTTGAACGCCGCGGGCGACCCAAAACCGTTCGATGTGCAACGATTTGGACGTTTCGGAAACAGCCGATCGTTCGAATTTGAACGATCCCCGCGGTGTCAGGAACCAACGCCGGAGTCGACACGACGCGAACCTGTCCCACTACAGGCGGATTTTGTAAGCAAAAAACAACAATACCCCAAACTGCCCCCAAATGGCCAAACATATTAGAAACACCGTCCCCATACTATTTTTCCCTACCTAGGCTCTGCCTAGAAGGGTTCTTACTCTCTAGCTTAAAGGGGCCGGGCAGTGGAAAGCGCCCCGGGCGGTTCCCCCAGTCCCCGCCCCGCGGTTCCCCCCAGTCCCCTGGGAGCTTTAGCTTTAGCTTTAGCTTAGCTTCAGCTTAGCTTTAGCTTAGCGTTTCGCTTAGCTTTTCGCTTAGCGTTTAGCTTGAGCTTTAGCTTAGCTTGAGCTTAGCTGTAGCTTAGATTTAGCTTAGCTTTAGCTTAGCTTTAGCTTAGCTGTAGCTTAGCTTGAGCTTAGCTGTAGCTTAGCTGTTGCTCAGCTTCAGCTTAGCTTTAGCTTAGCTTTAGCTTAGCTTTAGCTTAGCTTTAGCTTAGCTTTAGCTTAGCGTTACTGATACTACTAATGCTGCTTTCCTAGGGGTTCCAACTCCTAGGTAGGGTCGCACTGGGATGCTTTAACTATTTTTGAATATTCCTCCTGTAAAGGGACAGGCACGACCAAATCGTAGAGGAGGAGGAGGACATGCAAGGAGCAGGGGGAGAACCAGGAGGAGCGCACCCCGTGCGACCAGCCCCCGCCTCTGGGCGTCGGCTGCACGGAAGACGTGCCCCTAGGTTTATGTTGTCCCCATCGCACGTCAGGAGCGCATGCAAGAAAGCATTTCGAGCACTCAGCAAAGGATCGAAACAGCGTCGAGCGAGTATCGCCTCCCAGGGCTCGACACACACGCGAAAACCTGCAAGTGTGGGCACTCTCTTGGTGCTCGAAGTTCTCTCTGGCCGTCAAGGCTGCAGTAGGTTGGAGCATCATAAGCGCAAGGAGGGAGTGACCTGTGGTACGAGGCTTTCGGGGGCCGCGGGAGCGCGACATATAGGTGCGCAGGCAAGTGCTTGGGAAACCCTGTGGGCCCGCACCAGAGGTCACTCCAGCGAAGGGTCACCCCTCAAGTGTGGTCGAGAGACGTGGGGAAATCCAATAGGTACCGACACCGCTACTCCCCGGACCTTTCTCCCAGGGTGCGGTCTGACCAGGACTTCGGAGCGAATCCAGCGGTGGCGACGAGGGCCTCCCAGGCGGCCCTACAAAAGAACAAAAACGGGCGCAGGGTAGTGGTAGGGGTACCATTTCTTCCTTTGTGGTCGGGGGGAGCATCACTTCGGGGGCGGCCAAGAGGGGGGTGTCCAAGAGGGGGGGGGGCGCACATCATGGCCGTCGGCATGTGAGCGGCCCAAGTGGGGGGGGCCAGGGACGTAATGAAATAAGAAGAGGCGCCATGAAATCTGGGAAAATCTCATGGCCCACGCCATGATCTCCACCCCCCCCCCTAGTCATCACCCCCCTCTTTGCCACCGCCAATTTTTGCCACAAACGACATCGCCGCTAGGTCCTCGCCGCAGCCGGGCTGCCCTCGTCGCCGTGACCGTCGCCGCTGCGCAACAACTGCTCCCCAGCGCCGCGCGCGTCGACGCTCCGGCGCGCCCACCCACCCGCGACCAGCATGCTGGCCGCGATGGCGCCAAAGCAGGCGAGCACGACCCAGATCAGGGCGCGAGGCCCGCTGCTCTTCATCGCTGCGCCGATGGTCCGAGGCCGGGGCTTGCCCACACACCTCTGCCACTCCGGGGGCCGCTGTCCCCGTGCCACGGGAGGCGGTGAATAAGGATGCCTTTGGGCAGGGTGCCCAACGATACCCATGTCCGCTGCCTCCCGAGGTCCTGGGATGTCGGTTTCCACAGGCACGGATCTGAACAAGTCCTCGCCTCGGAGATGACGAAGGGCATGAAGTTCGCGCCGCAGTTCGTGCCCAGCGTGACTAGCGACACCTGCCGCCCACTTGGCGACGCGTGCTGGTTGAGCAGGGTTTGGAAGTAAGTCACCGTAGGCGCTCCCACCAACCCGCACAACATAACGGCTGCGAAGGAAGCTTCCATCGACCAAGCTAAGGGAAGCCAGATGGTAGCCCCAATGGCCATCAACGCTGTCTGCACCAGGGCGAGATCCCAGATTCTGAAGTGCTGTTGCCACTGGGCTGCGAGGAGGTTGCCGAGCGTACCGCAACCTTGGAAGGTCGTCACTAGCAGCAGCGGTGTAGCCTTGTCGGCACTGAACTCCAGGGAGCCAAAGGAGTTCAGCCACTGCAGCAGCCCCGAGATGGCCCCCTGCAAAAGCAGCTGTGCCAGGGCGGTGGCGAAGACGAGGGGCCACTTGGCTCCAGACGCGCTGCTCTTGCTAGTTCTACTCGGCGCGCTTGGCGCCTCGCACATGAACAATAGCACAAGCGCGGGCACCGCGCAGAAACTGACCAGGGTGTACTTTGCTGAGACGTCGGGCAACTGGGCCTCCAGGAACACCAATGGTAAGAGTGTGCTGGTCACTGTCGACGTGGCCCCGCAGTTTGAAAGCACGGGACCGACCGCCGCACCAGGAAAGGACCAGAACGCGGTAGTGATCACTGTCGCCACAAGGGCAGAGCCACAAAATCCGATCGCCAGAACGGCGAGGACCAATGCGTTCATGCCAACACTGGAAACCACTGGCACGACCGCCATGGACAGCGCGGAGAAGACAATGCAACCGCTCATGACCACCTTGATCGGCAAGAGGTCGCAAAGCAACCCCCCCACCAAAGTGCCCGCCACCGCGCCGAAGCCGCGGCCCAGGTAGAGCGGAAACATACTAAGGGACCCGGCGGGCCCAACGAACCCGACGTTTGCGGCAAGGTCCTTGAGGGTGAGCCCGATGATCGTTATCGTGAGCGAAACGTAGCCTATCGAGGCGTAGCACGTCCATGCCCGGACCAACGACCGAACGCTCTTGCGGCGATGCAAAGAGGGCGCCATGGCAAGCCTCCACGGACCAAAACGTTGCGCGGCATGCCTTGACCCAAACGACACTCGAACAAACAAACACATCCAATCAAAACCCGCACTCGCCATCAACCATGACCGTGACACGAATCTACCGCTCCAAGATTGCCGGCATATGTTCACACCTACGCGCGTGAATGCATCCGTGCGTAGGTTTACTGTCATTTGCCTGTGTATGTATGTATGCATGTATGTATGTATGTATGTATGTATGTGTGTATGTATGTATGTATGTATGTATGTATGTATGTATGTATGTATGTATGTATGTATGTGTGTATACATATATACATACACATATCGATATGGAGACAGATAAACGACAATAGAAGCCAGCACCCCAGCAAAGCTTGCACTTGGCGGTCTTACTTGCCCGTTGAAGAGATGGCTGGGAACTTCAGGTTTTCGGCTGGTGCCCGTCCGTGGGCGCCTCACAGGCGCCCCGCGCTGGAGGGGCCTTTCGGAGTGTTGCCAGGTGCGCGCCCGTGGGCGCCTCGTGGGCGCCCCGCGCTGGGGGCGCATGCCGACAGCTCGCCCGATGCAGGCCCGTGGGCGCGCCCCGCGCTGGGGGAGTCTGCGAGGTTTCTCCCAGTTCCCGCCCGTGGGCGACTCGTGGTCCCCCCCGATAGCTCGCACCACGCGCGACACAGCGTGCACCACATATAGAAGGCAAACCATCCACCCCCCATAATGGACCAACCCGACACGCGAAGCCGTTTATTAAACGCCCCCGCTGAGGGAATCGAACTAGGCAGGGCTGCTTAGAAAACGCCCAGGGCCATCAAAAAAGACGCCGATTGTCCTGTCCTGGTGGCGTTTCCCCCGTGAACATAGCTTGCACCACATAGCTTGCGGCACACAGCTTGCAACGCACAACGCGCACCACACACGTATTCTCGGAACGAGAAACACATACCACCGCCACCACCCTCTAATACTGACGAACGACCTTTTCTTCGCGTTGTAAGTTGCATGTGATCCTGCCGCATCGCCCATTTTGCATATGAACTCATATCATCCCGAGCGATTATTTGCAACCCCCAAATCCATGTAACACACCACTACGACTCGAATATCTCACACTACAGTGTCCAAGCGCCCCTTTGACAACATGCTGGGATCATACCATGGGCATTACGTGTGCAAACACCTTTACCGTACAAAGACATTGGATACTGTGTGGTTCCCAAACCAACTGTTACATACTGTCTGCCCGCGCGCATTTGCTGAAATCGTGGGCCCGCCATCTGAATTTAGCAGCCTCGTCCCCGCATTCCCATTCTGCTACATGATTTGCCCGCGCTGATCTACCATGCGCCCCGTGCGCGAAGCCGTATTCGGTAAAGCCGTGCGGGCCCACCTCGCACGAGGCCAGCAGCGTGTTGAAACACCCTTTTTGGAACCACTGGTTCCCACGCATCGCGGGGTGCACCTCTTCAAACATATAGAAGCCACATCTTCCCAACCGAGGGATCCGCACAGTGTAATGCATTCCCGCGCGCGCACGTTCTCTTTAGAACTCTCGTCCGTGCCGCCGCATCGGCACGTTTATCGTCGTCACCAGGCGCCGCCATGGCCGCCATCATCAAGAAACCACATTCGCCCCCGACACGTGGACATCATCACCGCTATCACCATCGCCATCCTCATCCTCATCATCATCATCATCATCATCATCAGCATCATCATCATCATCATTTTCATCATCATCATCAACAAGATCGTCATCAACATCAGCATCAGCATCAGCATCAACATCATCATCATCATCATCATCATCATCATCATCATCACGATCGTCACCAACATCGGTGCCGTCATTGGGCCTGCCGTCGTCATCGTCGCCATCGCAACCACCCTCGCGCCTGTCATCATCGTTGCCGCCTCTGCCGACGTAGTCATGAAACCGCGCCCGCCCGACTGACCGACCCGCACCGAAACGCCCGCGCGCCAACGCGGCCTTCGAGATGCGCTGGGGTATTCCCATCGATAAACGCCATCGCGGCCGCGTCGGCTGTGCCTGATCAGCTGACCGCACTACGTGTGAGCCTGTGTGCGCTAGTTCAGACGCAGGGATGCGCCAGCCAGTCTCGGCCGCGCAAGTGGCGCATGGGACGGCGGGGCGAGTGCGCGAACAGCTGGGTTGACGACTTCAAAGTCATCAAGGTGGGTTGCACCAAATGAAACCTACCATTATCTTGCACCGCGCAAATTCCCCCATCGCCCACAACTGGCTCCACCAACGTTGCCCCTCCCGCCCGCCTTCCCGCCTCCCCCCCCTTCCGGGGTTGTCGACCCCATACATCTGATTTTGCAACGTCGATCATGCTCCACATGATTTCATAACACCCCAGGCGGCAGCATCCCCCTCACCCCTTTTCATAAATAGTACCACGCGCGGGCGCCATTTTTTCCCCAAGCGATCATGGTTGAAAGGCTCCTTTGCGAAACATGCACAACGCCCACACGCGCACGCACACGTCGAAATCACACCAAAAGCGTTGCAACACAGGTGTTGCATCCCAAATCTTGCAGAGAGTCTGCCCGCGCTTACTTGCTGAACTTATTTGGGAGGCATATGAATTTAACAATCTCGTCCCGAATCCGCATGTTTGTCTCACCGCGCGGTGCTTCCGCGATGGTCCAGCATGCGCCTCGTCCACGAATCCGCGTCAAAGAAAATCATGCGGGCCACGCGTGCGCGCCGCCACGTGCACGTGTCAAAACCTGTCCAGAACCATGGGCTGTCGACGCGTCTTAAAATGGAGTTTTTCGAACACATGCTTACCCCAAGCGAGTTTCTGCACACCTGCCAGGTTTCTTGCACATCCGCGCGCGCACTTCACTACCACCCTCATCAGCACCACCGCATCGCGCAACCGTCGTCAACAGTCGCCAACATTGCAACCATCATCGCCCAAGCACTCACATCACCGACGCATAAATTGACACCACATTTGGCCTTGCCGTCGTTATCGTCAGCATCGCCACGGCCTCCGCTACTATCATCATCGTTGCCGCCGTTGCCGACGCTGCCATGATAGCGCGCCCTCCCGAATGACCAATCCGCATTGAGGTGCCCGCGCGGCAGCGCGGCCTTTGAGATGCGCTGGGAAGTAGCCACCAGTAAGCGCCATCGCGGCCGCGTCGGCTGTGCCAGACAAGCTGGCCGTTGCGTGCACTAGCGCGGCCGCAAAGATGCACCATCCAGGGCCAATCAGTCATCACAATCGCGGCCGCATAGGTTTTGCAAAAGTAGTTGCGGGCAGGTGGGCGGGATGATTGCGCGAGCAGCGGAATTGCCAACTAACGAGCTGACAAAAATCAATTGCACCACTTAGATTCCACCACATGGCCTGCACCACCTGGCTTGCGCAAGTGCACCACATGACTGCAGCACGCAGCGTACACATCCACACATCGGACGCGCACTATGTTGGTCCACGCTGGCTGATACATATAGGTACGACTCTATACACTGGCAAGTCTGAACACTGTTCACCGAGCCACGCGGCACTGGGTGCATCGTCATCAAGACACAATCGAGATCCCGCACTGGGTACTCAAAGTACTCGTGAGGCCGACACCCCCGATTGAACGATCTCGTGGGGATGCCTGCATGGCCCCCGGGTTGCCCTACCTGGCCCCCACGGCGCCCCGCATGACTCCCTGACCTCTTGCGTGACATCCCCACAGGCAGGCAACCCCAAGATGGACTCAGAGGGTTCCAGGAAGCACACTCGCAGTTTCCATTTTAAGAGCGCCCAGGGAGGCCCAAGCAGCTCTCAATATCGCCACATCAAGGCGCCCAACCTCCCACGAGAGGCCCAAGGCATCCCCAAACCGGGTCAATCAGGACAACCCATTGCCCCGAGGACAGGCACGGGACTCAACCGTATAGCGTCCTCCACTATCCCTCCGTGCGCCTCCACAAAGTGGGGTTCTTGATGTTAACTCTGCGCACCCCCCGCGCGGGAACCTCACACCTCACCCCCTCTCCTCTCCTCCCGTCG
Organism: Prorocentrum cordatum; assembly: GCA_963575745.1. Classification (NCBI taxonomy): domain Eukaryota; class Dinophyceae; order Prorocentrales; family Prorocentraceae; genus Prorocentrum; species Prorocentrum cordatum. The sequence goes on from CAUYUJ010020193.1 coordinate 727,488, forward strand.
CACACTCACTTACTCAATCACTCACGCAATCATCACCAGTCCCACGCGCACACACACTCACTCACAATCAATCGCCACGCACTCGTCAGGACACTCACTCGATGACTTTCATTCATGTCGCCCAAAACTACCCCTGACCAGTCATCCTCATTAACATCAACACACCACCTTTTGTTCCCCATATCCGAAATGGGTTTCTGGTTCGCCTAGCCACCCGTGCAGGAACACGAGAACATGTCCCCTCCTCTTCTCCTTTCGCGCACTCATTATCTCGAGCACGCACACACGTCATGACTCACACTCATTCACTCACGCACTCACCACCCACTGACCATATTTCTATTTCACACAAGCGCAAACATTCACCCACTCAATCACCCACTCACGCACTCAAACATACAGACACACACGCGCTCATCCTCACCACTCAAGCGCGCACTCACTCACTCAACCACTTACCAACCCAGTCACTCACTCACTCACACTCACCATCATCATCATCACCATCATCATCATTTTCACCATTCACACTCGCGAGTCATCATTTGAGGGAGTTTCTGTGGAACTCACGTCATCCTCACCCCCGGCGCGAAGAGCACGAGCCCAGAGCGGCCTCCGGCACCGTTTCCGGACAGATCCGGTGGATCCGGTGACGAATCCCAAACCGGCGCCCTCGCTTGAGACATCCTCACAAAACCGGCCCCGGGGGAGGTGCCCAGAGGAGCCCAGAGCGGCCTCCGGCACCGTTTCCGGACAGATCCGGTGGATCCGGTGACGAATCCCAAACCGGCGCCCTCGCTTGAGACATCCTCACAAAACCGGCCCCGGGGGAGGTGCCCAGAGGAGCCCAGAGCGGCCTCCGGCACCGTTTCCGGACAGATCCGGTGGATCCGGTGACGAATCCCAAACCGGCGCCCTCGCTTGAGACATCCTCACAAAACCGGCCCCGGGGGAGGTGCCCAGAGGAGCCCAGAGCGGCCTCCGGCACCGTTTCCGGACAGATCCGGTGGATCCGGTGACGAATCCCAAACCGGCGCCCTCGCTTGAGACATCCTCACAAAACCGGCCCCGGGGGAGGTGCCCAGAGGAGCCCAGAGCGGCCTCCGGCACCGTTTCCGGTGGATCCGACGAATCCCAAACCGGCGCCCTCGCTTGAGACATCCTCACAAAACCGGCCCCGGGGGAGGTGCCCAGAGGAGCCCAGAGCGGCCTCCGGCACCGTTTCCGGACAGATCCGTGGATCCGGTGACGAATCCCAAACCGGCGCCCTCGCTTGAGACATCCTCACAAAACCGGCCCCGGGGGAGGTGCCCAGAGGAGCCCAGAGCGGCCTCCGGCACCGTTTCCGGACAGATCCGGCTGGATCCGGTGACGAATCCCAAACCGGCGCCCTCGCTTGAGACATCCTCACAAAACCGGCCCCGGGGGAGGTGCCCAGAGGAGCCCAGAGCGGCCTCCGGCACCGTTTCCGGACAGATCCGGTGGATCCGGTGACGAATCCCAAACCGGCGCCCTCGCTTGAGACATCCTCACAAAACCGGCCCCGGGGGAGGTGCCCAGAGGAGCCCAGAGCGGCCTCCGGCACCGTTTCCGGACAGATCCGGTGGATCCGGTGACGAATCCCAAACCGGCGCCCTCGCTTGAGACATCCTCACAAAACCGGCCCCGGGGGAGGTGCCCAGAGGAGCCCAGAGCGGCCTCCGGCACCGTTTCCGGACAGATCCGGTGGATCCGCTGGATCCGGTGACGAATCCCAAACCGGCGCCCTCGCTTGAGACATCCTCACAAAACCGGCCCCGGGGGAGGTGCCCAGACCCAGAGGGTGCCGAGACGCTGGAAATAGCAACCCTAACGTCTATACGTTAATTTTAACGTCTTGCGTTAGATCACTTTTAGACGTTAAAAATAACGTCCTTGTGCGATTATCGCACTCAGGCAGGGCATGCGATATTGTCGATCGCAGCTCTGCTTTTCCTCGATGCATATTCGTGTGCGTTGCAAAAAAAACTCAGCTGCTCTCCTCCTCCTCGTCGTTATTCTCCCCCTCCTCCTCTTTTTGCTTCCCCTCTCCTCTCCTCTCTCCTTCTTCTCTTTTCCGTGTTCGGCTGGTCCTTCCGACTCGATCTTCGTTCGGGCGGGGGGAGGGCGAGGGGAGCGGCGCGCGCGGGGGGGCGCCCCTGGCGCCGCCGCACCACCGCCCGCCCCGCCCAGCCATTGGAAGAGGGATTTGGGTCCAGGCCGTCTGTTGCTCTAAATCTAGCTCTCGCCATGGCGCCGCGCACATTGGTTGCCGCGGAGTGATGGACGGAGGTGGCATGAGACCTGAAATTAAATTCCTGCCTCGGCGCCACGCACGACAGTTTTTGTATATAACAATCACGTGGGTCGAGGGGGTGCGTTACTCAATGTGGCATTCTCGCCTCAATGCCGCGAACATTTGCTATGTATCCCCAGTTCTAGCGGATTCACATAAGGGCGACTCAAAATGGAGCTCACGCCTTAGCGCAACACGTAATTGGCTTATAACATTGCTGCAGTTCCACGGATGGAGGGCGCGTCCAATAAGCAATTGCCGCCTCAGTGCCGCGCACATTGGGCCGCTGTGAGAAGGAGTGCGTGCATGGACATAAGCGAGCAAAAGAATGACAACAAAACAACAAAACGCAACGACACAAAGCCGTGCAGCCGGTTTGGTTCAAGCCTTTCGGCGCAGACCAGATCCGTGTTTCTCAGGATGACTGGGTCGACCCCGAAGGCCAAAATGATGGAGAGTGGCGCAGCCGAGAGCCCGCCCAAACCAGAGCCAGTCCCGAGGAAACGTTACGGTGAGGAGATCAACGGCGCTCTGACTGAGGCACTCACACCGCTGGTCGATGACAAAGGCTGGCCCATGTACGGACACGCCCTGGCATCGGAGATGCTGGACCGCGGCAGGGTTGAGAAGTTGGGGGAGGTGCTGAGAGCGATTCGCCAGGTGGCCTGCTGATTTAACGTTTGTCATCCCTTGCTCCTGCCCCCTCGCTTCTCCTCATCTGCCCTGTCGCGTCGTCGGCTGCGCGCCCCCATCCTTGCCCAGGTGGCGCCGAACTTCTCGATCGTCCCGCACGTGGTGGAGGAGGTCATGGCCAACATCGGCACGGCCAAGAAGGACGACATCAAGTTGAGAGAGGTTGAGTCCTGGGCCAAAGGCGCGTCGCTGAGGCTCCGAACTCTCTTGCTTCACGCGGCTGGCCTCGCTCGCAAGGAGAAGCCGCCGAACAGGGCTCCTGCGTGGTGGACCAACCTCATGGCCAACGAGAGCAAGGTCCCAGAGCCGAAGAAGGCAGCGCTGCAGAAGAGCAACGTGAAGGACGAGACCAAGCCCGATAAGGAGCCCAAGCCCGAGGAGGGATCCAAGCCCGAGGATGCGTTCACGTTCGGATACGACGAGAGCATGAAGCGTGCATGGAGATGTGATGCATTCGCGGATCGATTTCAGCCTGAGGTTTGCGACAGCATGACCGTCAAGCCAGGCGAGACCTACGTCTGGGCGAAGTGGGCAGACGGAATGGAGTACGAGGTGCTGGACTGCTTGGCGTCGACCTTTCTCGAGGATGCTGGACCTGCGCCCTCGAAGACGCCGCGAGGGGGCAACATCTTGTGGACGGGCAACATGGACGGCCTCCAGGTGCAGGTCAAGTTTGTGATGGATAGGGGGATCAAGCTGATTCAGATCAAGCACAACTTGAAGCAGGTCACGCAGATCTCCACGCACGCCGTCGAGGAGGCGGAGGCGGTGGAGTTCATGAAGGACATCGCGAAGCGCTACTGCGAGGGGCGCCTCACGGCCCAAGACGCCGAGCAGCTGAAGAGGGCGAAGCTCAAGGAGCTGAAGAAACGCAAGGAGAAGGACGAGAAGGCGGCGGCACTGGCTGCGACCAGCGCAGCTTCGTCCATCGAGACGCAGCCTGCGGAGACGGCGGTGCGGAAGCGCCCAGCTGCCGCCCCCAAAAGAGCTTGCAAGAAAGCCAAACACGAGGAGCCCGACAAGGAAGCAGCCACCGAGGAGAAGGGCGCACCCATGAATGGAGTGGAGAACCTGACGATCGTCGAGAAGAAGCCCGAGGAGAAGCCCCATGAGGGCAAGGAGGAGCCTCAGCCGCTGGAGAACCCCCAGGAAGCAAAGGAGGGGCCACCAGAGGAGACGGGCGAGCCCACGAGCGAGGTCGTCGAACCCATCGACGACGACTCCGCGGACGATAGCCCCGATGATATCCGAGAGATCCCGCCTCCAGTGACTGGCCCGTGGGAGAGTATGACCACCTCGCTGAACACCATGATGGACGAAGTTGTTGAATGCTCGGATTTCTGGAACAATGCGTTTGACGATGATGATGCGTGAACCGTGCACGGCATGTCGCCACGATGAGTTTGGTCTATGTGCGAGAGGGATTTTCAGATGGCTTGGCGGGGGAGCCGAGCCCACCGATCTCTTGAGCCTTTCTATTTCTGTGTTGTGAACATTTGCGTTCATTCTGGTGCGCACTGCGTCGCTAGTGCTCTCGTCTCAAGTGTGTTATGCTGTTTTCCTCTCGCGCTCAGTTCTTTCAGTTTGCCGAGCTCGGGCAGACAGCGAAGCTGTCCAGCACACTCCAGGTGTGTTTCCAGGGGGCCGATTGAACCTCAAACACTTGAAGCCAAACGTACCACAGCCGAGCGAAACACGAGCATGACGACACACGAGCATGACGAAACACAGCTGAGGAGGGTAGGGAAAAGGATAATCGTTGGAAACAGGATGACAAACAGACGGCGGATGAAAACACGGATAACGATAATGATGAATCTGAGAAAATCGCTATACCGTCAGCGTCGTCAAGATTGCTCGAGACCCTGCCCCCTCTTGGACGAAATGCCACAGCACGTGCGGCATGCGAGATACCATGGGCATTGGACCATGGAGCGTTGCTTCTATGTTCTCTGGGGCGCAAAGATGGGCGCGAAGGGCCTGAGCCTCTACCCCCAACCCCGCCAGACAAGGGAGAGGAACGGGGGAGGGGAGTTGGGGGAGGTGGCGGTGCAGGAGCGGAGGAGGGAAGGGTCCAGAAGATGGGTGTGGTTGAGACCGAAAGGGTGTATGTGAGGAGGTTGGTCCGAGGAACGCCCCAAAGGACCCAAAGAACCTGGCGATACGCAGATCGACACAACTCGCGCCCCCCCCCCCAAAGCGAATGGGGGGTCGGGGAGAGGGGCTCGACTCTTCGAGAAAGAGAGATCACACGTTTCACTCTGCCTCCGTGAGATTGCCACCTGCTGCCGCAAGTGCCGTGGCGCCCAATGGGACATCAAGCTCGTGAAAAAATATGGTTGACGCTTCGCGAATCACTGCCCAAGGGCGCATGCCTCGCAGACCGCAGAAGCGGTGGAGTGACGAGATTTGTGCTTGCCTCAGTTCAATCGGGTATGACGTTTCAGCGAGCATGTGGCAGGGCGCAGCGGCGAATGCTGATGCATGGCAAGCTTTGCTTTTGCAGTGCTGTCAGACGTGGAGTTTCACAGAGCAGCACTGCGGCGCTTGTCCACCTGCCTCACAGCAGAGTCATAAAATCAATGATTTGGCATTCTCGCCGAGGCCTCTTGGAGCATCTATCTTGGGTGCTTCTGGGGTCTCTTGGGGCCTCTTCGGGGTCTCTTGGGCGCCTCGTGGGGGCGTCCTGAAGGCCTCTTGGAGCTTCATGGCCACCTTGGGGCCCCCTCGGGGCACCTTTGGGAGCCTTGGGGGCAGTCGTTGGGCCATCTTGGGTGAGATCGATCAGGAGGGGGGGTGGCATTAATTACAGCCCTCCCCAGGAGGCCAAAATGGGGGCCAAACCATAATACAACCAATGATTGTGGCTTCCTCGCCGAAGTCGTTTTGGGCGCACTCGCGGACCCCCCGTCCAGGTCCAGGGGAGGGGGTAGGGGGGAGGGGTAAGCCCCTCCCCGAAGGGGAAGAAGGAGGGGTGGACTAGGAAACGCTCCAAACCACCGACGCCCAGAGGGCTGATGGGATTCAAGCAGGCATGTTGATACCGACCCCAAAGGAAATCCAGCGATTCGGTCCAACAACGCGAAACACGCTCTTGCCCACTAAGGCTTTTTCAGGGTCAGAAACCTGGTAGTGGGCAGGAGCTTTTCGGCTGGTTTTTGAGCGCATTCAAATAGCTTACGCCACCCTGCTGATATCTCAGAAGAAGGTCTTCCCCCCCCCTCCTTATCATCCTCCTCCTCCTTCTCGTCTGCCCTTATCAACTCCCTCTTGATCTCTTCTTGTCCACCTGCCCGTTCCGAGCACCCTCCGCCCCAACCGTCGCTTGGCCCGCGTGGGTGGTTTACCCAAGAACAAATCGTTGTGCCAGAATACTATGAAAATAACGGGCAGTGGATTGAGTGGGTTCGGTACCTTAGGAACCCGCCACCCCAGCCGCCTCCGCCGCCCCCACGACCCCCCCATGTCAGCCGAAGGGCTGGCGGAGCTCGAGGCAATAATCGGTTGGGAAGAACTCGGGGCCATGATCGCTTGAGGGGAGATAGGCTCGCCTCATCATGCTCTTGCTCCTGCGCCTGCTTCTGCTCTTGTTTCTGCCTCTGCTCTTGCCTCTGCTGCTGGTCCTGCTCCTGCTCATGATCCTGCTGCTCCTCCTCCTCCTCCTCCTCCTCCTCCTCCTCCTCCTCCTCCTCCTCCTCCTCATCCACCTCCTCCCCCTCCTCCTCCTCCTCCTCCTCCTCGTCCCCCCCCCTCCTCTGCCCCGCCCCCAGAGTAGGATAATTGGGGGTGAGAAGGAGGGGGCAAAGAGAGTTGTTCGAAAGAGTCGGCACGTATGCCGCGCAAAACAGAAGCAACTGGCAACGCATGCAATTACGTACGTTGCATCATACGAAATCGCACGGCCAACCTCATAGACAAGCAGGAAGCAGGCAGCATATAAAACACGCAGCATAAGCAGAAATCACAGAGCTGAAAGACAACTGGCAAAGCATGCAATTGCACATAATGCAACATGTGACAGCACGCATCACGCAGCCAACCATAGTTCACATTACCATCGCCGTTTTTTTCTCAGTTCTTGCTGGACGCACTGCGGCGTCCTGTTGTGTGAACCTCGCATCACACTTTCGAGGATCGACCTTTCCTGATGACAGTCCTGGTTGAGAGCCTCGACAAGGTCACGGCGGGCGCCGCCTCCCCTGTCTCCACGACGGCATCGGGGTCCAATGCAGGAGGAACTCCAGCTGTGACGCCTTCGGCAGCGAGTGCGCCCCAGACACCCTCAGAGGCCGCCCCGCCCGCGCCCATTGAGGTCCATGACTCCCCCGAAGCTCCAGCTGATGGGCAGGGCGGCGGGCAGCTCAACAAGCAGGGGCCCGAAGGTACGTTCCTTGAGGATAGCCAGCGTGAGGAGACCTTCACAGTGCCAGGCAATCCACGTGACATCGCTGCTGCCAGAGCCCCCGTCCCGGAAGCCCCCGCATCGCAGCCGCCCGCGCACTTGTCGAGGCCCACGTTTCCGCGCGAGGGCATGTCGGAGCAGCAGTACAGCGAAGTCGTGGCAGCAGACAGGGGATTCTGGCAGAGGGTCGAGGCGCTGCCAGGCAAGGCAGCCGAGGAGCCCGACGGCCCGCCCGACGGCCCGCCCGACGGCCCGCCCGACGGCCCGCCAGACGGCTCGCCCGACGGCCCGCCCGACGGCCCGCCCGACGGCCCGCCCGACGGCCCGCCCGTCGACGGCCCGCCCGACGGCCCGCCCGTCGACGGCCCGCCCGACGGCCTCCCCCGCGTCCCAGAGGGCATGAGCCAGGAAGAATTCCTGCGCAGCTTGTCGAGCCAGCAGATGGGGAGGGGCCGCTACGACAATCATGAGCTCGATGGCGAAGACGATGCAGGCAGGGATCCCCACCTGGAGGAGGCCGAGATGACCAATTTCGAGATCAATGCTCGCAGCCCTCTGGGCTGGCGCTTCCAGAGGGAGTTGGCCTCGGATAAGGAGCTGAAGAAGTCGTGGCTCGAGTGCAGGGGCAACCACGCGAAGCAGGCTTTCAGGCAGAAGTGGTGCAAGGCAAAGTTCGAGATGTACAGGAAGAGCCGCGAGATGATCAATCGCCATCAGGTCGTGACTGCAGACATGGGCGTCTACCACCCCCTGGACAGGATCAAAGTCGAGGAGGGAAACACCGAAGAGGCGGCTGAGCGTGCCTGGCGTTACGCATACGCGTGCGTCATGATGGGCACCCAGTGGTACCGCTTCAACGTCATGACTAGAGCCATGGAGTTCCTGTACGTGAAGCAGCAGTACAATGATATATTCACGCAGTGCTGGCAGACTACGCAGCGCGAGGAGAACAGAGGCCGCCTTCTTGCAGAATTCGCTGAGCCCGAAGGGCGTACCACGTTCGAACCAGTTCGTGCAGCTGCAGGTGCAGCGCCGCCATCTGCAAGCGGCGGCGCGGCGGTCAGCGCTGCCTCGCGCAGCGGCAACGGACCTGCGCCCGCAGCTCCATCCGCAGATGCACCCGCAGCTCAGCCCGCAGCTGCGCCCGCAGCTGCGCCCGCAGCTGCGCCCGCGCAGCTGCGCCCGCAGGTCCAGCTGCGCCCGCAGCTGAGCCCGCAGCCGCCGCGGCGCGCGCGGCCCAGGAGGAGGAGGCCGCCGTCGGCGACGAGGCGAGGGAACCGCCCAACAAGAGGTCGAGGAAGTCTGTGAGGGGCCAGGCTCTGTCGCCGAAGCCAGCACCTGCGACGCCGAAGGGCAAGGGCAAGGGCAAAGCTAAGGCTAAGGCCAACGCTTCAGCCTCTAAGGACTTGAGGGCCAAGATCAAGGATGCGCAGCAGCTGAAGGTGGCGTATGGCCAGGCGAGCTCCTCGATCGCTTGCATCTCAGCCCAGATTGCAAATTCTCCCGACTGGTCGTGGCTGAAAGACAGCGTGCTGGTGGAGCCGATGACGAAAGCCAACGACGACATGATCAAGTATGTGTTCTCCAATCCCATCGCGACCATGCTTATCGGCCAGAATGTAGAGCAGATTCAGGCGAGCTACGATGACCCTGCCCAGATGGATGTCCAGTTGGCGACCCTGACCAGCGACCTCGGCGAGCTCGTCGACAGGGCGCAGAAACAGGCGGACAAGCTCTCGAGGATGCATTATGAGAAGATGAAGGAGTATTGAAACGCTAACTGAGGTTCAATTCAGATACAGGCTGGAATGGGTGACAGTTGATATGCAATTGGGTGAGGCTCTTACACTGTAAGTTCTCGTGCATGCGGTCTGTCAGAGCCAGCTTGTGCAGCGCGCATCATAATATATCGTGCACGCGTGATCTGCGCGTCTTACTTTTCTCGGGCGTTCGACTAAGTGTCGAACGCAGTCGCCGCAGGGGTTGGCGACCAGTGCGCCTGTGCATTTGCCTGTGACGAGCCCTGCCTTTGCCTCGAGGGCTCTCCTGGGGGCAAACGTAGCAGGGTAGAACGTCCAATGTTGGGTGGGGTTCGGTTTTTTTCAACGGACAACGGCTAATCAGCGGCGGGCCCCGGTTGTTTTTCAGGGTCGGACCTTGTTTTCTGACAAATGCCCGTTCTGCAGGCCGGATTTTGGCCAACCCCGGTTGTTTTTAGGAACCCCGGCTGTTTCTAGGACGGAAAAAGGGCCGCTGATTTTGCGCTGATTTTGCGCTGAGTTTGCGCTGATTCTCGCTGATTTTTCATTTTCAGCTGTGTTTTTACAGTGTTTCGTGCCGCTGATTTTCCGCTGATTTTCCGCTGATTTTCCGCTGATTTCCGCTGATTTTTTTTTTCCTGAAATCACTGGCCCCGGGGACTCCCAGAGCAATTTCATCGGCTCGAGGGCCCAAAAATCACCGAAACCACCCAACAATAGGCGTAAGAGGGTTCAACCGTTCTTCTTTGAAGCGATCCACCCGTCTCGAGCCCCCCCTGGCCCTCAGATGCTCCAGTTCGCAGGCGGGTGACCTGCACATCACCCTCATTATCTAGGGGAAACTACGCATTGAGCAAAAATGTGGCAGTAGGAGGGTACTAGACTGAGGGTGGGGGTGGGATAAGGGGCAGGATGGGGTAATGAAGGACGGGGTTGGCAGGAAGGGGACGAGGATGAAGGTGTCCAGGGGGCTGAGGCTGCCTACTCAAGACGGATATTGAATACAGAGTGAGAAGTAGAAAGGTCGAGGACAAAGATGACGATGAGGAGGAGGAGGAGGAAGGTGGAGGAGAAGGAGGAGGAGGAGGGAGATGAAGATGAGGAGGAGGAAGAGGAGGAGGAGGAGGAGGAGGAGGAGGATGAGGTAGATCCCGCAGCGCGGTTCCAATTTCAATGGCTCCGATGGATTCTGGAACCAACGATGCGCGTCAGGAGGAGGAGTAGGAGGTAGAGGAGGAGGAGCAGGAGGAGGAGGCGGGAGGGGGAATCACGTGGAGACTGAGGATCAGGAGTTCAATCAAAAAGACAACTTCGACTGACTTGGGACGGGCATGACACGCGTGAGACGATCATCGGTCCGAAAATGAGGATGAGGGTTTGAACGCATGGGGAACATTCGAGGGGCATCGGGGAGGAGGAGGAGGAGGAGGAGGAGGAGGAGGAGGGACGTGACATACTTGAACAAGGAAAGCGAAGAGGAGGAGGAGGAGACTGGTAGGGAGGAGGAAGAGGAGGTAGAGGGAACCGACACGACTTGGCACTAGGTGGAGGAGGGAAGAAAATCAGGGGGGAGAAGGATGAGGAGGACGGAGAGGGTAAGCTAAGAGCGAGCGGTCGCCCCCCCCGCTTGCGCCGCCTCTCTTACGGCCTGGACATCTTCATTGCGAAGGCCATTGGCGCTGCTCTGCCCGCGAGAGCGCCCTCCTCCTCCACCTCCCTCCTCCACTGTGGAGCCCGTCGCAAGGCGGCGTTTTTTCCACGCTTAGCCCACGATATGTAAGTTTGAGCCCCTGCGGTATGTCGGTGTGTATGTATGTATGTATGTATGTATATATATATAGATATAGATATATATATATATATATACTATTAACCGTTGCTTCAAATGTGTTATACGTATGGGGTACTTTGGGGGCCCAAGATAGCACCCGAGGAACCCCTCCCACCAACACGAAACAAACAAACGCACGCACGCACGACAACACTCGCACGCCAATGGGCTCCGTCTAATCCGTTTTGTTGTTGGGCGCCCCCAAGGATGTGGGGTCCTCTTTAGTGGCTCTCTAAAGATGCTCTGTGGGTCTTCTCGGGGTTCTCTTGTCGGGGGCCTGACGTGTCCACGGGGCAGGGCCCGAGGCCAAGGTGCCTATTAAAGACTGGGGAAGGAATGCAAGACACTGCCTCGGTACGGGAAAGGGGAGTGCGGTGGATGGGAATAGGTGGGCTGCGAACGATCCAACCACCCTGCGGGTCTCGGCAAAGCGAGCTCTATGGAGGCAAACGTAGGGGGGGGGGGGGTCCTTGGATCGGGGGGGCATGGCCGACGTCGCTTGGCGAGGGGCAAGGTTCCGTTTGCCCCCATCGGCGCACTTCTGTTCGACCCCAGCTCCCGCCCGTAGCCATCATGGCTAAGAAGAGGAGGCGTCAGACACACACATCGCCCCCTGGTGATTTCGCTCGTTCAGATGAGAGAACAGAAGCTGGTGAGAATCTAATTCAATGCCTGTTGGAGCTCTATGCCAGATGTGTCCTGAGCGCAAAAAATGTTTGTGTGATATCCCATTACGCATCAAAGGCTGGTGCCGTGGGTGGTGTACGTGATTTCGCATGCAGTCCGACGTCCTCCAGCGGCAATTTTGTAAAACACCTCGACACGTTGCTCCCGACAAGGCCCGAGAACCTGGAGTTGTATAACCTTTGGGCGCCACAGAACGTTCGGAAAGGTACTCCTCCTTCGCCTCATGCTTCCCCTGCCCCTCCTTGGCCGTCCCTCATGCCCCCTTGCTCCACGCCATTGCTCTCATCGTGCCCGCCTTATCTCCCTCCACCTCCGTCCTTTGCATGCCGCCCCCCTCCTCCTCCTCCTCCCCCTCCTGCTGATAGGTTTGTCTCGTGTTCAACGTGCAACGCCTTGCGTCTTACCTCACGAGGCGTTTCACGATGAGCTAGCCGCTGACCCCAGCATCAGCGAAAAGGTCCAAGCCATGTACGATAATGACGAATGGGAACCTGTGTATCGGGACCATCCTTTAGTTCAGCAAGCTGTGCGCAACAATGAAAAGTTGCCTGTCCCTCTCGCGGTTTACGTTGACGGTGTGTCATACACTAGACAGAAAACATCTGCCCATCAAGAGTCCCTGATATGCTTCGTGATGTACAATCTTATCACATGCAGGAGACATCTCAATTGTGTGGTGAGAAAATCGTCGCTGTGTGGTTGTGGATGCAAGGGGTGGGATACTTTATTTCATATTTTCACCATGCTCCGATGGTCAATCAAAGCCATGGCGGAGGGGGTTCGGCCGACCGTAAAACACAATGGTAAAGAGTGGGAGGCTTCTGAGGTCTGGGGCAGTCTTTCAGCTGATCTCGGCTACAAGGCATGCGTGATTCAACTGAAAGGGGACTGGGCTGAGTGGGTAACCACGCTCGGATTCGCATCGTGGAATTCTGTGTACCATCCATGCCCCATGTGCTCATCTGTGCAATGCACCTTGCATGAGTACAACAACATATCGTTGGTTGGTCTTCCATGGGGTGATCCAGTGAATTGTTGACGCTTCGCGAATCCCGACCAGCCCATCCAGAAACGGTGCCCAGAGGCATCGCCTCGATCAGGGAAGTGGGCAGCACGCAGAGGAAGCCAGTATGAGACATTTGGGGATATCTGGAGCCGTCTTGAAGTCATCTTGGGCTCTCCCAGGTGCTTGTGGAGTCATCTCTTAATCAGTGTCCCCCCCAAGAGGCCAACATGTTGCGAAAACCTTCGTACAATCAATGATTTGGCATTCTCGCCGAGGCCTCTTGGAGCATTATGGGTGCCTCTGGTGGGTCTCTGGGGGACTCGTGAGGGTCTTTTGGGAGCCTCTTGGGGGCATCCTGGGGGCATCTTGGGGCTTCCTGGCCACCTCTTGGGGCCCTCTTGGGGCACCCTTGGGAGTTTGGGGGGCAATCTTTGGGCCATCTTGGGTGAGATCGATCACGGGAGGGGGGGTACTAATTGCAGTCCCCCCCAGGAGGCCAACATGGGGCCAAAACCCTAATACAACCAATGATGTTGGCTTCCTCGCCGAAGCCGTTTTGGACGCTCGGACGGCTCGCGGAAACCCCTGTCCAGGTCCAGGGGAGGGGGCAGGGGGAGGGGTAAACCCCTCCCCGCAGGGAAAGGAGGAAGAGGAAACTCTTTAAGCCACCTACGCCCAGAGGGCGGGTGGGATTACCAGGATGCGTGCAGTGCCTGCGAGATCGACCTTGTCTTGGATACCCAGGACAAGTGGCAGGCATTGTTCGCTGATGGAGGGCTGCGCTATGACAGGCGCTTTGGCCGAGTCCTCCAGAGGGAAGTGCGCGTGGGAGGGGTGCTCCTCAGAGCTGGCGATCGTCTCGTCCCCAACTCTGATCTGGTTGACGTGGGCTTGCTGACGCGCCAGGCGCTTCCGTTCCGGGTCACGTTCTGGCGTCGCCGAACGGATGCGGGTGGTGCGCTGCTGGACCCAGTGACGCGGAGGAATCCAATATTCGACGCGTCGCTGGGGATAAGCCCCCAGACGTCTATCTGCATAGACACCCTTCACACGCTGCACCTGGGCGTGGCTGCGAGAGCGGTGGCGGTCGCGTTGTGGGCGGTGATCACAGCGAATCCCTGGCACCACCCTGGCCCTGGCGAGGTCATGGTGGAACACGCTTGCCGCACTCTTAGACATGAGTTGCAGGAGTTTTATGAATCGGAGAACATCCCTCTGTCTAGTAGGATTGGCAGGCTGACGCCAGGGATGATCGGCAGTGCGTTTGCTCCTGAAATACACACCAAGGGAGCGGAGACAGGGTATTTGCTCAAATTCATCGCCCATATCAGCAGCAAGCAGTTTTTCCAGGCCGATAGTTGTGTGGAGATATTCAATGCGTGCAAGCATTTGGTGGAATACATGAACGTGCTCAAGACATCGCCAGGTCGAAAGATCCCGCCTCATACACATCAGAAGTTGTTAACGTTGTGCGTCAAACATTTGAAAGCATACGACAGAGCAGGTGGCATGTTCACGCCAAAACATCATCTCTTTGTACACCTCACGGCACACATGAATTTTTTCGGTAATCCTCGGCATCATTCGACGTGGCACGACGAAACACTTAACAAAGTCATCCGCAGCGTTGCTGAGAACTCGCACAGGCGGGTATGGGAGAAGCGGATTTTTCAGCGGTTGCGTCTCCACGGCAACATCGTGCATAATTCATGGTTCGCTGCAGTATGACTCAGCTAATACGTTGACGATTTGCAGAAAAACCAGCGTTCGCATGTTGTTGGGACCTAAGGCCCAAGGGTAAAAAATAATCGGGGCAGCGTTCGCCAAGAGCTCAATTTCGTTTCCCCACGCGGTGCCTCCGCCGAAATATTATTCCTACTCGCCCTTTTACTCCTCCTCATCTTTCTCCGTCCTCATCGCCCTTTTGGCTTTCATTCATCCTGCTCAGCTCTGCTACCTCCTCCTTCTCACCCTCCTCCTACCCCCCCCCCCTCCTGGGGCAGTGGCGGCAACCGAGGGTCCGAGGGGCTCTCGCGCGGGCCTTCGCAATGAAAACATTCACCACGTAGAGGGGGGTTGAGGGCAAAGAAAATAAAGAACAACAGAAACATGAGGATGACGAACAATGGCAATGGCAACTGCTCCTCCTACTCACCGCCATCGCTGCCGTCATGAACGTCGACATCGTCGTCGTCGCCAATTCCCCCGCCGCCCCTAGCACGCCCCAGTTTGGTTCCTGGAGACGGGGGGGAGGGGAGGGGGAGAGGAATGTGGAGGAGGAGGGGGGAGGGAGGAGAGGAGGACCACGAGTCTGCGAAATGGCGGGGCAAGCCTGCTCATGAACAGAGTAGGGCATCCATCCCATCTCCTATCGCACCGCTACCATGCTGCCATTTCAGGGCCGAGATTTCTCAGGCGGAATGGCCAGGCGCAAAAGACCGCCACCCGAACCATTGTTCCAGCCAGCACGCGCGAAACCTAGAGATCCGCCCCCAGAACATCTCAAAATTCAGGCTGCTCCCGTGGGCCCCCCAAACTATGTGAAGGCTTTCGCTACCGAGATAGAGAGAACCTACAGCACGCTCCACGACCGCATTTCTGCGACCATAGCATGGTGTTTGACGCTGACCTTGAGCAGAGATCTGACGGCCGTGGAATTGTTCAGCGGTTGGGGGGAGACATCTTATTGGATCCGTTCACTGGGCGGCACGGCCCACGAATTCGACGCAGCCACCAGGCAATGTGATGATGAGGACATAACTTCTGTCGTTGGAATGGTGTTTGCGTTTTGGCTCGTCACTCGCCTCGTGAAGAATGGCACCGTTCTGATGACACCCGAATGCGCCACGTGGGGGTTCATGAACACATATGTATCTGGCCGTTACCTCCACGTTGAAGGGCACAGGGATAGGGATTCGGTCAAAATGGCAAATGAGACGAACCAAGTGGTCAGTGCTATCATGTTTTACGTGACGACACGTTTGTGCTATTATATCATTGAACAGCCTCTCAATAGCCATTTCTATAAGTATGCATGTTGCGCAGCTGCAATTAAGAGCACCCGAGGGCGGTCAGTTCTCACTTACCAGAAAGCGTTTGGACACGAGATGCCGAAACCTACGCAGTTGTTGTTGACTTGCCCAGAGAAATACAGCCACTTTCTGATTCGCTCGAAGCCGAAAGGGGCGTCAGTGGAAGGAACTCCGACGTGCCAGAAATATTATACCATGTCAGGTGGATGGCTCAATGGCCACAAAGCTCTCCGAGGTGCCGAGCATTTCCCGACGCAGTTTGCGCAGGCCATAGCACAATGTATAATTTGCAGTTCGGGTGCAGCGCCAGCGATCTCGTGTGAGTCGGGTGCAGACCCATCGCACAATGTTTAGTTTGCTCGTTCTGGTGCAACTCCCTTTTTCAGAGGAGTCGCATTCGTATATTGCATATTTCCGTGAGCGTATGTAAGATATTGCTCACGACATGCGTGTGACACAGTGTTTTCTGCCAGTGCGCTCTTGGCCACACAATTGCGGGAGCCTCTCTGGGCCGACTTGGGGCCCTCTGGGGCGCTTCGGGGCCGTCTTGGAGGCCATCTTGGGCGTCTTGGAGGCCTCTCGGCCCGTCTTGGGGCCCTCTTGGGGCCGTCTTGGGGGCCTCTTGGGCCGTCATGGGGTCATCTTGGAGGCCTCTTGGGCGATCTTGGGGCAACCTTGGGGGCCTCTTGGGCCGTCTTGGGCCGTCGGAAAGCCGAAACGGCGCAAATACCAAAATCAGTCAAACACAAAGGATAATCAATGATTTTGGCCTCTTCGGGCCTTCCTGGAGGACCTCTTGGAGGCCCCTTGGGCCGTCTTGGAGGCCTCTTGGGATCCTCTTGGGCCGTCGTGGGCCATCTTGAGGCCATCTTAAGGCGTCTTGGGTGCACCTTGGGCCGTCTTGGAGGCATCTTGGGGCCATCTAAGCCGTCTTGGAGGCCATCTTGGAGGGTCGACCCGAGGAACGGTCGGTCGATACGGCTGCCACCTTGCGAACGCCTGGGGTTCCCCCCTCCTCTTCCTTATCCGCATTCTCAGCCTCTTCTTCCGCCCCTCCCCCCTCCTCCTCCTGCTCCTCCCTCCTGCTCTCCCCTCCTCCTCCTCCTCCTCCTCCTCCTCCTCCTCCTCCTCCTCCTCCTCCTGTCCCTCCTCCTCCTCCTCCTTCTCCTCCCCCTTCCCCTCGCATCCCCTTCCTCGCCTTATCTCCTCTTCCTCCTCCTCATCATCGTCCTTCTCCTCCTCATCCTCATCCTCCTACTTGTCTTTCTTCTTGTCATCCTCCTCGTGCACCCCCCCTCCCCTATCATTTTCCTCTCCTCCTTCCTTTCTCTTCCACTGGCCTCCTCATGCTCCGCCCATGCGATTTTCCTGCGCAATCGCTTCCTCCTCCGCCATATCCTCCTTCCTCCTTCTCCTCCTCATTCCGCTCCTCCTCCTCCTCCTCCTCCTCCTAGTTTTCTTCCTCTTCCTCTTCTCCTCCTCCCCCTTTTTATGCTTCAACGCGTTTGCTGCAGCCAAAACCTGCGGCCGATCGGATCGTGCCACTCGAGGCGGTGGCCGGCGCCGAATTGGAACCGAACACGCTGCGCTCTATTGCGCCACGTCGCGCCATGAGCGCGAGCACACAAGGGAACGGACAAAAAAACACCAAGCACGGAAACCACAATGCGACCCACCCACAACAGGCTAGACATGTAGCCAGTTGCCGAGGAGTGCCGAGCGAACGCATCTATATTGCACTCGCTTGTATATTACGGCCAAAACCAACCACCTGTCGGACGTTAAAAACAACGTCCAAGCAAGATTTTAACGGCCCACCTCTGGGTTGCTAAATCCAACGTCTTCTACCCTCTGGGGAGGAGCCCAGAGCGGCCTCCGGCACCGTTTCCGGACAGATCCGGTGGATCCGCTGGATCCGGTGACGAATCCCAAACCGGCGCCCTCGCTTGAGACATCCTCACAAAACCGGCCCCGGGGGAGGTGCCCAGAGGAGCCCAGAGCGGCCTCCGGCACCGTTTCCGGACAGATCCGGTGGATCCGCTGGATCCGGTGACGAATCCCAAACCGGCGCCCTCGCTTGAGACATCCTCACAAAACCGGCCCCGGGGGAGGTGCCCAGAGGAGCCCAGAGCGGCCTCCGGCACCGTTTCCGGACAGAGATCCCTGGATCCGCTGGATCCGGTGACGAATCCCAAACCGGCGCCCTCGCTTGAGACATCCTCACAAAACCGGCCCCGGGGGAGGTGCCCAGAGGAGCCCAGAGCGGCCTCCGGCACCGTTTCCGGACAGAGATCCGCGGTGGATCCGGTGACGAATCCCAAACCGGCGCCCTCGCTTGAGACATCCTCACAAAACCGGCCCCGGGGGAGGTGCCCAGAGGAGCCCAGAGCGGCCTCCGGCACCAGAATCCGGATCCACGATGGAGGTGCCCAGAGGAGCTGGATCCGGTGACGAATCCCAAACCGGCGCCCTCGCTTGAGACATCCTCACAAAACCGGCCCCGGGGGAGGTGCCCAGAGGAGCCCAGAGCGGCCTCCGGCACCGTTTCCGGACAGATCCGGACAGATCCGGTGGATCCGCGCCCCAGGGGAGGTGCCCAGAGGAGGAATGAGGAGGAGGAGGAGGAGGAGGAGGAGGAGGAGGAGGAGGAGGAGGAGGAGGAGGACAGCGTACCGAAGAGATCCCTCCCTGCCTAGGGCCGCGCCTGCGCCGAGCCTCTCAGGCCCTCGACGAAGGTGTCCAGGCGGTCGGGCGTGTAGGAGTCGTAGCTGTAGTTATCGTCGTAGTTGAGCATATCAATATCGGAGTTGAGGAGCAAGTCCGTCATGACGGAGGGCACGACACCAGCCGAAAGGGACGAAGAGGAACGCGAAGCACTCCAGCGAACTCCCGTAGATGGAGAGGTCCACCGCAGCGGTATGTACCGAACCAGGCCCTTGCCCGCGTAGATCCACATGTGGTCTTCGGCGTGCGGGGGCTGAATCCCCGTTTCTTTGTCACGAGGCGGGGGCTGAATCCCCGTTCCGTTGCAATCCAGCTGGTGGTCGACGCCGTGAGGGAGAGCTCCAGCAGCGTGATCATCAGGAGGAACGTCGCCACGGCCACCGAGTGGGGGTTCAACAACTGCCTGGGCGCCTCCATGCATATGCAGGTCATCGAAATCCAGCTGACGGTCGACATGGCCAGCGTGGCAGGCAGCCTCAGCAGGGAGACGAGCAGCAGGCAGTGGCACGTCACCCAGAACTTCGCGCACCCGATCGAGCCGAGCTTGTTGAAGCGCGGCCGCCTCGTCACCAGAGACATCGCACCAACAGAACAGCGTATCAGGTAGAAGCTCATCGTGGTCGTGTTCATCGTCCCGTTTATGAAGCGCGCCAGTGTATTTCCCAAATCCAGATTTTTGAGCTCCAGCAGCGTGATCCCCGCCACAGTCATGCGGAAGAGCAGCAGGAGGAACATCGCCACGGGCATCGGGGGGTAGTTCATCAACTGCCTGTGTGCCTACATGCTCGTGCAGGTCATCGCCAACCAGCTGGTGATCGACACTATGAGGGGGAGCACCAGCAGCGGGATCGCCGCCACAGTTATGCGAAGCAGCGCCATCATCGGAAGGTAGCTCATCAACTGCCTGGGAGCCTCCATGCACTTGCGGGTCATTGCCTTCCAGCTGGCGGTCGACCCCATGAGGGAGAGCATCAGGAGGAACATCGACACGGACATCGGGAGGCAACTCATCACCTGCCTGGGCGCACGTGTAAGTCATCGCCTTCCAGCTGGTGGTCAACATCAGCGAGAAGATCATGCAGAGCGTCGCTATCCAGCTGGCCGGCTGTTCGACAGAGCTCGAAGACCTCCAGGGCGCTGCGACCAGCAGCGCGGGCATGCCAATGTTCCGCAGCAAGAGGCGTCGCCGACCCAAATTCCAAAAAGATCTTCGAAAGGCGCTCGTGCTCGGCATCGACCGCCGAGACAGTGGTCGCCAGAAGGTGGGAGAACTTGCAGCCGTCGCCGTTCGCGCACTTTGGGAAGAACCTGCAGGCAGGCCTCGTCGCAATCCGCGGGCCCACGTCCAACACCTTCAAGCAATGATAATCGAAACCATGCAGAACGCCAGTAGCGCACGTCGCGTCGCCCGTGGACGGAACGAGCTTAGGCGAAACTGGGGGAGCAACATCACTCCCAGGGGGGTCCGCACGGGAGCCGAGCGGATCCGCCCTGGGGCAGCGATGAACCCCGCCCGCACCTCCATGCAGACCGACAGCACGATCGCCAGCATGGTCCAGACCCGCAGCAGGAACAAGCGGACGCAGGACCGCACCACCAGGAAGATGGGCGACAGGCCGAGCGTCCTCAGCATCGTTTGCGTTAGCATGCAGTTCAGCGTCCTCGAACCTCCGCAGCTCGAACTCCTTATCGATGTTCCAGTCGGAGTGGTGGTCACACGCAGGCGACGATGAGGGAACGCACACACCAGGCGGCGAGCAGGAAGGTGGAGAAGACGAGCATCGGTTCACCTGCAGGTCAGCGATGAACGACGCCACCTGTGGGATGTCAGAGTCGAAGCACGTTGCGATCGGGAAGACCATGGGCTGGTTGAGGGAGGCGAACATCGACTGCAGCCCGAACGCGAAGGCAGAGAGCATGTGCGACATTGCCACCAGAGAGTCCGCAGACGGAGCGGACAAACGCTCATCCAGACGGAGCGCCACTCTCGGAGGCGAAGGGGGACTCGCCACAGGCTGCGGCGCACCATCGGCAGGTAGAAGAGGAATACGATGTTTGGCCCGCCCAGCGCGGGAGTTCTCCTTGAGCATCGTCTGCCGCTCCTCGGCGGTGAGCGCCGGCCCAGCCGCAGCAACAGCGTCGCGAAGGAGATGAGAGCGAAATCCATTACGTTGTTGAAGGTCAGCATGCAATTGAAGCCCACGGACCACAGCACGAGCATTGTGGACGAGAGGCTCGGCAACCTCAATGAAGCGCTGTTGAAAAGGCCGAGGGCGAACGAAGTGGAGACGCACAGCTCGAAGACGCCGAGCCTCGCGAGCGCTTGCACTCCGCGTGTGCACCATATCACAGCATAGGCTCCACCCCGCGAGCAGGGGCAAGAGACGCCACCATCGACATGCAAGAGAGCTGGGAGCGCGTGCGCGGGGCTCCCCTCCTGACATGGACTCTTGAGCCAAAATGGCTACGGAGGAGGAGGAGGAGGAGGAGGAGGAGGAGGAGAAGATGATGGAGCTGCGGGGTGGAGGAGGACAGACGGAGGCAAGAGAAGGATGGAGGAGGAGGAGGAGGAGGAGGAGGAGGAGGAGGAACCTCATCCTCACCCTCGCCAACAAGCGCACGCACCTTCTTCTATATACAGAAACTCCCGATCAACCGCAGAGCGGCCGGCTAGTAATCATATCCACTCAATCAGTCACTCACTCATGCACTCACTGACTCATCTCAAGCGGGAGCTTCGCCTGCGAGTGAATTGCAAGGAAGTCTCAAACGGGAGCCCCCACCCTATGGGGCCCGCACTTCATGTTGATAATCCGAACGGGTCATCGGCCTCCTGCGACTGTCGTCACTGTTGGACTCCTCGCGCCTGGACTTGGAGCGGGAGCCCCGTCCGTGAGTGGATCGCGAGGAAATGTAAGGCGGGTTCCCCCTCCTTATGGGGCCCGGACTTCACGCTGGCAATTCGAGCAGGTCATCGGCCTCCTGCAACTGTCGTCACTTTTGGGCTTCCCACGCCTGAATTTGGAACATGTCTCAGACGGGGGAACCTCGTGTGGGCGAGTTGCGATGATGAGACCTCAGGCGGGCGCCCCTCCTTATGGGGCCCGCACTCCATGTTGGTAATCCGAACGGGTCATCGGCCTCCTGCAACTGTCGTCACTTTTGGGTTCCTCAGGTTTCGAATTTGGAAAAAATCTGAGACGGGAGCCCCGTCTGTCTGCGAATTGCGAAGAGAACTCAGGCGGGAACATCCCCCTATGGGACCCGCACTTCATGTTGGAAATCCAAGCGGGTCATTGGCCCCGCGCAACTGTTGCCACTATTGGAATCGTCAGGCTCGAACTTGGAGAATGTATCAGGCGTGCACCTCGTCTGTGAGTGAATTGCGAAGAAGTCTCAGGCGGGCGCCCCTCCTTATGGGGCCCGCACTTAAGGTTGGTAATCCGAACGGTCATCGGCCTCCTGCAACTGTCGTCGCTTATCAGGCTTGAAAATTGGAGATCTCAGGCGGGAGCCTCGTCTGTGAGTGAACTGCGAGGAAACTTAGGCAGGACACCCCCCCCTATGGGCTCGCAACTCATATGAATAATCCGAGCGGGTCGTCGGCCTCCTGCAGCTGATGCTACTTCTGGGTTCCTCAGGCATGAATTTGGAATGACTCGGGCGTGAACTTCGTCTGTGAGTGAATTGCATGGAAATCTCAGGCGGGACCCGACCCCTTTTATGGGGCTCGCAGCTCATGTGAATAATCCTAGCGGGTCATCGGATATTCGTAACTGTCGTCATTTTGGGTCTCCTGAGGCCTGAACACGGAAGTATCAGGCGGGAGCCTCGTCTGTGGGCGAATTGCGTGGAAGATTCAAGCGGGAGCCCCCTCCCTATGCGGCCCACACTTCATGTTCGAATCCGAGGCGGGCCATCGACGTCCTGGAATCTCCGGCGGGAGCTCCCTCCCTATTAGGCCCGCGCCTCACGTGCTTTCTCCGGGTCGTCCTCCGGCGCGCGCTTGGGTCGTGCTCCGGCGCGTAGCCGCTGGAACGCACGTCGTGCGTTTCGTCTAAGTCGTGTTCCGCACGCGGAAGATGAGGAGGAGGAGGAGGAGGTGCGAAGGAGAAAGAGAAGGAGGAGGAGTAGGAGGCAGAGGGGGAACAGGACAATGAAGAGGAGGCGGGAGGTCTTGCAAGAAAACGGTTGCGTGCTAGGGTCCGGCACGCGTCCGCATGTTGCAGAGATCTGTAAAGGCAGCGCCAGGGGCACAAGGGGAGCGTTCACTCAATGTTTGCCCCTGCCGTTTTCACGTTTTCCTCTTGTGTCTGCTTTCTTTCCCCTCCCCTGCCCTGCCCCCTTGCCTTGGCTCCCGCCCTGAGTCACGTGTTGCATGACTTCTGTATGCTATATTGGCTGTGTTTTTGTATGCTTCCTTCGCAGCTGTTTTCAGCGCCATCGCAGTGCAACGTTCCCCAAGAAATATTGCCATGGCCATAGCAGCAGGTGCTCAAATCGCGAGTGCGGCCTTGAATGTTTGCAGATGGATGTAAAAATGTCGTCTCGCTCTCCACGTGGAGCGGGAGAGAGCAGGCATGATGGCAACATCATCAGTGTTATGCATGCTTATATAGTCACGTATTTGCCGGGGTGCCGGCGCCGTCCACGGAATGGGGATCTCGACTCTACGAACCGCAATCGCCGCAACCAAGAGGACACTACACCGTCTTCCACGTCTCCCATATCTCTGTTGCCGTCCATAAACCTATGTTCCTTGTCCAAATTATCATTCGCTTCATCTCTTACGTCATTATGTGCTTGTTTGATGGTATTGTACAATCGTATGTTTCATGTGTCCCCGATCTGTCATGCATCCAGAAGTACGGCTGTAAGTACAACTACATCGAGAACGCAAACACACTGATCTGCATCCTACGACACTGTATTACGTGATTTCTTTCTACCATCTGATTTTTCAACTGTTGGACATAAACATGTTGAACAACAGCTGCGCACATTTTTGGCGAAATTGGGTTGGCTAGGAGCGCATATTCCAATGGGCTGCCGCAAGAATTGTCAAGCGTGGTGCTGGGCATGGGAATTCCGAAATCTTGAACCTTCTCATGCTAACTGTATGGTGGCAGCTGGCCGTAGACACGCCGAACCATTGACTATACGATTGTTTGTGCATGGTGCAAAGAGCTCTTCTCACACGACACATGTCGCGCTTCGGTTCGAAAGCTGAATCGGTCGAGGTGCTCGTGCTTGTCACGGTCACGGTGCCCCTCACGCTCATGCGGGCGAGAATGGAGTGGCAGAGGATTGTTACCAGTGTCAGACGAGCCCACGGTTGTTGTAAAGTTTTACATGCACATCAGCTTCACGCATTATGTAGAACTGGGGGTGCGGACAGCGACCTTGCGCACTCTTTATACACACGTTTGGTCTTACAATATTCATGTTCTTTGATACCTGCTAGCGCAAACACACCTGACGAAACCCAGCATATCTATCAAATGTGGTTCTGTGGGAGATACATCGGTCGTGGCCTTCTCTGGCGGTCCTTTGGACGACTCTGGGGTGGCTCTGCTCGATTAAAAAAACACGGAGCCGCATGGAACCACGTCAAGATGGGGAAAACGAACATCACTGAGCGGGACCGATATCTGGAAATACTCAAACAAAGATGGGGAACATGTATTATTTGTCATGTTAATCCGCACCTTGCCATCGGCGAAAGCTGCACCCACAAAGTCCGCCATGATAGCAATGTACAAGCCGAGAGCGAATTTTATACGGCAGCGTGATGTTGACCGCGCACGTCCCGCCCAACAACGTGCACGACCACGTGGACGTTGACCTAGCCGGCTTCGCCGAAAAACCCGCCGTCCTAAGAGATACGGCGAAAAATGATTTGATTGATAGGCGAGAACACCTGCTTACAAAGAAAATCGAACAGGAAGCCCGCCATTTGTTGTTCGTTGAAAGGCACCGTGCACGCCAGCAGGTCCTCAGACTGAACTTCGCGAGGGTGTATAACAACGCATCGGAAATCTTCACACATTGCACGGGTCTTCTGGGGCCGCTCCATGTATGTGGCCGAGGCTACAGTTTGGTTTTGATCACGTACGCAGCATGCAAGCCCGATCAAGTTGTGTGGCAGTGGATGCTGCGAGCCAGGGGAGTTGGTCCATACTTCTGGCAAGGCCCTCCCAAACTACCTCGACAGATCGCGAGCTCGGAATTCATTCCAATTATTCATGGATATGGTTGCGCCTCCAATTCCACAAGCGATCTGAAACCAAACGCCCTCGCAAAGCCAGCACGCCGTGATCCGCATGTCGTGAAATGGCGTTGTTGAGATGTACCGTAAAGATTGGCCAAATTGGGCAAGGCAGGTGTAGTCACGCACGCGCCTCCTCACAAAAACGCTGCCGCCGTACAGGATGAAGTTCGTGAATGTGCAGCAGGTGGTGAAGCAGTTCGAAGTTTCGTCGCTGGCTCTACTCGGACCATACGGATTGGATGTAGCTGCGCGCGGCATGGACATGCATCAGCTAATTACCTTTCCATGGGCAGCTGACTGGACAGGCCGACGCGGCAGCTGCGCGGAAAGATGCGATGAATTCTTGCAGCAAGTGGTTGACATGTCTATGTGTGCGCCCACTCCACTTGCACCAACTCGTCCTTGGAGAGTGCCGGCACGATGAACTACCAAGACAAAAATACAACGACTGCTTGGAGACCATATCGGACAACGTGAACAGAGTCAAGGCCACCTCCGCTGTAGTACCAGAAGACAAGGACACACATACCATGTGGAACGCAGATCGCGTCTACCTCATTGCCCAGTGGTTGCATATATTTTCGAAGTCTTCGAACAGATGGTGTCTATCATTTCAGCGCTTGGAGCACGTGTAAAAATTATACGACTCCACGCTTGTTTCCATGATACCGCAACGCTTGAAAGGAAAATAAAATACCAAGGTCGATGCTGACAACCTGCCGTACGCATACCCTACGATAAAGCTGAAATGTTGGAGCGGGGCGGAGTCTTGCCCACCCCTAGGGAGGAGGCACGTCTTTTCCAAGAAAGGGCACGCATGCATGCGGAGCGTCGTCTGTTTCTACCGCTTCCCGTATCGTCGTTTACCACGGTTGTATGGTAGGGCTTCTGCTTTTATTGTTCGCAAGTTTACACCTGGATGGGCCTTCACAAAAATGATTGTTGCAATTGGTGAATTGCAGAGCCGAACAAACATTCCCCAAAAAACCACAGCCCGGTGACCGCCCGTGTTGTCAACAGTGTAGAAAGTATACCGCCCGCATACGCCACCTCGCTTATCAGCGACGCGGCGCACGCCTACGAAGGGCTTGATGATACAAATCTCTGGGAATGTGTATCTTCACTGTGCCGCGATTCTGCCAAGGCCAGGGGGAGAACCAGCGTCACCGGGTCGACGTCCTGGAAGGTCGAAGTTTGCTTCGGTGGGGACGTGGGCTACCACCATCACGGCCGCATCATTGTCATCATTCGTTCACTTGAACGCCTTCTCCATGGTTACCTTGGTCTTCGGATTTTTCGCGTAGGTGATTTCCTCTTGTGCCAGCGCCGGGGTATACCTATCGGTGGACCGCTGTCCGACCACACGCTCGAAATCGCATTCACCCGGAAGGAGCATGACGCGACGGAGCGTTTGAAGCAGAGGCCTCGACACATTGCATGCGGCCGGTATGCTGATGACCTGGCTTGCCTGAGCTATAACTACTGGGGTGTATGGCGACACCACCGCTTTCCAAGTCGACAACGCCTTCACGGTCCTCCACGGTTCCACGGCCGTGCAAAACTATTTAGACACCTAATTGCATTTCTCTTTCAACGGACTCACCGTGGAGTTCGTGCACAAGAACGAACGGTTTGCATTCACAGGGGACCCCATCGCGCTGTCCAAAAAGTCTCTCCAACCATTCGCCGGTAACGGTGGAAACCCTGTACTCCAAAAACGCCGTGCTGAACTTATTAGACGTTTGCGGAGATGGCGGAGTTAAAAAATCACCGAAGCAAATGTCCGCACGGTCGTCATAACAGACATGCTGTATTATCTTAGATTGGGGTATTGTAGTTCACATATTAAGAGCTTATGAAAATCTGTACAGTTGGACACGACTGAAAATACTATTGTGCGTGAGTCTTTCTATGCATTGAAGTTATGTTGTGGTTTCACTACGTACTCTGACCCGTCATCATCACCATTATCATCGTTTCACAACATGTGCACATCTACTCTCGAGCTTTTTGAAGGAGTGCCTGGTACACATACGCTCACCCATCAAGTCGGGAGTGCTCGAGGCACGCACTATCAATGGACTGCCAGAGGAAAGGGCAATGGCAAGGGCAAGCCGAGCCTGCATGCGCCTCGCTACCAACATCCGCATTCCTCGGGCGGAGCCGGTGCCATTGCAGGCTTGACAGACACGTTCTCGTCGTGCATGGAGCAGGCAAAGGCCTTAGGGCAGATGGCAGCCATGGGAGCGGCCCTGAACAACAGTACTGCATCGGGCCAGCCAATCGCCGCGTAACCACAGCCGCAGGAACCTCCATCGAGCAACCGCCAGTGCCCTGGTGGCCGAATTGCAGCAAGGCCAGAAACGGACAGCTATTCCAAACAGCAGGGTGACGCACTCGGTCAACAGGCTCTCGGAGGTTACTGGGCAAGGAGAAGCAGTGCAATCGTTCGAGACACAACTTGAGAGCAGCAGTGCGTTGAAGCGACTCCGGGCTGACCTGACAGCCATGGGCTCCGAAGGGGCATCGCAGAAGGGAGAGATCCACGCCATCAAGAGCACCGTGGACAGCACTGCCCGGGACATCGGCGACATGAGGTGCATGCTTGCCCAATGCCTGTGGCGCCAGCAAGAGATGCCAGATGAGGAGGACTCGCCATTCTTCCGCGCCACCGTCACTATTGAGACACACGACCATTTCATACGCTGCTTCGGTATCAGCACGGCCCGCTCGGATATGAAACAGCTCAAGACAGATGTCCAGGGCAAGAGCTTCGGCTACGCCGAGTGGTGGTTGCGTGCTGGAGGGTGTAAGTCACTGGCCCAATTTGGAGAGAAGATCACGAAGCTGCCGGGAGGAGACGATATTGACAAGCAGGCGATGCTTGCCGACAAGGTGGCGATTGGCAATTACTTTGTCTCACACCTGCAGGCCAACGGGGAGATGTCGCCGAACGAGCTCCAACCGCACCCATGAGGCAGCGCAATGAAAGTGGATACCAGCGCTACGGCAAGCGCAATCCAACGCCACGTGGCCAGGAGTGTTAGCATCTGTGGGTGTGTAAGATTAGCTCTCCAGTTTAGTGTGGTCTGGGTTTTTGTGCAGTTTCTCATGCTAGCGGTTGCCACCCGGAATGGCATCGAGACCAACGCCGCCATCCTCAGAGACCGGCTCGTCGGTATCCTACCATCTTATGTAGCGTGCAAGATGCTCAATTGGTGGTGGGTGTATGGCTGGTTTGGCGCGGCTGGCGCCTCCAATGCATTAAAAGATGATGTCTCCAGCAACCTGGTTCGTCTGGACCCTTCCCACACGCTCCACTCCCATCTCTCACGCCTCAGTCTGATATATCCCACCACCTCATCAGCTTCGGCATTACTGCGCTGATTGGGTGGGTACGCAGACGATGAACACCCAGCGTGTTTACAGAGATATCTTGGCGCACCGCAGGCGGATGACTCAAATGAGGAATGCTTAGCGGAACCAGTGCCTCGCTGACACGTGGACCTCTGACTTGAAGCATGTGTACATTACGTGATTGCCCCTATTGCTTGTGGGTGGCGCGGGTACATTTGCGTGACACGTCTGCGGAGGGAGGTCTTGCAGTGAAACGATTGAGTGCTAGGGTCTGGCGCGCGTCCGCATGTTACAGAGATCTGTAAAGGCAACGCCCGGGGCACCAGGGGAGCGTTCACTCAATGTTTGCCCGTGCCGTTTTCGCTTCTTCCCCTTGTGTCTGCTTGCTTTCTCCTCCCCTGCCCTGCCCCCTTGCCCCGGCTCCCGCCCAGAGTCACGTTGCATGACTTCGGTATGCTATATCTGTGCTTTTGTATGCTTCCTCCGCAGCTGTTTTCAGCGCCATCACAGTGCAACGTTCCCCAAGAAATATTGTAAACTGGGGCCGCACCATGGCCATAGCAGCAGGTGCTCAAATCGCGAGTGCGGGCCTGAACGTTTGCAGCTGGATGTATAAAAATGACGTCTCGCTCTGCACGGGGAGCGGGAGAGAGCAGGCATGACGGCAACATCAGCAGTGTTATGCATGCTTTTCTATCCACGTAGTTGTCGAGGAAGAGGAGGAGGAGGAATGTCCGAGGAGGCCCCAGGAGGTCCCGGGAGGCACAGAAGTCTCCAGGAGGCCCCAAGAGGCCCCAGGAGGCCCCAGGAGGAGGCAGGAGGCCTAAGGAGGAGGCGGGAGGAAGAGGAGGAGGAGGCGGAGGAGGAGGGGCAGAAGGAGGAGGAGGAGGAGGAAGATGGAGACGGGGAGGAGGCGGAGGAGGGAGAGGGAGAGGAGGAGGAGGAGGGAGAGGGGAGGAAGAGGAGGAGGAGGAGGAGGAGGAGGAGGATGAGGATGAGGAGGAGGAGGAGGGAGAGGGAGAGGGGAAAGGAGGAGGAGGAGGTGAAGGAGGCAAGAGGAGGAGGAGGCAGGGGTCGAGCCGGGAAGAGGAGGCAGGAGTAGGTGGGAGAAGGGAGGGGGCATGAGGAATCCCCCGGCAAATGAAACATAGTTTAATGTGGGGTGCTACCGTCGGAGTAGTTCTATACAGATGTGCGTGTGGCTCTAGCACTCGATATGTAAACGTGTATATTCGCTGTTGTGTATGCATGTACATACGTACACACATATATGCGTGTATATATATATAGGCATGGATATGTATGCATATGTGTACACACACACACCGTTGTAACCATATAGACTCTCTGTGTCCGCGAAGCAACCACGGCCCCCTCCCGCACTGGCGGGCCGGGGAAGGCATCGGACTGGTGGCCCCAGTTGCCTCCAGCTGGGGGAGTTGCTCCCTCTCGCTGCACCTCGCGCGGCCTGGCAGCGCCTTCACATGCACCATTCGGGCCACGACGCGACACCGACGTCGGTGTGCCCGCTGGGGTCGCTACGCTCCCATTCCCGACAGAACGATACATCAGCATGCGCATTGAGGTGTTGGGCGTTATCTGATAGGGGGGGGGACGAGGAATCGGAGGGGGGAGATCTTTGGACATCGTGTGCCCCTGCTGGGACCAGGCGGCCCCTCTGTGGCACACAACAGATGCGCCCTTCCTCACACCCACCCAGCCACTCATCGCACACCAATTACTGCACGCCCGAACCTACGACACAGCACAAGAACCAGGTAACTTTGCAAAGGAGGAGCCAGATGCGCATGCATTCCATGCTCACTCAAGGTAGCCAAGAGTCGCTCAAGCAAATCTGAAAAGCGGGGATGTGATGAACGTTCGGGTCCAGAGACTGACCTCGATCGCGCCAAGGGGACTGAATAACAGAAGAAAAGTTGACAGATGGAGATGAAAAGGGTGGAGGATGGAAAGACGAGGGAAGGGAAGATATCAATAAAGAGAGAGAGGGAGAGAGAGAGAGAGAGTTGGACAGAGAGAGAGAGAGAGTGAAAGCAATAATAAAGAGCGATGGTGAGGCAAGCGGCCTTAACGCAGCTTGCCGCTCCTGCGGGCTTCCATGGAGTAAATGCACTGCGATTCCGTTGCCTGCCGTCCAGTCTTTCAGCTCGCGGCGCCACTGCTCCAGCAAACTGACCGGCGTGACTATGAGGAAGCGCGACGCCTCCGCTCCGATCAACTCCCCACTTCTTCCCCGCACGGAAATGTGGCCTTGGGCAAGCCAGGACACTTAAACCGCCCGATGGTCAAAATATACACTTGATGCGGTCGGAAGCGGTGTAACGTAGGCATGCTACATCGATGCTGGAGCAACTAATGATCGATTGCCACATCCATCCTCGTATGAAATATTCCGCCTCACCCACCTCGTCCGTGGAACCCCTCACATTGTTTGACTCTTTATTTTTGCATGTGTTGCTCCTGCCTGCTCCTTGTTACTTTGAACAATTTTTTGGCACCGTGGGACCCCTCGCGTGAAAGGTCAGACCTATCAGTCGAAGCCAGGCGTGGATGGTGAGCCCAGCAAACGATGAGCACGGAGGGCCGATACCCTGCAGATCAAATGTGATGTCCGCCCCGGACTTCGAAGCAGGCGCCAGGACTTACAAGACCAAGCAGCCGACCCTGAGGTGCGCCGCCAGAACATGTCCATACCCCAGAGCCACACCTTCTGGCGGCGTGCTCTAGGCCATAAGGGAGCGGGGTATACTGATGAGGCCCACCCCACAGGAGCCAGCAAATGCCCACGTCTACAAATGACAAGTCCTGGTGTCCAAGAGCACGACGCCAAAGCGGAGGAGACCCAGGAGGGACTCGATCCACAGCTTAGCGGCCCAGACTCTTCGGTCGCGACTCCATGGAAACAGGCTGCGTTGCGCGGACGACCCATACGGAACGCACCCATGGCATCGCGTATCCACGGAATCGCCCAGACCGCGAAGTCATGAAAATGAGCAGTTCACAGTTGAACTCACAAAACCAATGTTTGTTTAATATATAAGTATACACATATATTGCATAAAAAACTGGTTTGCCTGACGTGCTGGGCGCGGGAGAAGATCAATTCGGCCAGGACCTCCACCCTGCTCTCGTGCCTCCCCACGAGCGCGGGCTCT
The DNA here is from genome assembly GCA_963575745.1 of Prorocentrum cordatum. Classification (NCBI taxonomy): domain Eukaryota; class Dinophyceae; order Prorocentrales; family Prorocentraceae; genus Prorocentrum; species Prorocentrum cordatum. The sequence goes on from CAUYUJ010020193.1 coordinate 758,741, forward strand.
GCCCAGCCTGCTGCCCCTCCCCTCTGCCGGTGCTGGCAATGCGCAGGCCTGCCTCCGCGAGACGCGGCAGTCGGCTGACTCGCTGACTCGGCTCAACTCCGCTCTGGCTTGAATCCAACGTGTCGTTGCTGCATGCAGCAGATCGCAAAATCACTCTGTAGTGCCCTGAAGCATACGTGCGACTAACCCTGAATTGCGAATATCAACCTCTCTCCCATTTCGGTGAAATTATTTCACGACCCGTCCCGGATACATACATATATATATATATGTATGTATGCGTATATATATATATATATATAAAATTCTGTATCGCACACGGAACCCTCACTGCGGAATGCCACCAAGATCAGGATAGAGACCCAACAAGACCCCAATCGGATTCCAATGAGTCTTGCCAGATTTCTGGAAGGTTCCTGAGGATGCCTGAAGATGCCTGAAGACTCCAGACAACTCCTGAGGTTTGCATAATGATTCCGTCAGGACTCCCGAAGGCTCCTTCTGAAAAGTCCTGCCAGATGCCTAAGAGGATATCTGGGGTTGTTGGAGTGTTGGAGGATTCTAGAAGAAGGCGGACGGATTCCTCAAGAGATCCCTGCGGGCCCCTGAAAGATGATTGGAGCTTCTTGAGATTTCTCTACGCACCCCCCCCCCGTCAGGAACTGAATAATTGATGGGGGTGCCAGCGAAAGCGCTCGACGGGTACCCCCCTCGGTGATGTCTGTGCTGCGGATGAGGGCGGGGACCAAGAATGCCAGATTCCAAATCAGAAGCCGAACATCGAATCGGAATCGATCGAACCGAAGCGAATCGAGACGGATGAATCGAAATGCGCCCTGCCCCCCGAACCGCTGGCCACGGCACAATTCTCGCCGCCGCCGCCTGGGAATGAGCCACCCCTACCGGATTTACCAGGCGGCGCTGGCGGCATCTTGACGTGACCGGCCCCCTCCTTCCCTCCTTCCCCTACCCCAGGTCACGCCTGCAAACTTGGCGACATCCAAACCCCACCCCCACCAACCACTGATTCTCCCAGAAAGGGGGGCGGGCGGGGGTAGGGTTCGGATTTCGCCACGTGTCTGGCGAATGCCGGACCACTTGCCACCGAATCCCGGCACGTGGACTGAAAACGCAGGTCCGGCGCGATACGTTCCCCCAAAAGTAGGCCAACACGTGCCGAGCCAACACGCAACGCGTTGAACTCGGACGCTTCAGAAACAGCACGTGTTGCATTTCAACACGGGCATGCCAGGGTAGCTCAAGTTCGGATTTCGCCGTCGACGTATCGCCAAGGGTTAAGCAAGAAGCGTATCCAGCATGCTTCCACGACGCTGGAGGCGTGGCGGAAAGGCGCGCCCGCTGGCGGGCATCGTCGTCGTCGTCGTCGCGGTCGTCGTCGCTGTTGTCGTCGTCTTCCTCCTCGTCGATTCTGTCGTCGTCGTCGTCGTCGTCGTCGTTCCTGGTTGTCGTCGTCGCTGTCGTCGTGATCGTCGTCGTCGGGGGGGCGCGCTCGCCTCAGCTCCGAGGAGGGGGCTTCGACTGCGGCGGCGCCCGCCCTCCGGAGCGCCTGGTGGGAGAAGCGGAGGCTCGCAAGGAACGCCGCGCACTGCACCGTCTTACCCAGGCCCATCTCGTCCGCGAGGATACCGCCGCTCTCCTCGACAAACGAACCGGCCAAAACTTTTTTCCCGCACACAAGGTCCCAATAGATTCTGTCGAATCCGCTTCCCCCCATGGTGGCTATAACCGCACCATCAACGAACCGCAGCCGCCCCCAGGCAAAACGCGCGGACATGGGCTCGCACCGCTCTGTAGCACTATAGCGGCAGAGCTCGGCGTACCGTCCAGAACACACAGAACATCCGAGCGTGCCCTCCCAAGGATGCACAAGAACATCCAACAGGCACAAAGACCATTAGGGCACCCTCCCCGAACCGACCTCGATCGGATATCTCGGCCCGACTGTACCATGGGGTGGTTCGGAGGGAACAGGGAACTGTCTATGGGTATGGGTGCGGGTTGTCGGACCCCGGGAGGGGCTCCCGCGAGCGGGGAAACCCAATCGACAACACGCACCCGTAGCCCTCTCCGTCCCCCTGGGTATGGGTGTGTGTCGTTCGTTCGTCGCTCCTCTCGCTGCCAAGGGTCACGGGCGCCGAACGTATCCGTATCCGCGCCCTCGCGGTCTGGATTTCGGAATGCGATTCCGCGGATGCGGGGTCGCACGGATACGTTTCGCGCGCGGCATCCGCGAACTGAAATGCCCCGTACCCGCGAGTTCGCGGCCGAGAGTTCCGTCTCGCGAGGCCGCAGATACGAATGTGCTGTTCGCCCACGACAAGGAAGGGAGGGTGAATTTGCCCCTCCGCGGGGCGCAACTTTTCGACATTCGCGACGATGCCGTGACCGACCCCGCCCCCCCCCCTCCACCCCTAGGGGACCCAGCCTGGGAATGAGCCTCTCCTGAGCTTTCTCAGGCGGCGCCGGCGCGAATCGTGGCGTGACCGGTCCCCCCCCCCGGGACAAGGAAAGGCGACACCAACACCACCAGGGCGAGGAGATGCGAGGAGAAAGGGAGGTCTCCCTGGTGGTGTGGTCCCCCCTCTCGCTCGAGACATCCCTAGCCTCCAGCTCGGGGAGGCATCGTGGACCTCCTCGCTGGAGGTGGCGCCCCTAGTGGTGTTGGTGTCG